>JAHYIQ010000021.1:3460000-4060000 GCA_030673865.1 Melipona bicolor
AGTGCAAGAGAGAATATTGGCTGCGAAATAACCACGGCAGCCATACAAGGAAAGAACGACAGAACAACAGAATTATTGTTCGTCGGTGATGGTCGTCGCGACGATCGACTGACTGCTTATTCCTCGCGGCGGTTCAGTTTCCTCAACAGCGATTGCGCGCCTTTTTCCACGCAAGCGCAATTCGCGGTCGATATTGCTCTGAATTTCATCCCTCCGCCCAACCAGACATCCTCTCCACCCTGCTTCAGACTCTTTCCATACCCTTTTCGTTTTTTCAATCCCCCTCCTACGAGTTTCTTCTGTACAACCTCTTGTCTTTCTTTCTTTCGATTCAATTGTTCACTATATTGCCAGTGTCTTTCTACTAATAATCCGGTTTCTACTGCCATTACACTAATACTCGATGGCCATTGAAAATCATGATTCTTTATATACACTTCTTCGAAGGACAATTCGATACGTATCGATTTTCCCTTTACTGTCAGTAAAACAATTGGTTATCCAGACAGAGTTTCGCTAATCTTTCGAGAATCTCTTCTTACTTTTTTGTGTTTCTTTAATTCTTGTTTTTTTCTGTCACAATATAATTGTTCTAAAATGCTATTCTTCTTTACCTAGTCGCTCGCAATATATGATAGATCAAGAAGTCTTTCTCTCCCTCTTTCTTTCACTTGCATTTATTCATTCAATGATAATACATTAAATCACTGCGTCGACCGCACTCGATATGAAGGAAATAATTGTTTTTCTTTTTCCCATCAATCTCTATCATTTGTTAAAAAATATAAATCTTTAATCTTCAATTTTTAAAAAATTTACATTTTTCTTTTTTGATATTAAATCAAGAGATATTGATAACAAAAAATTGCTGCTTTGCAACAATTACGTTAATAAAAAATACAAGTCAGTAAATGCATTTTAATTTTTTATCAATTAATAATTTTTAACAATAAAAAATGTTAGTACTTCAAAATTTGTTATGCAATCGCAGTACATTATCCTTTGCATAAGTATTAATGTTTGATACATTCAGCATTATATACTTGATTGAAGTTAACTCCCTTCATATCAATCAGGTTATCTATTCTATATCGTTCAGCGAAGATTTAGTATCATTACTGCTAATAATACAATTTAGTATCATTACTGTTAATAATACAACTATGATTACTAAAATTAATTTTGTGTGCTATTCATTTACACCATCAATATTTTTTTGGAACTATAAGTTTCTTTGGTAATACATTTCCTTTGGCAATAAATTTTAATAGAATTGATAAATTATTAGTATTTCAAATGCAATGAAATCGTTCTCAACTGGTATTCAATGCACGACTTCTATTTCTCCAAAGATATCTTTGCTCGCAATATTTTGAAAATAAGACTTTGAAAAAACTCACAATTCAATTCTCTTATTATATTTTTCTTATATTTCTGCTTAGATGTGTCAGAATATGTCAGTTGCATGATCTTCCTTTATTCTCAATCCATCATAATTTCTTCATTAAAAAGTAAACTCAAATCTTCCTTTCTGACTAGATCGCGACCGAGAGGATTGCTAGATCATTTGCAATTCCACAATCGCTTGCTCTCTTTTTTACTTCGATGTAGATATATCACATAAATATATACGTATGTACAAAGACAATCCATTTTCACTTCAATTAGTAAATTGTATTAGTAGTCCTAGGTTCCCTGTTTGAAATGTTCCCTTTATTAGCACAAAAAGTCACCATCTGAAAGAAACCAAAAGAAATACCACAGGTATTTCTTTGCTATCCTTGATCCATCCGTATCATTTAGAACGAACACACGAAGTAATTATTAAATCCTATATATGTATCATCAATTAATATCAATGTCTATTTTTCATTTTACCCTCTTCGCTATTATTTTTACTAATTATAGAATAATCTTTTTTTTTTGTATTAAATCAAATAATTTATTTACTTGTTCAACTTTTAAGCGATTAAACATACATACATACGTATTATAAATTTGTTTGAGCGAATGATTATCACGAAACTAATTATATTTTTCTATTAAAAAAAAAAAAGAATTAATTGAATAATCTGTTTCCTATTTATCAGATAATCGAAAACACGACTCAAGTTTGTACCATTTCCTGTGTCTCTGACTTAGATTAGCTTTGTGATCTTTCGCAAGTATACAAATATAAATTGGTAGGATCGTATTCCGTTCGTATAAAGACACTTGTACAACTTATATTCTCGTCTGATCACGACGTGACACATGCTTGTGCGCCGCATTGAACTTCCCAGTCTGGAAAGAGAAACGGTTCGTACATGTAGTTATGTACGTACATACATACATAGATACATACGAGATTTCATTGTCGATCGATAGAAATTCTTTGGTCGGTTCAAAATACCCAGATATCCCTCCTCAAAAACTTTGTTCGACGATATCACTTTTTACTCACCAGACATAACGATGATCGAATATTTTAGCCATTATTGCAAGAAGAAATTTCCTTGCAAACCGTTCGTGCAATTCTATTCTCGTATCGCCATCTTCAAATCACATTCGACTGTGCCGATGAAATTTACAAAAGTTGAATAGAGGGCCGAAACAATTCTAATGAAATATTGTACCACCTCTTTCCGATAGATGGTGCACATGATTTGAGTAAATGTATATATATATATATACATATATGCATACATGGCATATATGCACTTGTGTATTCTCATATATATTTAAATATACATCTACAATATGCAATATATGTATTTGATTAAGCATTTATATTTTTGAGCTCTCTTTTTCTTTCCCATTCTCTCTCCCTCTCTCTCTCTCTCTCTCTTCCCCTCTCTCTTTTTCTTTTTCTCAGTGTTCCTTTCTGTAAAACAATGATTTTGAGAGTTAAAACGTAATATTACAAGTCACGCGTCTTGTGTGTTTCTCTATCGTTTCACTGCAGATAGTAGTTTTATTTAGGATTTATTACAAAAATTATATTAAATAAATATATTCTGATTATATTTGAAAAATTTAGTCATGGAAATTGTTTTCACGATAAATATAGAATTAATAATAAGTATTTTTCAATCCGTGTTAAACCAATTTTCTTAATTTGAATGATTATCAGTGTTATAAATCGGTATAGTAGATTCCTTGGTAACAATCTTATAACCACGCCCCAGCATATATGTATGTTGTGTTTGTAAATAAGCACAGATAAAATGCCATATTATGCAGTAAAATATTATACAATATTTCTACAAAACATAAATATTGAAGAATATACTAGGAGACTATATATACTAATATTTGTATTTTAAAAAATATTTCAAATATTTCGTTGTATTACTTTATTACATAAAAACCGATTATCCAACAGAAATACATAAATTATGTTACTTTTAGTTTATTTTGAAAATTTTATGAAATTATAAATTTTTCTCAAGAAATTTTTTCATTATTTTCTCTCACAATTCTTTTTTTTATGCTTCAGAATATTTAGATGAAGTACTATATGACAAGTATTATATTCATATTTAAGCGAAATAACTATTGCTTTCCAGTAATGTGAAACCACAGACGAGGTATATGAACGAGGTATACCTCGTCTATGCTGAAACATTAATAAGTAAAAGATAATAATTAACATCCTGCAATGAAATAAAATAAAATTCTATGAATTTATTTGCTCGAAAAGGAAGTTTATCTGTGCAATTCATTTGTTTTAAAATATATGTTGAGATGCGGTCTCACGAAGAGGCGCCAGTGTAGCCGCGAAAGTCGAAGAATGACGGAAACAGACGAAGTTAGATTGTAGGAGACGACGAGCCGAGTGTAGACGCAAGTGCCAGTGCGGATGATGCGGATGTTGTACGAGCAAGTCTAACAGAAAAGGAAACGTGTTAGTCGCGACACGAACTTTCAATTTTGTTCAATTTTTGCCTGGCTGTCATTCCAGCCTAATTTCGTTGTCTTTGTTAATTGTGTAAGAAACGGTGATGGCGAATGACAATTACTGAGATCATCGTATGTTCCCTGTCTGTATCTTTACACCTTTTCTCTTGTCGTTCCTTCGTCTCGTTCAGCCTCGAATTTTAACCGATTCAAAACTGGTTGGTTTCAAAACTGTATCGTGTGTTCGATAATAGCCTATACAATGTGAACAGTATCGAAAGCAACAGTGACGGTGACGATGACAGTGTAACTACTGACGTTTGGTTTCGAATCAACTACAACTCGTGTGTATACAACCAGTTGCCTGTTGCGTAACAGTTGTTTTACGTTCTCTCTTCGTCACCTCAGGTTCGACATTCGCTGGACACTGCGTTTCACCAATTATTTGCAAAATTGGATACAATTCGTTCAATCGACTGCTGTGACGTGGTGAGTGTTGCGATATTTATGTGATGCGATATTTACCGTCGATTATCGTTCGATATTGATTCACTATCGATGTTGAAATTTATTAATTTTACTATCATTTTTAGAAAAATTTTGGTTTCCGTAGATATTAAATTTTCGACAATATCTTGCAATTATTCCTAGCGCGTTTTTAAACATTAATACCGAACACCAAAGCAACGTGATTTTAAAATGAACTTTCAATTCGTGTGTCATGACTTGTAGATGCCCGGTCGAATAGCGCAGTTGTTAGAATTGTTTTTGTAATTTCACGCGTAACGTACATCTGATATAAATATTCTCTTATATAAAAAAGAGAGAAACATAATTATAATATATTTAATTTTTACCATCTGTTGAGGCAATTGAAGTACAATGAAACAGACTAGTGTAAACACTTATATTCTTTTCTTATGAAATATGCAAAGCTGGTATGCAAGTGATATCAAATGAAAAGATGTATATACATGTATGTAGGAAAATTACGTCGTAGAACAACTTGCACAATTTACAAGCAACGTGTATACTGTTGGAGTTAAGTGTATGCATTACGTAAAAAGAATTGACACGCGCTCTAACTATAATGCTTTCGAGTATACACAGTTCTTCCAATACAAAATTACTTATCGATCAGTCAATTGCTGTTCCCTTTCTTCCATCTTTTTTTTTTAATGTTATTTTTCGACAAATTGGTCAGTATACATACATCAATATATCGATTGGTAGATTCTGAACTTTATTATAAAAATATATAGATAATGTGATTTCGATCTATCGATCAAAAGGAAGAGAACAACATTTTGTTGAAAAAATTATTCGATTTAAATTTTGATTGAAAAATTTCATTTAATTTTTAATGTTTTTAATATAAAATCAAAATAACTTCAGCAAAACTTGATTGTTCGCAAAAAAATCACATATATTTGTATGTACAAATTCTTTAACCATTCTTTAAGCTTCATGAATGCACCAAAACATATACATATGTACATATGCTGCAAGAGCAAGCGGACAAGTCGTCTTTTGGATTATAAGAGATTATATGAGATTGACGATAGAACTGCTGACATATAAGTTAGCCCAAAATTTCTAAAAAAATATATTTCTTTAATATTATCAAAATTTTTTTGTAATTAGAATTAGGTAAAGCGAAGAATAAAATAATTTTACAAGGTGTCGATTAACTAACTAAGAGTTGAACGAGTTTCATTATTCTGGTTTGGGGTCTTCGGTGCTACATTTAGTCTTGATATCATATGTTTTTTTACACTATATGTTTGCTACAAGTTTATTACATTTAGATAAAAGTGCATATAAGCATGTGTATTAATCTGAATCACCGATTCATTTTTCCATACGTTCGTACATCAAATCTTTTATTTACTCTTTATTCCTCGTTCGTTTTATTTTTTTCTTATTTATTTCTTCACATAGTTTTTTCATTCTATTTCTCTTTCACTGTCTATTCCGCTTTTCCACTCTTATGTTTTTATATCTTTTTTCCGTTCAATTTTTATTTAACACTTTTCTACTTTTATTGTTTATCCTTGAAATGATTGCTTTATCTCCTTTCAGTGAAGTACGGTTTCATGTACTCTTCTTTCTCTTCTTTTTAAAGATGAAAACAAATTTTTGTATTTCACAACTTTAAATAATTCACTAGTTTATAACTCTATTTTAAGCAATATTAGAATTGAAGGATTTTTATAATTCTTAAAAAAGACAAAATAGGTACTTCATTTTAATATTTTAATATATATTTAACAAAAACTGAAATATAAAGTAATTAGGATTTAGAACTTCTGTTTTGCATCAATTTTCAAAATATTTTCCAGTTCTATATGAAACGAAATAGAAAAGATATTTTCCAAAAAGAAATCGAGAATAAAACAGTTTAATTTCGATAAAAGGAGCAAAATAGTTTAGCGAATGTGCGACGCCGCCAGTGGTTCTCAAGCGTTCACTCATTGTCAACACAATGTATGTATTACTTTCATGCATATATATTATTAGTTCTCTATACTCTCACTATTATTATTATGAATTTCTCTGCAACTAATTTCACAGGAAAATATTTCAATAATTTGTAATCTACAATTATAACTTATTCTTGGTATTTTGACTAATTTGAATCATAAATTAACAGTTTTCCACGAATTTGATTTTAATTCTTTTTTTGAGTGTTTTCAAATTTTTAAACATTTGAGATACGAATATCGAGCAGGTTCTCTTCAATTTTATTAAATTATTATTAATTTATTAAAAGTAATCATTAACTGACTAAAAGAAATTGAAAAAAGTAATATGATTGGATTATAAGATTTTAAATCTTTCCAATCGTAAGACGATTAAGAAATTCGTGTATTCGGGCCAAACAGGCGATTATGAAGAGAAGATGAGAATATGAATAATCCGCATGAGAAAAGGAATAGTGATACTGATGCTATGTGGGTACGTGAGTTTCTCGGATCTTGAAACACTCCTAAGTCACGGACTAAACTGAGTTAAGACGCTCTTAAGGCTAGTAGAGGGTGTTAACCTTTTACTCTTCCGATAGTTCATTTGGGACAGCTACTTGCCATCCAACGATATACCATCATTTCCCATAACGTTTCAATTTTATGTGCGACTTACACAATTCGATTTCCTCTTCATAACATCAATTTATATATATCTTTGTATAAATGCTCGTCCTCGTATTATTTTCAGTCAAATTCTAAACAATTCTTTTCAAAAGTTCCGCATTTATCATTTATGAGTTTTGAAATTGTGTGAATCAACTGTGAATTCTTTGTATTATGATTTTTCCTAATAAAATTCATTTTATTTCAATGCACCATACTTAATGTCGAATTAAATAACATTACTGCAAATTAGTACGTAATGCTCTGGATTGAGTATAAAGTCGATCTAACTGGATGCCAGGTATTTTGAATAAATTTTTCAATACTTTTTTTATTTTTTCATATTTCTTCATCAGCGTCTTTTAAGTATAAATATAATATGCATGCAAATTTTCAAAAGTAAGAAATCGATTATTGTTTTCGATTATTTTTTAAATGGAATCATACGAATTATTACATCAATTACGAATACATTAATTGATTTATCTAAGCATTCCCTATAAAAAAAGTTCATGTCAAAAAATTATTGATTTATAAATGACTTAAGAAATATTTTAGCTTTAACTTTGTGAAATCTATTGTAAAAATTATGTAAAAGACAAGGAAAGATATGAGCGATATCCTTGCCTTTCATACGATACGGTTTACAAAATTAAAGCTAAAATATTTTCTAAGCCAATGATTTCTCGAGAAAAATAAGTTTAATATTTTTAGGAAATGGCCAGATAAATCGATTAATGCATTCAAAATTCTCTAACTGTATTTAGAAGAATGAAGTTGACCTTGAAGTTTCTTCCACAATTTCATTTACAAAAGAATAATTTGCAGCACGATATATCCTTTTACATCAAACAATATTTATAAAAACATTTTTTTGACAGATTCTCTACGAGATATTTCAACTTTATGAGATAAAGAGAACATGCTGTATATATATTACAATTACATATTAACGTGCCTTGTGTGCATACCTATGCCTTCGCGTTGTAATATCACATACATACGTAGAAATGTGCTATATATGTGCACGCAATACTAAAAAAGGTATCTACTATGTACTTGGCAATTGAAATACATGAGATCTATATCTACATATATGCATATGTAAATCAGAAACTCAAATTTATATTTAAATTTAATTTAAGATATTAGAAGTTCAGATACCAGCTGAAATCCAGCCCTCCAAATTACTATTCCTTATTATCAGTAAGATTTATAAACATATAATTATTTTATAATTATTAATTTATAAAATATTTATCATTATTAAAAGTTATCGTTATTATTACCTATTATCTAAGTAGATTGTTCAGTACTTTGTCTTTGACGTACGTATTAAGTGATTTATTGTGCCACTAAATTGTTTATTATTACTTATAGAAATACTATGAAATATTATGAAAATATTTAAAAACAGGATTATAAATACAACATACTGAAATAAATAAAGAAACACGATTAATAAGTAAAAAAAGGAATGCGTTCTAATCAAACGAAACGATTTGTAATTATTATTATTAATAACCTATTCGTTATGCAAACATCAAAGAGCATGCTATTAAAATCAAGAATACGTCATTTCGTCAAATTGTAAAATCAAGAGTACGTATTTCATCAAATCTTGTACTCAAACAACTAAAAGAATAAAATCATAGGGGAGGAAGAAATGGCAACAAGAAACAGCTGTGCATCATTTTTCTTTTACGTTACGACTTTCGATTTCAACTCATCCACAAGTTATAAGCACATGATCACGTGAAAGTGATGAAACGAAACGAATGAAATAAGCAAAAAGAAAAAAAGGAGAAGAGAAAGATGTAGCGGCGTAGCAAAAAAGAAGAGAAGAGGACCCGGAAGGACAGCTCACCTTCCACGAATCCAACGGGCCACTGACTCTCGTCTTCTATTGCATAACGATTCCATCATATTCGAACACATCTTGGATGTAACTTGTAGGGATGCAACTTGAGAGTCACTGGACCGTGTACCGGTTGTTCCACTCGTGGAATGCGGACCAACTTGTGGTGTACGCGCACATGTAAGTAAATGTACTTACGTCCGTGTCCACACCGTGGATTCTATCCGTATTCGTTTCACTGATACATCTGCAAACACGCGAAGATTAGATATGCGTGACTACGCATTTTTTTAATAAATTAGCGTGATGCTGCAATTATTATTGTCATTACCGTTTGCAAATTTTGAGAAAATTGTATGTCACACTGAACTTATCAATACCGAAATTTCTTTTTCTTTTTTCTTTTTTTTCATTTTCATTTTCATTTTTTTTTGTGCTACTCTTTTAATATAAGTAATAGTTGCCGAATTCGTAATTTCACATTAAATAAATAGCCTTTTGAAAATATTCCGATTGAAATCCACATATAAGTCGACTGCTTATTATGTGCGCAAGACTACCTACGTAGAAAAAAAAACAGAAAAAAATGCAAATTTACCATACTGTACAATTAATATAGCTGAATACATTTATAAACAATCGGAGGAAGTTATAGCCCATAAATATTTAAAAAATCAGTCGGTTTCAGATTTATCGAGCCACTGTATGTAAATTTAATTTACCACGGTTGCAGGTATAGTTACATTAGTTAAAAACATATGGTATAGATATACAGTATGTCTCGTGAATCGTGGTCAACCGACTGGAAGGTGATTCTATACGTAAAAATGTGTTGAAAAGAAAGAATAAAATTTTTTCATTAAAGCCTTTGTTTTTGAAAAAATTGAGTTTGAAAATTTATTAATTATGTTTGGATAATTTATTAATTAGGTTGAATTTGGATAATTTCATACTGAACAAGCATAAAATTTTTGTGCTTATAAATAAAGTTTTTTTAAGAAAATAAACTTTAAATACGTTCTGTTAAAAATTATCTTAAGCACACGTATACTTGATAAATTTTCAAACTCGATTTTCCTGAAAACGGAACACCTTATAGAAAAATTTTATTCTATGTTTTTTTACTTATTTTTGCACGTATAACCTCCTGGCAATTATTCTTTTTTTCTGTTACGTCTAAAGTTAGTTAAATACAAATATACTCGATAAATTTTCAAACTCAATTTTCTCGAAAAGGAAGGTTTTAATGAAAAAATTTTATTCTTTTTTTTCGACATATTTTTACATGTAGAATCATCTCCTAATCAGTTGACTATGAGACAGGACACCTTGTATAATAGACTATTGTATAATAGACTATTCCTCTTCTTTTTCTTTGTTTTTCTTTTCTTTTTATCCTCAGAAACAGGAGGTAATGGAAAACAATGAAAAGCAAAGCAGAACAATTCCTAGCCAAAAAATTAGGGCCACTTACAATTTTCAATATCTTTTAGTAAAATTTAAAAGCCTGAATCTAATCTGATGATTAACTATTAAAGACACATACTATTAAATATACATACATATTACATTTAAATATATTATATATAATAATAGTAATTTTTGAGTAATAATTAATAATGTTTTCTGCCTTTGCTTCAATTGTATCATTTCCTGACATACTCTGTATGTTTTATCATATCTTTTATTTTTGGATAATCTAAATCTATTGTAGATGGTACATTTGTTTAATTACTTATCACTTGTAACTGATCTCTAGCATAAAAATTCTCAACCACTTGTTACGGATAAGAATTCTCATTCAATAAATACTCAATAGCAAAATGTAAGGAAATACTATATATAATAATATATAAATTATTAATATATATGTAATAATATACATATTATACATATATATATTAATTATTATTTACTAATGTATATAAATTAAATTTTATTAAGAACATGAAAAATGTTAAAATTGTGAGTTGTCCCAATTTTTTGATCAAGAATAGTAGTTTACACACACTAAATATATTATAATACATGGGAATATAATGAATACAAACAACAAAGAATTTGTTTTAGATTTGATGAACTGATATCTTAAGAAATTAGTAGGTTTTTCTATCAAGAGTTTTATTTCTTAGTATATATATATATTTATTAGATGGCATATTTGCAAATTCATATTTTCTTTTTGTATCTAGGTAACTCATGAGAGTTCCGAGTACTCAGGTATCCAGATATCTTCTAATAATTGAGGCTAGAGTTATTACTACACGATTCGTCGGATACCCGGATATTCGATACAATGTTATCCGATGTTCGAATAACTGATGTGTTTGTGATAAATAATAAAACAAATTGTAATTTATGTCCATTAGAATGGTAGAGAATCGGAGAAAAAAAATATCCAGAATTAATAAAACTTGTTAAAAAATATTTATCTGCTAGCTCTAAAAGAGTATTTTCCATAACTAGAAATATTATTAATTTAAGACGAATGAGCCCTACTATTGGAAAATGTAGGCTTATTTGTACTTTTATACAAAGACATCTAATTTAAAATAATTCCTTCGTTTTATTATTTATCGCTAAAGTATAAATTACATTGTAAACATCCGAATAATATCAGTAGAAGTAATAGATATGTAGTCTCAACTGTCTCATACACCCGAGTATCTCATAAGTAACAGCTTTAATCCGAATGATCGACACAGACTTTCTCAACGCTATTTCACTAAGGTTTTCATGCTAGTCTATTCTCATCGACTCTATATTTTCATAAACATACTTTTCTTATCGACAAATTATTCACGTTTATATTGTTATGATTCAGTTGCCTCTGGTATCACTTCTGAATCCGATTAATCACATTAATCTATGTTCACTATGTTATATTAAATTATTTAAACACAATGTCAAAGTACTTCCATTCAAATTGCCGAATTGCTCATCTCCACTCAAAGATCAAAATTTACATTAATAGCTTTATATTTAATAAATTTAGAAATAGAGTTTGATTTATACTATCAGACGTGTGAGAAAAATGGTACGAAAGGTAATTCTTGTGAATTACAGTATAAAACAAAAATAATCGATACATTAGTCGCAATCATGATTACTCTAAATATAATCATTTGAAACATTGAGGCGTGATGTCATAGAAAGTTGCAGTAATAAAATAATTAAGGATGGAAAGCCATCTATCAGAAATGTAATTGCAAGTACGAAAAACTCTATTCGTCTATATTTTCCAAACACAAATACATTAACAACAAATATTGTAAGTACGGAAAAGAAATAAGTCTTTGAACCACAAAGCATCTATGAGCCTAGTTTATCCGTTGTATAAGAATCCTTAGATTCTTAGGAAAATCTTTTATATATATTATAAAGGCAAGATCATCTATTATATTATTATTAATATCTTTTATATTGTTTATACAAAATATTAAAATTAATTATTATTACATTATAAATTATTAAAATTAAATATTATGTGTTTAAATTTTAATGAATTTAGCTAAAATAAAATTTTGGATCATGAATGGGGAATATTCAAAATGAGTATTCACATTTTTTAAACAATTATACCATTCATGATATTATAGAAAAATCTGAAAACATGAAGTCAATTCCATTTTTGCAGGTCCTATTAATGAAACGGTAGAAAATTTATGAACTATTATTTGATGAGGCAATTAATTTGAGTAATGGAATAGGTTACGCTTTAAATCCTAAATTTGTATTAATAGGTTTTGAAATATCAGTGACAAATTAGTATTTACAGTTAAAATTACTTTTTCTTTCTACAACAGTGAAAGGTGGTTTTGTGCAAATACTACTATATATCGTAAAGTGCAAAACAATGGTTTAGTAAAAAAGTATGAAACTGATGAAAATCTGATTAATCTGTTAACTAGACAACGTGCCCTGCTTTTTTACAATCCTCTGAGATTGCAGATTGCTTTAACAATCAAACAATTATTGTTATAATAAATGATTTGAAAAATATTATGTACAATGTATAAATTAATAATTGAGAATAATATACGATTTGTAATTGTGATTTGTTCTTCACGGTTTTCTCCAGAAATGTGGTTGAAACAATATTGTAAACGTTTTTCCAAGAACACAAAATTTTATTGAATCTTGTCATCAACGATTGCAATCATTATTTGGTCGTCATAACGTTGGAATATTTAATTAATTAAGAATTAATTAATTATGAATATAAAAAAACAAGTTATTACAAAAAATTTCATTAAAAAAAAATACTTTCCAGCTTTCCCAAAAACAAAAAAGAAAATATAAAAGATCGTATAAAGGATGAGAGAATAAATCGTCAATTTTGTAATCATCAAGAGTCTACTCATTTAAACTTTATAAAAACAGTATATAATGTTTCTTTATAAATAAAAGGAATAATATAATAGATGTTACTTATTGTTAACATACACATTTGAATAAAATATAATGCGTTTTCTCTTTTCGATATTTTTTTAAATAATAAATATCTTGTTGAATTCATAAAACTATCAATCAATAAACATTTTGAATTAATAAGTGCTTCATCACCTAACATGTATGTTGATGTTGCATAGTACGAAATATGTCGAAATACATATATAAAAATTTGTTGATAGGAAAAATATGAAATCGGTTTATAGAAATCGGTGAGAATAAAATGTCAGTGACTAGGGATTGCTGATGAAAATTTATCTCACAATCAGTGAAATAGAGCCGATGTAAATATTGTCGAGGAAGTCTGTGTCTGTCAAGTCATACCGATGAGTCATTCTAATTGTTAGAACTTTTACAATAAGAACTAAATAATAGGCGAAACGAGAGGGAAACGTGTTTTAATTTAAAAATGTTTAATTTTATTCAGATACATATTAATAACTAAATGTGTAAAAGCATATATTTTTATAAGTATTTTGAAAAATATTAACGAACTTTGGATCTGGAAAGAGTATGACAAAAATATTTAAATTAAGTGAATATTCGAATCATGAATTCAAAAATTGTTTTTAATTTTTCTTCGAAACTTATTGTAGATTATAATATATTTTGGCGTATCTTTTAATGTTACAGAAAAACAGAGAAAAAGCAAAAACAAAATCATAAGCAGGATATTCTCTAAAAATGGCAGCAGGAACGTGTCAATCAGTTTGAAGAAAAACCAAAAGAATTATAAAGTAAGTACCGGAAATTCTTCTGTTATAATTTTAAAGACCATATCGATTCTGTTTCCGTCAAAATAACTGAAAAAATCATATTCTGATTGCAATTTTTCTTCATCATCCATATCAAACATAATAATATATATAAATTAATATATGTATAATGTATTTTATATATATATATAATATAGTATATATATATATAATATTTATGAATATGTATTTATCCATTGGATTATTAAAAGTGTGTTTGATAAAGAAAGAACATTATTTGAAAAAAACGATTTTAGAGATCAAACAACAACCATTTGAGTATATCAGAGTATATTTAAAATAGTAGGAATGGATTCGAAACTAATTTTTAAATTCTCGAGACTTGAATTCGAAACTTTGTAAGATTTCGAAATTCAAAGCTTGAAATGATTTTATTTTGTAAAAATAATTTTTTGTTCCAAAAACAAAAATTAACATTTAACAGTTAACATCTTCACATTTTTATAAATTGTTATTGGGCACAGTTAAACAGAATATAAGCAAAGATATAAAAAATAGCATATAAAAATATGTAATTCAGATTCTTATTCAAGAACGCTAACATCCAAGCTCTTTTTAAAGCTAATCTACTTCCTTTTTTATTGATCATAGTGACGGCTATATAGATATATGATATACTGAAAGATCTTTCAGAATTAATGCTAATGTAATATTTTTTTTTTAATAATTTCCTAGATATTTACTAGATTTATTTATTTATTTAAATCTAGATATTTACATTGTCATTCCAGAATTACGACTGATATTTATTTATATTTTTAAAAACAAAAACCGACCACCATACGTTTGCGAAATATCTCGCATCGAATATTTGATTACACATAAATCGAACATTCTTCATTTACGCTACAGATGATTTTTTTTTATCGACTTTATATTTTTCTTTATCTGAGTTTCGAAGTTTCAAATCACGAGAAAACTATATCAGTTTATGTGTTAGTAGTTATCTAAATATGCTTATTATGCGTGTTATAGCCTTTATTTCGACTGGAAAATCATAAATTTAATAATTCCCTCTGCTGAAACAATTACTATACTTGTACTTTTTTCTAGTATAAAAATTCAGTCAATTCGATTTCTCTAGACTAGCTCGTTTCAATTTAAAAAAGAAAATCAAAAATGAGATGAAATTTATGATCATTTGTAGAATCTTATATCCCTTCTTTACTGTATATATGATTTTGTTTGCTTCTCACTCAAATAACTAAATTCTCTGTTCCTCAGTGTTTTGAATGGTCGTTCATTCAAATATAGTTTAGTTATTTTATAATACTATTAGATTCTGTAGTCGTATTATTTTGGAATATTTCCAAATTTTTCGGTCTTTTTTGTTGACATAATTCGAATGCTCTTGTCGTATACTAATCTTATCGAGAAACGATATAGTCATTTATTTCTCCAAGAACTTTCAGTTGTAATCTAGAAAGAGGAAAAAAACTGAATGCTTTAAGTAAAGTCAAATCGTAAATTATTTATGTCTATCACGTTTGTAAAAACAGACAAATCGATAAGCTAGAATGTCTTCTGCTCGGTTTCCGTCGATAACCTTTTTGATAAATTTTCTATCTTAGATTATGTACGTACATACTAAAAATTCAACGAAGATTTAAACTCATCGACAAACGTACTGTACAAACATATTTATAATAAATATTAATAAAAATTTATTTATTACGGTATATTGAACATGTTGTAGATTCTTATTGTTAGATATAACGAAAACCGTGGATAATAAATGATAATGATTAATAGTAATAGCTGATTTGGAGTGATCTCATTAGAATCTATGCACGTAGACATAACTGTGGTAATCTTTTCTTATGTTTATCTTTATCTATTGATTCGAATAATTTATTTACTAAATCATCTATTGTTGGAATTTATTAACGAATGGAATTTTTACCTAATAATTCATGCGACCACGAGAAAAAAGGAAAAAGAATTGTCTTCAATAAAATTGAAGCAGGTATTTATTATTACATATTTGGTCACGATATTTCATATTTTTTTAATAGACGATATTTACAATAACTATTTATCAATGACACTATTCACATTTCGTTATTTACGCTATCTGCAATGAAAATTTTGTAAGTCGCGTGAAATTCGAAATAAATTCAATTAAGCATTAAGACAAGCTTGTAATTAAATGAAAATTACATTTGGATTTGTTATCAATAACAGTTGAAATATAACTAATGGACTAAATAATTAAAGGATTAATTTGATTCTTTCTAATATAAGTTGCAACAGAAAAGAATTATCGAATTGTTATCCCAATTAGAATTGCTAGAAATATCTAGTAGGAAATTTTCGAAGTTGAATTATCAAATTATCATTATAATATAACTAAGTCGTAAATCAATTTCATCAAAGATAAAACACGTTACCGAATGATGTCAATTCCTTTTTTTCGTCTCGTTATTGCGGAATAATTCGATTTCATTATTTGATTTCTCGTTTTGCTTCTTCCTTATTTCGCGTAAACAATTCTATGTTGGTAATAATTTATCATTTTACTCGTGACATTTGCAATCGAACCGATGCTACGCCGTGAAATTTTCCATTGATCTTTTGCGCGGTCCCTACTCGCCAGACTTCATATATTACTATACTTATACTATATTTTGTTACTATTATATATTACACAGACTGTGTACATACAATATACGAATTAGATGAGAATAATTATTAATGTTTTTGTAACGTATTTGTCGTGTTTTAACTATTCAGCCAATTTTTATAATAATAATATGACGCAATAATATTAACAATAATAATACGAATTTTCATGTACTACCAACTGTGACTTCTATATTATATTTCATATTTGCAGGTTCGCTTACCTAAGATCTATATCTATATTTGACAACGACAATGATAACGGTAATTGTCACGATTATATATACCTACACTCGATACTTGATACGTCCTAAATATTACATGATTATTTTTGAATATTATTGTCGAATATTACACGCTTTTTTTAAAATAAAAAGCCGACGTATTATCCATCGCAAAGGATCGAATTAAACCAAAGAATCAAAGGTTTTAGAAATAGTAAAGCAGAACAAAATGGATGCCAAGTAGAAAATCATTCGATTGAAAATATTCGTTTCGCTCGAGCAAAGTCACGTAGTGAATAGTTGGGGTAAATGTTCCCAATGAAATCATTGGTCATTAGAATACCAGTTCCACGGAGAAGGTGATTCAAAGAAAGGCACTCGTTAATAGCCCTTTGTACGCTTAACTAAATAGCGTAGCCGCATCCTAGCTGTGTAATTATATTTGGCTGTGTTATTATATCATTTTCAAATTGCTTAATTTTTATATAGGTCATTTTTACAGTATTGCTAAATTAATTGTCATATTTAATACTACCTGACAATTACCATAAAATGACAAAAGAGCGGAAAAATGCTTAAATTTTAAACGATTACGTGTTAGCAAAAAAACATTTTAAGACTTATTTGTACACTTAATACCAAATCGTTCATCGAGATGAAATTTAGAAGGAATGAATATATATATATATAGAAAGATTCTATATATATATATATAGAAAGAATTTCGTATATAAAATTTGAACTTCGAGAACTCTCCCATTCGAAATATATAGATCTTGAAGTACAAGGCATTTTTTTGTAATTATATGCATATTAGGTTTCAGATTTAGATAGTTGGAACAATGGTATTGGTTTGGTAAATTAGGTAAATTTTCGGTTAAGGCCGAAATTGTTCTTATCTAACTTTCGTGTTATTACGAATACACATACACTGGGTTTCGTAAAATTAACAATTAATAACAATTTTCCAATTTCATCTTGATCGGTAACTGAGATCATTCAAAACAATATCTATTTTGTGTGTGTGTGTACACACACACACATACACACACACATATTCTAAAACATCAAAAAAAGTTATATTTCTCAAAGTGTACATTCCTGGTTGTAGTAATAGTACTTTTTTTCGTACTTTTTTCTATCATCAGTAAATAAAATATGGATACAAGTATAATACTCATAAAAGCATGATTAATGAAAAAACAGATTGAAAATATCTACTCTTGCCATTATGTTCATAATCATATAACTAGATAAACAGAAGAACAAATATTATATTGTAACGAAAAAAGAACAGTGAGAAAAAGGATTGAAGGGAAAATAATGAAAAGGTAAGAAAGAAAGAGAAAGAAAGAGAGAGAGGGAGAGAGAGAGAGAGAGAGAGGAGAGAGAAGGACTGAGAAGAAACATCTTGGTTGTTTGTGACCCCATAATCGGCGGAGAGGTAGTAGATCGGTTGGTTGGCTGGTTAGTTGTTGGTTAGCTGGCTGGCTAGCTGCCTGTACAGATCAAACCACACGGAAATCCACTTGAAAAGTAGCCATTAGCTTAATTATTGGTCTTTGGTAGAGAGACTGGTGTGCATGTTTGAATATGATGCAACGTGTTCGTCGGTTCTTCTGTCCAATACAATTGGTTAGGAATTCTTTTCCACGACATTTTGTCCAGAATCTATCATTAACTTCGCAAGCTAATTATAAGAGTAACAAAAAGAAACGAAAATGTTACATTGTTCGATGAAAGTGCAATGAAATGCCTATTAATAAAAGATAAGCATTTCTTAATAAACAAAATTAATATTTATAATGTAATTAAGGATGAAATAAAATTTGAATAACATTTGAATGAATGTTTGCGCGACAGTTCGATGAAAATTGGCGAATGTAAATCTCGATCAATCTTTCAAAATTTTTTATACACATTTTTTATACAATCTTAATTTTTTTCGAAAATATAATTTAGAAATGGCCAAAAACTTCTCGTTCCGTGTTCTTTTATCTTCCGATTACTTACAGAACGCACGCTGACTATGTAGCTATACTCGCGCCACGTATATACACTTATGTACAGCCAAACAAGAAGAAATTTATTCATCATTGGCATTTAGTATGAGTTTATAGCGAAAAAAACTACTGCAAAAACGTATGAATCAATTTTTGTTCTATTCTTAGAGATAAGCACGTGTGAGTTTTAATTTAGTCGATTTAAAGATGGTGATTTCCATGTTAGCGATTGTAAACGTAACGGTGTCTATAAAGATTAAAACTGATGAACTGCAAGCTTTATTCGATATTAATCGCTACAAACAACAATTGCTGTGATAAAAATTGGTCGAAAACGTTCATAATGGCAAAGGATTACGTCCTATAAAATTGCATTTTTCATGGCAACACTAGATCTCACGTTGCTACATATGTCGATCAAAGAAACGATTATGTACGCTTGGGGACCCGGCGTATAGTCCAAACATAGTCCCTTTTGACTATCATTTGTTTCGATCAATGCAAAGTGCTTTGTCTGGTGCACACTTTAAAACATTTGAAAAAGCAGAGAAATGAGTTTATCGCGTTTTTCAATATTGGAATTCGTAAACTGTCTGACAGATGGCGTAAGGTAGTTGAGAATATTTTAATGATTAAATGATTTTATTTTGTCACAAATAAAACTTAATTTTTTAAAAAAACGCTTTAAAACTTATTGGTACACCTAATGAAATCGAGTCAATAACCTTCATTATTTATTATAACGAAATGTGTTCGCTATAGAATCAAGAACATTGCCAATTTACGTAAGCATATAGGTATACGTTATATTTGTAAAATAATAAAAAAAATTATAATATAAATTATACTTTGACTATTATTAATTATACTAAAACTTATTTATATATTATATTATATTATTATATTATAAATTATATGTTACATATTATTATTTAGTTATATATATTACTAAAAATTCAATTTTTAATTCCTTTATTTTAACATGAAAATATATAATTAATATATCGTATCATATACACTATCATGCCGAAAGTAAAACTTAGAACAAAAAAAAAAGTAGACATTGTTTCTTCCAACTTTAGTCCAAGTTTAATTTAATTCAGATCTACTATATGATAGTTGGAAAATTGTTTTAGGAAAGAAAAAATTTAATGTGAAACGTTAGGAATATAAAAGAGCATGAATACATTATATAGACTGATCAAGATAAAAGTCATTAAAAGTTTATATAATCATGCGCAATTTGACTGCATCCTTATTCTGATGTTTATCTTTTCTTTACGATTCTTATATCTTTCTCTATAATTTCTTTAACTCCAGATAGGTAATTGAAATAAAATATATGGAAAATTCGTTTTACATAATTGAATTTTTCAAAGTTAACAATTCAAATTTCACCTTTAAAATTTTTCTTTATCTGTTATTTTTAAGTCAAACAAGAGCATAAGATATAAACTGATTTAGCATTCCGACGAATTTTAATAAAAATATATGTGTTGAATTAGATGTATATTACCATTGATCTGGTGATGTTCAAATTCGAAACATCTCTAAATGTTGTACTTATCATTTACAATAAACAAATGAACAAAAAGAAAAAATTGCTCTGCAAAAATTTTGATTTGACTCTGTGAGAAAGAGATGATAAAAAAAGAAAAACAGAAGCGGAGCAAACATGTTATTTTATTCGTGGTAGTAGTGGTGGTAGTAGTAGTGGTGGTGGTTGTGCTGGTGGTGGCGGCGGCGATGATGATGATGGTGTCGGCAGCGGCGCGGCAACTCGATATTTGATCAGTACCACCCGCTTCGATTGGTCCTGACTGGATTTTAACCCATCCCACTACCCGCGTATGGATCACGTCGATCACGTCGATCAACCAATCGGCATTTTAACCGATAATAGAAGCCATAATTAGTACGATTTGTTAATGAATTCAGCTTAACTGAAACGACGATTGAATGAAACGTTGCTGTGAATGTTTAGTCGTAGTCGTGTATTTGATTTAGGATATTCTTGCAAATGTTCTTTCGTGATCGAATTACGATTGATTTTTCTGTTATAAACGTTGTGCATCATATGCTATAATTGAACACTCTCCTTCGATTTTGTGTATCTGTGTTGTTTTACAAATTGCTCGCATGCATGCAACTACCAGTCAATTTTGCGAAATAGCATATTTCACTTTTACTATCTACTCATTTCACTTGTAAAATTTAAATCAAACTTCTGTTCGATGTTTTACCTTCTGTGTTACTTTGAATATCATCGATGGAAACGTGTATATAATTTCAATAAGTTCGTTATCAGTCTAAACTAACCTAATGCGTTAAAGATTTTGTAAAATTAAGGACTAATTAATTAACAAAGAGATATTAAGGACTTTTATCTTTTCAAATTGCTTCTTGAGAATCATCATATCAAGGAAAGTAAGAATTAAAAATATTTTATAATTATTTCCAGAAGTTAAGTTTTATAAAAAAAAACAAAAAAGATTAAAGCAAAATATTTGCCATGTTAAGCTATCTTTTCTCTGATGTTTTTGTTATAGTTTTAAAATAATTTCCTTTCGAAAACTTCATGACAACATGAAATTATAATTAAAATATAATAAAAATTTAAATAGTAACAGTTGCCAACACAAACCAACCAAATCAAAACGTTTCGTTGTATAAAATATCTTTTTATTAGTATGTTTCGAAGTACGTATACACAAATTAATATTTTCTTCTTCAGTTTCTTCTTCATTTTCCATTTTCCATCTTTACATTCTTGCTTGGAAGCAAGTAAAGGTTAGATCATTTTAGGGAAGAGCAAAACGAATCTCAAGAAAACTTGCACTAGTTTCATTTCTCGGTTTGTTAGTAATCTCGTTAAACAAACGAAAGGTTAAACGTGGAATGTCATTCAAGGCGAATGACCTTAACCTTTCATGTAAGTTAAGAGGAAAGGCTGGCTGGCTAGTTGGTTGATTGACTGGTTGGTTAGTTGGCACGATTGTTCCGAGTTTTTATCGTTAACACAATTAACACAAACAGAGTCTGAATGCCAACAATGTTTGCCGCTGATCTTCGATCTTTCAATCTCACAACCAGCATTTACGTAATATTAGAACGAGAAAATATGCTATTAAAAATATTTTATGTTAATTTTTATTTCAATGTTTATTTTTAATCAATTGTTCAATTACCTAAAAATTTACATTCCATTTTTTTTCATGAGAATATTGGTAAAGAAAGCAATAGCATTATGTTAAGTATTTAAATAGCTGCCCTTTAACATATACTGCTCACAACAACTAAGAGATATTTCAAAATGAATACGAAGCGATAAAAAAAGAAGAAGAACATCAGAAAAGGAAACGACAAGTCAAAGAAAGCTGTTCTTGTTTAATAAAAAAAAAATCAAATGCTTTTTTCTTCATATTCACTTTGAAATATCCCCTAATTTTTGTGAGCAGTATATGACGAGTTACAAAATGTTTTGGCATAATATTATTTTTTCTATCGAATTGTGTATGATCTACTATTTACTACTGTGATCTCAATTTTTAACAAAACTTATATGGTTTAATGCACAGAATGGTGCTTGTGGTAAACGGAGTCCTACAAGAGGACATTCCAACGGATAGCAGATCTCTGTATGCAGCTCATCCAGTATATCGTGAAACTGCAGCACAACTTCATTCGATGCCAGCAAAATTAGTGGGTCCAATGGGTCTTCTTTACGTACGCCAACGGGAAATGGCCGCTACTTTGCCACACGACAGTAAATATAAACTTTTGCATGCATCTGTACAACTCTGTATTGACCTCTTTTCTGCATATCTTTATGTATTATAAATGCGCACGCATAGAGAGAGAGAAAAAAGAGACAGAGAGAGAGCGCAGTTATTATATTATCTTTTTATTTAAGTAAAATATTAATACTAATAATTAAAGATTTAATAGTTAGTTAAAATAAAATGAAATATTAAATAATAAACCAGTAAAACTCCGTTTATACGAACTCTATTTAAGTCAAATTCCAATCAAGATTTGATTAAATGAACTCTTGCTGGTTCCACTTCTTTTAAACTTGAATTATATAAATAAAAAATCACTAATAAAGTGAATTCGTGACGAATTTGTGAATTGTTATTACATGAACTCCAATTATATAAATTATTTGTTCTCCGATAAGTTTATGTAAACAGAGTTTTGCTGTATTCTATATTTATTTATTCTACATAATGTTACATAAAGCTTAAGTCATCGAAGCTTCAAAGCCCAATCTTAAAAGGCTGAATCTTTAAGACTATTATCATACGGAGCTCAAGCTTTTAAAATTTACTCAGATCTCAACGTTCTTAAGTTTAAAATAAATAATATCGTTGGCATGTCTGACATTTCATAGTCTCTGATACTGTTTACAATTTAATAATTGCATACACCCTGATATGTATACAATCTAGAGTATACAGTTCCGAGTATCCGAGTTTAATGCTAGGTGTCCATTTGAGAGTTTCTCGCGAGAGTTCTCTCGAGAGTATTCCCAAGCGTTGTGTCTATTTGAGAGCAGCTCTCTCTCCGAGAGAGACCGAAATACTCTCCGAGTGCTTATTATCCGATAGAACTCTCAAAACCGTGTCCATTTGAGAGTTTATTGTCTCTGGTCCTACTCACTGTGGTGTAGTTTATTGTGAACAATGACATCGTTATCATGAAGGTGCAAAAAATATGTGCCCTCATAGTTGCCCATAATATTTTAAGAAAAAAGAAAAATTATTAATAAAAAGAAAGTTCAATAATTTAAATTATTATATAATATTTAATATAATTAAATATTACATAATATTATATAATATTTATATTTATATTAAATTATTATATGAGGTCGGTCTCTTTTCCAATTTCCAATGGTCCTAGGATGCGTCCCTCGCGTTTTTTATTTGTTCATCTCGAGAACAGTGAAAGACACGAAAGACATGAAAGTACGATCAAGGGAAATCTCTGCTGGGGAAAAAATAATAAATTTGAAAGTTTTTATTCTTGGCTCGATATTTTTCGCATCACAGTTTGGCCCTCGCTGTGTTCGGTGAGACCAAACAATTTCTGCTCGCACGAGAGTACTCTCAAAACTTCGAATTCTGGGAGCAACTTTCCGAGAGCAGTATAATACTGTCATTTGCGAGCAGGTCGCGACACATCGACTCTCAGATAGTTGAGCGATGCTCTCGGACAGTAACTCTTAGAACAGTATCCATTTGCGAGAAATACTCTTTAGAGCAACTTGCGAAAGTTTTACTTTCCAGTGGACACCTAACATAAGAGTTCGAACATTGGGGACTTAAATCTTTTATAGCTTAAGGTTCAAACACAGAAAACTCTAAACCCTTAAGACTTAAACACCGCGGCTCTGGCTTTCGAATCTCGAGACTCAACACTACAGTTCTACATATATCGTATTATTATTATATAAATTGTTATTTTGTTAATTGACTCAAAATCAACTTGTCACCAATTACAGCGCGAATCGATTCTGTTCCAATACAAAGTTGATATCAAGTTCTGATGACAATGAGTTGGAACTCATTCAATGTACCTGAGTTTGCGCTTATCAAACATCTATACATACTTATTTATTTCTGAAGACTAGCAGGCAAAATAAATTTTGATGTCAACTTTTCATTGTTTTCATTCACTTAATATGAAAGATATGTTTAACTCATTGCTCATGAGGATTATTCTTTTAATTTTTTTAAAATTACATTTTTAATAATAAATCATACAGATAGATCGTACACAGTATAAATAGAGTCAGGGTAATTGTATGGTTCAAAACAAGGTGGAAATCAAGAATGATGAAATTTCGTTAAAGAATTCTTGAGAAAAATACATTTGTGTGCACTAACTAACTAAAGATTGACATTACAGATTTCACTATAAACCACTATTGTGCATATCAGAACTAACTTTATTAATATTTACTTATTATGATGCATAAAAAATAAGTTAAATGTAATCAATAATGATAATAAAGTGAATATTATGGCTTTAATTGTACTTAGATTGTTGTTTGGTAGTTTTTAGTAGTTTTTTTTTTACAATTCTTAATTACCTATTATTCAAAATGTTGACCGTTTTTTATTCTCTGAATCAAATTTTGCTGTTGCAGCGCAGTTTATTTTTATTTCTTCAAAAACTGCAATAATTTTTTGTTTTAACATACATCGTAAATAAGTTTGATATTGTACTGTATACAAAAGAAGCCACAGTAATAGTATATAGCGAAATCCATGGTGCTAATGATTAATTAGATATATGAGAACACGACTGATTTCCAAATACATTTTTCTCAGAAACGAAGCATCTAACGCATTTTTGCGAATTCAGTTTTGATTTTCTTCTTTTATGCTATACAATCTCTCTGACCCCACTTGTACTATAATAATAATGCTGAGTTAACTAGCAAAATTTTTGTTTGATTAACTATAGCTCCGTGTTTCCACGAATATATATACATTTACATTATAGGAATCTACACTATAGGATAGTGCAATGGATTAGATTTTTTCGTATGACTGCACATATTCAAAATATAAGAACATGTACATGCAGTAGAATACGTAATTAACAAAAAATGTCAATTCTCGAAAGATTGTAAACAGTTAATCACGGATTTAGATGAAACATTGCAGATTTGATGAGCAGAAAATAATAGATACGTAAATATTCTTTTAATAATTAAAATTTAAAGTGCGTGAAATCACTGTCCAAAGTTTAATTTTTTAAGAAATCGGAAACAGCAGATAAAAAAATATCTTTTTTCAATAAAATTTGAATGGTTTATAACATATTAGAAGAAAATACTAACAAGGAGAGTCACAGTTGGGTGGTTAATGAGTATTAAATAATGAGTATTGACGGAAATGCTCAGACATAGTCAAATTATCTTTGCTTTAGACAGACCAAATTTCATTTAAATCGACGACCCAACAGCTGTGACCTCTCCTTGTAGCTCAACAAAAAAATTTTCAAAAAATGAAAATAAAATTTAAAACTTTAGGTTAATTTAGATTCATTTGAAACTGAATAGAGTAACTACACATACAGGATGTCCCACGTAATTATCTCTTGAACTTTAAACTATTTGTTATAGAAAAAAATGTTTCAAGTAAAACTTATTTTGTTTTGAGGAGGACATTTTTCGAGAATTCAGGTTCCCATTCCATGAGACAAATTCATCAACCTATCATATGTTAGTATTTCAAGGTTACTCAAGGTCATTTACTGCTTTTCAAAAGTTATCTGTGTTGAATTACTAAAAAATTATTGTTTTGTTTTTCATATTTGAAATGGTGACCTTGAATGTCAATACACTGATTTACTCTATCTCCAATGTTTCAAAATGTTTTACATATAAGTTATGGAATAAGCTATATGTCCATTTGAAGAAAAATACATAGTTTCGTTCAAAAAAACAAAGATCATCTTAAAAATTTCAGAAGCACATCCACCTAGACTAAGATTTATGATCATTATAAGATACCCTTCTTGAAACAAAGTAAGTACTTGAAACATTTTTATCTAAAACTAATAGTTTGGCTTTAGAAGATAATTGCATCGGACTTTTCAAACGGGATACCCTATATAACAAAAATTATTACGTTTTGCCGGCGGAAATGGTAAGGGGATGTTGGAAAGACGAATGGACTTTGGGGTTGTGAGAAAGAGAGAGAATTGCATCTATGCGTTTCGTCTCGAAATCACTGCCTAGACTCATCAGTGGGGGCTGATGGCAGCGACTCTCCTTACCCCAGACGCTTGTTCTTGTAACTACCCGCTAAGGCTGGCCCGATGATCACCCCATCCCTAGCGGGGTTCCGCACACTGCTTGCTTAAAACGTCGGAGATCGGTAGGACCTCGACGCTAGGCGTGCAGCCACTTGCGGCTTGTGCTAGTCAGTGTTCGAAACTCGTAGTTGAAGAATCCTGGGCCTCTACATCATCCCCTTCCCAATGTTAACGATACTGAGAAGAGGAGACTCATAGTAGCGTTGCAGCCGATAGAGGAGTAATGCTTGATGGCTGTTCTCCGTTTCTGTCTTTGGCTCGGTCCTGGTACCTTTTCGTCTAGTAAGATCTGATCACCCAGGGCCGGCATCTGTGTTGGAGGCTTCGTGTAGCTGTCTTCAGAGGCGGCGTTCTCTACGTGTCGTGGCTGCGCTGCGTGGTAACTGCGTGTTGCATGCGTGGCTACTTTTATGAACCCCGACGTAATGCCTGCATGCGGACGCGTGTGTCTGCCTGCAGCGTGCAGCCTATGTGCGTGCGTCCTTCTACACTCGATCTGCGTTCAGTAGAGGGGCGCTGCGTTTATAGGGCCATCCTCTGCGATCATCTGTGTGCCATGTGTGCTCTGTCCTCGATGTTGCATCCTCGTTCAGCGTCTGTCCTTCCAGATGTTTCTGCATCCTTTGTTTGGGTGTCGTCGTCCCTTCCTTGTAATTGCTACTGTAGAAAACTCCGTTTTTGTTTCTGACTCTATTTTTCTAAGGTTGCGTGTTCAGACGTCGGCGAGTCACCTTTATCGGGTTAGGGTAGTAAGGAATGCATGATGGAAGTTTTTAAAGTAGTTGTGAAAGAGAGAGAGAAAGCGAAGGTTGCGTTTTAATGCGTTTTATGCGTTTTCATGAATGCGATCCGCAATCGTGGCTAGCTCGTCCAGAGGTAGGTTCGTTGCCGTTATGATGGTGCAGGTCATATGCGGCAACGAACCTGTTCGCCTACATCGTCAGGAATTCGTCCGACACAGCTTTGCCTGCTAGTGTCCTCATGTGTCGTAAGAATTGCGACGGAGTTCAATCGCCAATATCTTCCTTCTCCAGAAGGCGTTGAATCTTCTGCGTTTGGGAAACGCTGAGGCGGCGTATTATTTCTTTTCTAAGGGTGTCGTACCTGTCCTTTTTCGGCGGGCTTTCGATGAGATCTGACACATCCTGCACGTACTCCGTACGAATGTAGGTTAGGATGTAGCTATACTTCACCTGGTCTCCCGTGATGTTGTGCGCGATGAACTGTTCTTCCATATATCGGAACCATAGCTCGGGCCGTTCTGGCCAGAAAGGCAATAGTCTGGGTCCCGATGTCGGTCCTGCGCTTGTCGACTCGCTGGCGTGGGCTCGTGTAACGCTTCTATTTGCCATCCTTGCTACCAACTTTTATCAAGATCACGTCGGTGGTCACCAATTTGAGGATGTTTCGATTCACGAGACAAAGTTGGTTTTTTATATTTTATTTTATTTGGAGGTCCGTATTTACAAGTTTGCTGAATAGCGAGCGAGCTACTTCTCAGCTCTCCTGCTCACTTCGTCTTCGAGGAAACCTCGGTCCCTGTCTGTCGCTTTCCTAATTGGCTAAGTTTTTTGGCTCTAGCCAATTAGGCTGCCACGAAATTGCGCCGCCTACTCTTTGCGCTCTTTCTCCTTGGCTGAAATTTCTCCGGGGACTGTTTTCCGAGTTTCTGGCGACGTAGCGGGGTTTCTTCCGGGCCTTGCACGTTACCATCTGATGTATCTCAGGCCCGTCGGCCTAAATGCGGGCCCTTCAGAATCCTAGAATTTACGATGCTCGCGGATGCTATTCTGGCCGTATTTACTATTACTTGGTACGGACCGTATTGTTCTATGCACCGTAAGAACAAGACTTGGCCTTCGTTATTCAACAGCATGTCTGGCGTCAGTGTCCTAAAGTCCTGGCTTTTCTTATCGTGAGAACGATTTCTCCGACATCTGCTAGTCGCTACAGTTTTCTATTCTAAAAACAGCAATATACATAGAACATAACTTATCCTAATCAGAGAAAAAAAAATGAAAAATACGTAATAACACAAGTGAAAATTAAATTTTATTTACAACATAATTATTTACATAATTATGAAAGTAAATATTCGAATTGGTTTCCACCTTCTGCAACACATTGCTATCATTACACGTCAAACAATTCATGATTTCTGAATTGAAGATCATAAAAAGAACATGATGTAGTTGGCCATTGAATTCATCTTGATATTAGCTACAACATTGTGAAGTCAAAAAATATAACGTGATATATAACATATAGCATGAAATATGAAATAACCTTGACTCTTTATTCTTTTTTTAATGAAAACAAAAAAATGTTTAGAAATTTTGTGTAGCCGAAAAATGAAAATTATTTAACTTTTATTTGAGACTTTTTTTTTGCCAAATCATCAGAAATGTCTAAAATAATGTGGGACTATTTCGTGATGCATCCTATATACGCGTCCTGCAGTTGCCTCAGTAGTTAGCTTAAGAAGAATTCTTTTTTTAACGTTCATAGCATTGGTGTCAACGCTGCGTAGCGTTCATGCGACAGAGGATGCGCATACATTTATTTCCGTATCTTGTTTCGTTATACTACGATTACCCAATGTGTCATGATAAGAAATGTAGATGGTGCCCTATTACTACATCTCGTAATTCAGTATATTGAATCCACACCACAGTTCGCAAACATTTCATGAACAGTTCACGAGCCATATTCGCTATGGATATTTGAAACAACGAATAGCGAACAATTTTTCCCCGAAAGGTGATACATGAAAGAATCTGTTTATTTGTAATATGATTTTGCTAGCGAACTATTTCCGAGCTATTTTTATTCATCCAATATGAACTTTTACTTACATACTTAATTGATTGTTCCAATAAATGCCGAAAAAATAACCTGCTTTATGAAGTAACGTTTTATTTCTTAAAGAACCTCAGTTGCCTTCACGTACCGAGATTTATCATTTCTTCAACTAGAATATAGTGAAATAACAGTGAAAAGTTATGGGTCTGAGTATCAGGTATCAGTAAAAATGTGTCCACATTTATATATATATATACTGTTATATATGTAGATATTTAATGGTAATGAAATTCGATGCAAGATTTATTTCTAAATTTGTTTAAAGATGCGTTCACATTTGTTACTGCTACTTGTTACTGTATACATATTTATGCATTTATGATGCAGAAACTGTTTCTAAATTTGTTTACTGATATCCAAACTCGTTTAAAAGATAGTGCGTTAAATATTTCCTCCGAAATGCATCACTATGCCATTATTTATCGAAATAGTCAAATCAAAGATAATTACATATTTAAAAAGCAGGTTTTTTTGTAAATATTTCGAGAACTAAGAGAATTCGGTTACATGTAAAGGGAAAAAAGTTGTTCAAAATGTTGATTTTTGTAACATATTTAAAAATCATTGAAATCGGTGATGGCATCCGCTTTCTAAATAATTATCGAATCAAGTAATGAATCACGATATATATAAGGACAGTCTACATATTCTTACCATATTTCTTACTGGCACAGCGAATGGTAACACAAGTTACAGTAACAAATCTGGACATTACCTTAAAAAATAATGGTGACAAATTTACATCGAATTTACATCGAACGTCGTTATCACTAAAACAAGATTAATAACAAATATGTACGTGTTAAGCTGGAGAAATGCTAGCGTTGAAACAATGTACATTAATGTGATACGTTGCACCGTGACGTCCGTTATAGATATACAGTGAGATATTCTATAACGAATTATACATAACTTGTACAATCTTATTCGAAATATTGTTCCTAAAAGCATCAGTGCCCGATCGATTGAGGAAGGACTTAAGATATAAAATTTTACCTTTGTTTTTAAGATATTAAGAAAAGACTTTCTAGAAAATATACATTTTGGTGACTTTCGAATTTTGCCTATTTCGATGCAATTTTTTCCTTTTTATTGTATCACTAGAATGAGAATTAATCGAGGAAGATTGAAAAAGCAATATGTATATCTCTGTCATTTCTTCAAACTAAAAGAAGATACAATATGTATTTATAATTTTAGGAGGAAATACTCATTTTTGACTCAATAGCTCGATAAATAGGTCAATAGATAGAGCAATTGTCTAGTAAATATTCAAATCCCAGTCCAGTATCCGAGCGGCCAAATTTTTTTTTTCTTTTTTTTTCGTAAAAATATATGAAAACATAATTCTTCAGTTTGAGAAAGGTAAACATTTAAAGATCGGGAAAGAGGCTTTGTGAGTTTATATTTAGATTTTAAACTTTCTCGAAGGCAGTATACGTATAAACTAAAAAATTATTATGTTTTCATTTATTTTTACAAAAAAAAAAAAAAAAGATATTTGACCGATTGAATGTTGGATTTGCGCATAACCCATCTTTGTCTTGGCAGACGATTCCTCTAATCACTGAATTAAAGTGAAAAACGAGCGCTTTTTGCCAAAATTAAAAAAACATATATTTTTTTTTTTTTTGAAAAATACATTACTTTTTCAACCTCTCCTGATTGATTTCTTCATTGGTTTCAGTAATATAATATTTGTTTTAGTAGTATAATTTAGTAATATAAAAATATTAAATAATAAAAAAAATAAAAAAAAAGTATTTAAGGTAAAGCTTATATTGAAATAAACAAAATTTCGAAAAGTCACTAAAATGCGGATATTGTTTTAAATAATCTACCCCCCCCCCCCCCCCCCCCCCCCCCGGCAGTCCAGATATTTGAAAAATGAAGGATATGAAAAGAGTACACGTATAATATAAAACCAAATCAAATACAAAATTTTAATTTCAGGAATTTTACTGTTTGGAAGATAATTTTACCTTGCATATGAAAAACAGCGAAAAACAGAAAACCGTACAAAAATTAGATAAGAACGTAATAGTGTTCTCGATTAGTTGCCGCTGTCCGGAGATCTGTATGCACAGGTACATAATATAAAATAGAACAGTTCCAGATACTAATTTCGTGTTTCGAAATCTACAATTGGAAATATACAATTTGGCAACGGATTTTATTTTACTTAAGTAATTTTCATCATTTTACTTGATATACGTAGTTCTCCAATTTACTGTTGTTTAAACGTAGAATGCGCTAAAAAAACCACTGACACAGACAAGGTATATGACATATCCTCGTCTGTGCACTGTTAGGATCAACAATGCCAGTGACTTCTTTCCCAGTCGGTATTTCAGATCTTGAGATTCCATTCGATGTGCGATCTATCTTTTTAGTCAGTTTTATAATACAAACTTCCAACTTCAACTTTTACTTTTTAACGAGTAATATAAAAAAAAATTTAAGAAAATGTGGAAACGAAGGATAGATTACTCGTAACGTCAAAACCCAAAAAAGTTTCGAATTCCGAGTTTTTTCGTGATTCGAAAAGCTTCGATAAAAAAAAAAAACATAAAATCAATGAATAAAGAATCACTTGCAGTGTGAATAAAGAATATTCGATTCAAATGTTCGATGCGATATAGTTCACGAATGCTCGAGAATTGGTTTTTGTTTTTAAAGTTATAGACAGATGAATGATCGTAATTTTGGAATGACAGTGTAAAATATTTAAATCTGAAGAAGTTATAAAAAAGGAATATTACACTAGAATTAATAATATACTCTGAGAGGCTTTTTAGTATAGCCGGAATAATAGGGTCAACAAGAAAAGGAGTAGATTAAATTCAGAAAGATTTCGGATATTAGTGTTCTTAAACAAGAATCTAGATTAGATATTTTTCTATGTTGTCATGTTTTTACTTGTATTTTGTTTGTGATCAATAAAAATATATATAAGAGTATTTTTAAAACAACACATTCCTATTACAAAATAAAATCATCATTTCAAATTTCGAAGTTCCGAAATCTTACAAAGTGGATTCGAAAATTTAAAAATTAGTTTCCCATTTCTATTGGAAACGAAGTTTAATCATACTGATTATAGATGGGAGACTTTATAAATATTGAGGCCGATATCGTGCATCATCTTATTTAAAAACTATTCAGTAAAAACTATTCATTGGTAACATCTAGTATAGACAAAATTCAATGTATTGTACATGTGAAATGCATTTTTCTCTGGCTACGAAAAGAAAAATATATCATCGCTACTTAAGAAAAAACAATGACTTGAAAACTCGGAAAAAAATAATTTCGTTGTTTGAAACTAAATAATTTTGTCTTGACATATTTTTTTTGAACCGAATATAAAAATAACGAAGATATTGGAATGAGTAAGATAAAAGAAACACTCTATATTCACGGTTCGTTGCTTGATTTGGCCGTTCTTATGTCCATAAAGTGGCCCACTTCAAAGGAAGTATAACATGCTATCTCTTAAACAAGTTTGAACATTTTCGTGTACCAAGACCGAGTCAATTGTCATTTGTTCAACTGAAATGCGAGATTAATAACGTTAGAGAATTATGTATATTGATATCGGCAAGCAAATTTAAAAACGGATTGTACATCAGATTTCGTTACCATGTACTGACTACATAAGTGCATAACAACAATAAATAACAGTAACAAATCTACAAATGTAGAATCACCTTAACAGATTATATAAATATATTTGTCAGTGGTCTGTTGACTGACATAATATGACGCTTGTGTGCAGTGTTGTTATGTACAGAGTAACAAAAAATTATTTGTCATAGCTTTGAAAGATGATTCTACACTTTGTGGATTAGTGGAGATCTGTTTAAAAAGTGGCTTGCAAAATTGATTTTCAGCATAATTGTCAAAAAATTTTCAAATTCTTTTTTATTGTATTTTACTTATTATTTCTAAGAAACCATAAGTCACAATTTAATTATTTTCGCAGAAAAAAAAGTTAAAGTTTCGTTAGTTTTCGAACTCACTTTATTTGTGATATGCTTACATTTTACAGTTAGATACAGGGGAAATATCTATCGTCGTACGTGGACCATTATACATACATATATTTCATGTCTTCCTTCCTTCTTCTTTTCTTTTTTTCCCTTTGCTATTCAAAATAATCTCGAAATCAAATTTCTACATTTCACCCAAATTGAATCACATTCAATTTGGTGTTTTAACTGTTTGTAACGGATGTAATCCGTTCACTCGAACTGTAAACAATTTCTTCCTGCAAATAAAAAATTGCACTGTCATCAAATCTTATGAACAAAAAGCATCTATAATAGTAATCAGTGGTAATGACACGTGAATAATAAAATAAGAGAACCAGTAAGGACACTGTAAGACTGTTGTGAAATGTAAGCAAACTTTGAATAAAGTTAGAACATTACAAATAAAGTGAGTTCGAAAATTAATGAAACTTTAACATTTTTTTCCAAAAGAATGATTGAGTTGCGACCCACGGTTCCTTTTGAAAACTTTTTCTCCTTATAACAAGTAGGACACGATGTAATAGAAAAAAAATTTGATGTCGAAAATTATGCTCAAGACAAATGTTACAGTCCACTTTTCAAATAGATTTGCAAATTACAAATCCGAAGATGTTCAAACAAATTCCAAAGCTTTGATGAATCTTTTAAAGCTGAATCATAACTAAAAAAAAATACGCATGTTATTTTTGGCCGTTTTTCAAAGTTTCATTCAAATCAAATTCGGACTGTTTGTGACTTTTCCTTGTTAATTAAGGATACGTTAATTCATAAACTTTTTGTAACTTTGTTTAAAAATATCTTATGTTCTGTTTGTCACTTCATTCGGAAATCTTATTACATAGTTAATTGGGTAATATGTTGCATAGTTCAATATATTAAAGGATGACACAAATACATATATAAATCCTCAATTCTTCTGATATATGACTCTTAAGTAGAAATCAAAAAATGAATTCATCATTTAAATCGAACTCAATAATTGAATGAAAATTATTTTTTTGAGATTTAACAATAAATATTGATAATTTGTAAAAGTAAACAAGTAACGATTATAGGAAAAGAATCGACCAATTATTCAGTTAATAAATTTTTAGATCTAAATGATTAACAGTGTTAATAAAAAGGCACATAGTTGTTATAATAGAAGATTTTTATTCACATTTTATTTTTACAGATATCGCAAATAAAATAATGAATATTTGCCTGATCTATGTATTCGTCATTTATTCAATCTTTTTTGTTTTAAAACTTCAGATATGTATATTTCTACAGAAAAAGCTCTTCTACTAGAAGACTAAATGATCATATAATTTAATTCTAATCGCCAACAGATTGAATTTACAAATAAAAGAAATTTGATTTCAATGGTTGACAATCTGTTGATCAGTATTGAGCTCAATGATATTGTCCGATAAACACATTAGATCATATTGTATTATATAACATAAAAAAAACATTACAAGACTTTTTAGTATATTTAATAGATTAGAAATGAATAAATATAAATAAAACAGGATCATTTACTTGAAAAAAATCAACTTTAAAAAATTTTTAATTTACTAAATATCAATCTATAAATTTACTTCCCGAAAACATCGAGAACAGTGAAGTAAATAAAATATGACTCCAAAAGTTTCCTGACAATATTTCTATGTCAGGTTTCGATGTTAGAATTGTGATATTTATTTGCTCATTTAAATAAAGTACTAATATCTGGTGAATAAAAATAAAAATTAGTTAATCGATACTGGATAATCCTCTCTTATACCATCATCAAAAGGGAGATTGATATTCAATTCAAAACAGAAAAGACTTAGAAATATAATGTAGTGGATGAAACATTTCGTTGCTATATTTTATTTATCGTACGAAAAAAAATTGCTGTCAACAGTTTAGTTTTTCCTACTTACTTGATTGATTGTAAAGTTATTTTTATTGTCAATTAGTTTTAACTGTTTTTCTTTTTATTCTTTTATTTTAGAAAATGTAAGCATCATCGGCTCGGATGATATGACCACCTGTATAATTGTCGTTGTAAGGCATTCTGGTAAGTGCTAACATATTAGTTAATTATATTATCATTACAATTATTAAAAACAATACATAAATGAATAATTAGAATGAATTAAGACAATTGAATACAAGCGCCATGTGGGTGCATATACAAACATGCGCGTGCGCCCGCGCGCACATACTAAATGTACAATATTTATGAATAAATACAAAATATGTTTGATCGTCATGTTCAGGTTCAGGTGCTGCTGCGTTGGCCCACTTGGATGGAGCTGGCACAGAAGATGCGGCAGCAGCGATGATCCAGAGAGTAACCGAGCTTGCCCTTGGATTTCCTGAGGGTCGTCTAGAAATACAACTCGTCGGTGGTTATTCCGATCCAAGAAATTATTCCGAAGAACTGTTTTGCAATATTCTTTGTAAGTTTTTTTTTTCACTTTTTCCCTCTCTCTTTCCCTGTATTTTTACTTCGATGAAATATTAAGACATTTTGTTTCGATTTTAGCGGCATTTCACAAGCAGCCTGTGGAGATCGATTTGACTCTATGTTGTGTAGGCGAATTAAACACTACAGTAAGAGGTGGCATTCATTGGCCGGTAATATACGGTATTGGTTTGAATGTAAAAACAGGCGAGATTTTCCCTGCAACCTTTCCTGATAAGGGACCCGATCAAGCACTGAGATGCGCTAGGCATTTAACTGGAGGTCAACAAGTACGTATGTAAAAATATTTCAAAGGAATCGCAATATATCTAAATACGACTTCGTTACAAATTCTGTTAAATAAAATGATAAAAATAAATCAGTTATAATGTTAACTATAAATAATAATATATGTAACATATAATGTTAAATGACAATGATCCAAATTGTATATGGTTAATATCGTTAATATCGTGTATAGGTTTTGGATGTTTACGACTGTACACTTGGTTTACTCAGAATCGGACCATTCAACTATGATCCTTTAAGAGGAGTCGACCTTTGGTTAGCACAATCCGATCAATTTATTCTACAACATCTTTCGACTGCGCCGGAAGTCGAACTGCCACATTTTGTATCACAGGTAATGTAATATAACCTGTTAAATTAAATTACAAGATTAATGGTGGAATAAATATTTTTAACTTGATGTATGTTTTATTCCTGTTCGTTCACCTTCGTCGAAATAATTTGTCTAGGTACGCGCTACACTCAAATATATACAGGACAATCAATTTCCGGCTGTCACCGTCTTCCGTGATAATAGACCCCATTATTATCGTCGGGACGAAACCACCGGTATTTGGCAACCCATACGATATTGATATTGATTATTCAAGTTATACATAAAGACTTATAAGAAAAATATCACTAAAGTGGCGACTAGTGAAATTTCTTCCTGATGATACAAGATTCCACAAAAACGAAGAAATAACGAATCGAAGAAATTTTATTACGAAAAATCTCTTCTGTAATAACATGGATCAGTATGATGATTTGTTTTTATATTTGTTTATATATCATGTGTTTTATATTATCTGGTATTGTTAATGAAGTAACATAGTCTTTTGTGTTTATTATTTCCAAAATAGGCATAATATCGCTGAGTGTGATATAAAGGCATACACGATTTATAGTTTATTTCATTTTTTACCTTTATGATATTTAAAAATAAGACGTACAACTGGTCTTTCGATTTTTACAACTAATTTGAAAGCGCAACGATAAAAAAAGAAAGAAGATAATTTTCTTAGAATAATACTTTTGGATTATTATTAAGCACAGTAATGTAAGATTTATACTCTCCGATAGAGTGAGTGAGTGAGTGAGTGAGTGGGAGCGAGAGAGAGAGAGAGAAAGTGCGTGTGCGTGTGTGCGAGATATGTGATTATTGACTTTTATTCTTTTACTTTTTATTTTCTTTTCCAAAAAATCTTTATTAAACAAATTAAACATTGTATACAATAATTTCAGTTCGAAATGCTATCGTATTTTTAGATATATACATTTTCTTCGTTGTTTCTTTATCTATTTAATAACAATAATATACAATCGTAATACTTTATTTTTAATGCAAGAAAATATGAAGATTTATAGCAGGATTGAAACGATTCGAACACAATTTGTTTTTTTTTTTGCACATTTATACGTAACTTGTGTTTCAAATTCACATGTAATGTTGCATGTCATTTTCTTTTTTCCTCGCAATGCGAAATAGACAAGTTAGCAAATGAACATTTAATATTTTCTATAAAAACAAAACGTTTATCAAAAATCCGGAAAAATCAATAGTGTTGTAAATAATTACATATATTGATATTGCTGGTTTTGCAAAGAAAGAATATTTCATTAATTAGAAAAAAATGAAAAAATGAAATGAAAAAAAGAGAATAAAGAAAAGAAAAAGTCTCATAATCTGTTATTTGAAATTATGTATATATATATCTATCCTATTACTATTCTCTATTCACTTCTTCAAAGAACAGATAATTCCAAAACAAATATTTTGTGGCAATACTGTAGGTAAAATATTAATTTGAACATCCTATTCGAATAATTTCGTTATGTAAATGATTAGAACTTAAAATGATTTAATGTACAGATTGTGGGTTATATTGGAAAAGAAATAAATGAAAACAATTACGCTTATTCTTTACAATGGTGTGCTATGACTGAATAAGATAAGTTACTATTATATGAAAACAGTAAACAATTTTCATCATTCTCCATTATCTTAATCAAACAATAATTATAAAAAGATTTTAAAGAAAAAAAAATTATATATATATTTTATTACATCATGTAAGTAACGACATAAAATCATTTAGCTTTGTGATGCTCGAGACTAGTAACTATTAGTAATACCATTAACCGTTGATATTAATATCAATATTGATATAGATTGTGATCTAAAGTGAGAAAATACTTAAAGAAAAAGGCTTACTAAAGAAAACTTATATATAACAATTATCCATCGGTTCAATTAATAATATTTTACAGACTTGATTGCTTTCGTATTTGTATCATACAACTTTCTTTACGATGTAGTTATAATATTTTCTTTACCTTGTCTTTACTTCCTCATCTTTCGTCTCATTGTATTATTTTCACAAACTTTCTATTCAGTTTCTTTCCTTTTATTTTCTCTTGTTACAAATTGCAAAAGTAATTTTCTAATAACATTTTGTGGTGATATATTTATACAATAAAGGCTGAATTGAACACTTTCATGATAATTGCGTATTATTTTATCGACACAAAATGTCCAATTCTAAATAATTGACTCATTTGCAATATAAGTCTATTTGTTTATAATGCTTCAAACATTTCAAAGGCTGTGCATATATTGAATTATATTTATAATGCTTGTATCAAATATTATAATTAAATAATACATATTTAAATAATCATCGACGATTAATTTTCTTTTTTCTATACGTATGCAATCGGTTAAGAACTGCGCAAATCTTTCGATTAATATTAATTTTTTAAACAAAATAAAAGAAATTATAAATTAGACAAATTTATTATTGATCGACATGCTTGTGCAAAACTTTGGAAGGATACTTAATATCAATCAATTGTAAATTCATCGACAGTGAGTACTAATTACTTTAAAATCTAATTATCTGTAGACGTTAAATGTATAAATGAATGTCTTTAAAATTTTACTCAATATTTTACAAATTTCAAAAAAGATAATATAAGTATAATGATACAATATTCTTGAAAAGCAATTAACATAATTTATATACATGTAAGAAGAAAGAAAAAGAACAAGAAAACAATCCATGAGAATTTTTTATGTACAGATTAAATGATAGAAACATGAAAAAATAATTAATACAAAATATTTGATTTCTTTATAAGTATAAAATTTTATTTGTAATTCTCTTTTGATATGATATAAAAAAATCTATTTTTATAATTTCAAAATATGCAGATACACAGTTGACTTTTGTTATTCATTTTTGCTATTCTAGCCACGTTGAATCTTGACTATCCATACCTAATTATTTTGTATTATGAGAAATTAATTTTATTTTGTTACATGTATGCGTATGTGCTTCAAGCGAGTTTTAATTAAAAATTAATCTAGAGAAACATTTCGATCAAAACATACCGTGATGGTTGAATTGTCGATAAATAATAATTTGATAATATAAAGATAGTCGATTTTGCATTAAGTATAGCTGTTCGAAGTTATTAAATAAAATATGTCTACATTTAATATAGACGTACATGCATGTGTACATGTTGAAACATGTTTTTCCTCTAACACTTTTTATATGTATCTGACTTTATAAAAAGCATCGTAATATTATCACTTTATACATACTTACATTTACATACATTTGATTATTAATGTACGAACAGTATTGTTAATAATAATAATTATTGATAATAATTGATTTGTATATTTCTCAAATTTCACGCACGGAATTGTAATGAGGAAAAAAAATGGATGCCCATTATACAGGTACGATCGACCGCATTATCGGAAAATAAATAATGCTGCGCACGCTCTTTAAAGGGAAGTTGATTTTCATAGTACCCGGCAGCTAACGCAAGTCATAACAGAACTCTTCGAAAAGAGTTATTCAGTGTTCCTTTGACAGCAGCTGAGATTGGTGTTGGATCTGTTTTTCTCTTATCATATTCATACCCGTTATCAAACCAACGATCTGTTTCGTTACATCTTAGATTAGAATCTGCTAGTAATTATATTTATCTTTTGGTAAGTTATGGTTTCATTTTTTAAACACAACTTACAAAATAATATGCTTTAAAACTGACTGCTTTCAGTACAATGTTCGTATATAAATAAATGTTTCCCTTGCACTTACTTTTTACGTCGTTAATTAAACTTTGTACATCGGCACATTTTTTTTATTTTTAACAAAAACAAAAACGAGAAAACAATAAATATTCAGTTTTGCGAACCGAAAAATATCATATCGTTACACATATAATTGCAATCGTCCGATATAATAGAATAAATTATTTTTAAATTACCTGTGCGTATTGTATATATTATTATATACCATTTAACGATAAATTTAAGAAATATTAAAAAACATGTTTCCAGATATGTACTTGTAACAGTAATTAGCGTTTTACATACACTTTTACTTCATAAAACTATCCCAAGTATCCTTTCCCTATATTTTTGTACATATTTGTCATGCATAATACCAAAATTGCTTTGATGTATAGTCGTTTGACATACGTATGTATGTACTTTTTTCATTTTTTCTTCTTTCTTTTTTAAAATGTTTTTCCTATTTATACTGTTTTTCAAAAATGAAAAATATTTTTCTACCCACTTTTATAAAAAAGATTTGAAACTTTTAAGGTTATGTATAGTAATTTTTTTCAATCGTATGGGTATCAATTATATATATATATATATGTATGTGTATGCGTGCGTGCAAATATATTTGCCAATATATGCATGTTGTGTCACTAATACAGACATAATATTATATTAATAAAATGAAACACAAAGTTTACTCGAATGAAAGTAACACAAAAAAAAGTGTTGAAATTTTAAAATTAATCGAAAATAGTCGAAATAGTGACAACACAAGTAGTGATCGGTGCTTGACAATTTTATATATATATAAAAAGTAAATTTTATATCAGAATAGTTTATAAATAAACATCATATGCATTTATAATCGAATTTAAAATTTCCATCTGACTGATATAACTGTCTTCATGTAAAATATTCGAATTAGAAAATTCAAATATAAAAGGTAAACTAAAAAATTATTGATAATGATCGATTAGAAATTTTAATTGTAATAATTATGAAATTGACAATGATGAAAATCTGTCGAATCTGATGAATTGAAATTTGATTAATATTATTTCAAGAAAAATAGAAATGTGGAAATGTGGAAATTCATGTATTCATATGTTAAGAATATCATCATTTTGACAAAAATACAAGATCACAAAAATACAAGAAGTCCGATTTTTTATATTTATATTTTTCACGTTTCAATCGTTTTATTAATAAATATTAATTTTCAAATAGGATAGATTTAATTATAACATTGTTATAAACATTGTTTCAATATTTTTAAATCCATATTTTCTTTTTGTTCGACATAATTGATTGAGGAAATTGTTCTTTTAGCAGATATTGAGAGTGTTTTACTGAAAAAAGAAACAATTAATTGTAAGAGATATGTCGTAAGATTACACTAAAAAGAAAGTATAAAATATTGAAGAAAATAATCGATTATTAAAATTTTTCACGGTAATATTTTAAAAAAGCAAAACATAGTTTAGAATATTTTTTCTTATGGAAATTTTAAACTTGAAAGTTTATCATTATCATCACATTATAATTAGTATCAGGCCGTACATTTCTTAAATCTGCTATTTCTAACATATATATATATATATATACATATACTACGTATATACATACGTATATTGCCATTTTTTCTCGTGAACATCTACTTCAATGAAATCACTCATTTTTTATTTCTTTCATTTATTTTCCTTCACGTCGTTCACGGTCCTATTTTATCTATCTTTTCTACTTTTTAGAAGAGGACATGATTATTCTTGATCATGTTCAACTCAGTTATATTATGTACCATCTATCTCGAGAATTGAAATTGAGACGTGTTCATTAATCTTAGATTGACAGAACAGGCAATATACATGAAATAAATGTTTTAGAAAAGTTTTGATTACTGCGTCATATGATGGATCGACCTTTGACATTAACGCAGGACCGATAATTATTTCCGGTTACCTTGCATAGATATAGAATTGATTAATATTGAAAAAATGAAGATAGGCTTTAGAAAGAAATAATTGTTGTTAATTAATAAAATCATGAAATATTCGCAATCGTCATGTATTCTATATAATATATGTTAAAAATTGGAAGATGACATATGTAAACAAAAAAGCAGGAAAAAATATTGTGTACAATTATGGACAACCTTGATTCATAATTTCAACGCGATAGAACACAACGTAACACATTTATAACTGCTCGCAATAAAGTACTTTATATAAAGCTATATACAAAATGCATCTGAATTACAAACGGGTGGGAAAAAAAAAATGAAAAAAAAAATAAAAAAGAAAAAATATAGATTTCTTTGTCCAAGATATGACTTTCCGTGCAAAGTACAATATTGTTAATAATGTTTCTGCAAAATAACATTTATACACCTCAATTGCACCTAAAATCTCTAGAATATCGCGTAAGTATTGTTTACAAACAAAATCGGTATTGTACTTTATGAAAATTATATTTCGCTGTAACTGCATGCATACGCATTGGATATTCAAACTTGATTATCTTGTAAACTAAAAGTCGCAAAAAAAAATTTTATTCTATATTTTTTTTTTTATTCTTTCACAAGGAATCACCTCTCACTCGCTTGATATGTTATTTAGACGCACCCTGTATGTGGATACAGTAAAACTATACTGCGGAACTGTGTACATATTGTCACCACACAATGATGAACCACTGAGATCGTCGATGAGCAAAACTGAACACATATGTGAAATTTTAACACTTACACATAATATTTTATTGAGTATTTGCATGTAGAATACAAAAAATAATAAAATATGCATTGTTTTTAGGATGTTTTGGCTTTCCAAAAAATATTTTATGTCCTTGCAAATATAAATTGTTTTCATCAAATTAATTTTGCACCGCAATTAATTTAAATGAAAAATTGTCAATATTTTAAATTTCGTAAAAAGAAATCGTATAACAATATACTGGTCTTTAAAGCATAAAGTTCTATTTTGACTGTTCTGAATTTGTTTTTTTCCCAAAGATATTTTACTTACAATTAGATACTTAGATTAAGTGTTCTTACATGAAAAAGTGTTCTTTTCTTTTTAAAAAGGATTGTAAAAATTCATATGTAAACACAGTAAAAAATTTTATTTACGACTAAATCTGTGATTGCTTGAAGATTGAAGTTTCCTCACTATAACGATCTCTTAAATTTAATTTTGAATTTTGAACATTACGATTAAAGGACAAAAATTTAAGAAATCCCAAATTTCATCATCTAATCCTAACGTTTAAAGTTCATAGCAAAAAAAAAAGTTGTACGGAAAAATTTAAAATTGAAAAAATTTCTGTTTTCAAGAATTTATGTATGTAACCTTGTATCTTTCTTTATTTCCTCATTTGGATTAATTAGTTGACAAAAATTTGGGTCATAATATATCAATAGGAAGTTTGTAACACTAGTTGGAACTTTTCCATTCAAAATTTATGACTTTGATTTTTATGAATTAGATTTGATTTAGGTTTAAATACTATATTTATGTTCTCAATGGAAACGTAAGATATATCATTCTTTTTTATTTATTTTAATATATAAATTTATTTCCTGGAATAAATATGCATTTGTAATATGTACTTTTAAGCGAACAGCGGATATGCTAAATCGACGAAAACCGGTCGGAAATTTGTCTATATCAATACTGCTCTTTCAAAGCGTTACAATGAACAGTAACATCAATCGAATCTAATTTTGACTTGTGAATATCTCAAAAACTAAAAGATTACATGTATAGAAAAAGGTTTCAAAATTTAATTATTCAAATAATTATCTTATAAAATTTTTAACTTCAACTAATATTACGGTGTCTTCAATAAATTCAAATGCTATATCTTGTATAAATCTATTTTCATGTTACAGCTGCTTTTTATATTATTTTTCGTCTCTGTGTTTTTTTATTTTTAAAAATTCAATGACTCACAATAAAGGCAAAGGCTGCTTGTAACATTAAATAGAGATGTCACAGTCATAGTTGCCTCGCTTCCATTTCATTTAAGATACGAGACAATAGAAGCAATAATCAGTTGAGGCAGTTTCGTAGGATCTATGTGTTATGTATACACATACGTAGCTTCTCTTGTACAATTATGAAGATTACGCCACTTACAGCGAATCTTTTTTCTCCACACTTAATTCTAGAACTACTGACTTGTAATATATGTATAACTTAAATGTGTGTGTGTGTGTGTGTGTGTGTGTGTGTACACACATATATATTATTAGTTCAGTATACGTGTACTCGATTGATTTTCAAATGCATTTTTCTCGAAAACGAAGTTTCCAATGCAATTTTGTCATTTTTTATTTTCGTCTTATTTTGAGCCATAAAATCATCTTGATCCAATTTGTATTATGACTTCTACAACACCTTGTATAAATGACTATAATTAAACTAATATGTTAGAATTAAATAGGTATATACATAGCCAATGTACCAAATCAATATTAGTTGCTTCAAAATTACTGCGAGTTTTTAATAACTATGAAATTTGAAACATGTTATATTAACAGTTTAATAATTCTAATATATGTATTAGTATATATTTCATTCATACAGATGTACGTTTGGAGTGACATGAATGAATTAAATATATACTATTAAATTAACAGCGATTATTTTTAATGTTGAATTTATTCAACTCGTTTCTCGGAACAATAGAAGAAACAATCAGGAAATAGTTTTCCTTTTGAAACAGAAATCCAACCATGAGTAAACCAGTTGATGTTAACAAGGATCGAGTGAAAAATTCGTCGCGATACATGATAGCTTTTCCAATAAATGGGATCGTTTTGGAAGCAACAAAAAGACAGAAAGGGAAAGATAAAAGAGAGAACGGTCAGATCGTTCGTGATGGGAGGACAGAAAAGGGTGCTCGACATAGAAATAGATCGGGTAGCAGCGCACGTATCCTGCCTTTGATCGTTTCACGGCAGATCAACTTCAATATTTATAAAGAGTATGCCCTTAAATCTCTGTTGTATTTTTAGCACTTGAGTCGAACGACTCATACGAGATAGTCACAAATCTGTATTTTGTTCTCGGTTCTGTTGCAAACAAATGACAGTATGTACAAGCAGCAGATAGAAAGAACAAGCAGACAGTACAGTCAACAAGCGCATAACAAGAACATAATCTCTTGAAACTATTATTAATTGACGATATGAAAAAGTAAATGGTACTCATGTATCTTATATTCGTTAGTCAAAAGAGAAAAAGATAATCAGGCTAAGGTAATAATACAGAGTGTCCTAGTTGAAGAAGGCCACCTAAATATTTCCTTCGTTTTTTATGTATTTCAATAATTTCAATAATAATATTTCAATAATAATTAAAAAATATTATGTATTTAAATAATTTCCAAGAGGGATTATGTTTAATGTATTTTAATTTAAATAATTTCCAAGGGGGATTATTACAGGACAAAAAATTTCTTTGTTGGTTCATTTTTTTTCGAGTTTTCCCAAAATCATCGTCATTTTTCAGCTAGAAGACATGTATTTTTCTTTATTGCATTTTCTAGCAGACGAAAAAATATTTGAGTCTTCATGCCTGGGTCTTGGCTGTTACATGATTTCGAACACTAAACATGTAATGAAATTATAAGACAATATCAGGATGATGTATAAACTTATTGATTATGTTGTGGTTCATTCAGCACCTGTGGAATGGTATTATCATCAGCCCCCCCCCTCTCGCTCTCTCTCTCTCTTTCTCTCTCTCTCTTTCAATATATGACATCTCAGTTTGGAATTTTATTCATATTTCGTTTCGTGTAAAAAAAAGTATAACTTACATTATATTGCATATTGATAAAATTATGAATTCTTGACTTACAAAGGCGTTAGTTATAAACTACATAAATTACAACTGAATCATTCGATGTTTTCTAGAAAATAGTTCTTTTAATGAATATCGATGTTGCAAACTTGCTACATATAACTATTAACAATAAACCGAGATGGAAACAAGATTAAAAGAAACATTTAGAAAAATTAGATAAACAAAGATAATTTATAAAGAAACGGATTTGAATTTGTTTCGAGATAGAATTAGAACGAGATAATCAGACCGTATACGTTCTCGATTTATCAACAAAATTCTGCAAGACTTGTTCGCTCTTGAATTGACGAAAGAATCGATTAACAAATAGAGAAAAGATATAGCGAACGGAAACAAGATGCATCTGACCTATTAAGCTGATTTCGCCAATGTAGGCGCAGCAAAGTCATCCATTTGAATTCATCCGGCTGGTAACATACAGGGTGGTCCACGCAACTTGTGCACCTCCCATAACTTCCAAACTATGTGTTGCACAAAAAAATGTTGTATACAAAAGTTGCATGGTTTAAAGAGATACACTATGTAGTGCATTTATGTTTTTTATAGGTGGAGGTGTTTCGAAGATTTGAAGGTCAACTTTGTTTTTTTAAATGAAATACTGTATTTTTTATATCAAAATATGAAAGAACATCAAATTCTGAGTAAAAAAGTATTGACCTTTATTAGCCCTAAACTTAATAGCTAACGAATAATTTCACTTTATTTCTTGAAATTTTCGCAAGGGTGTCAGAGAAACGTGAAGAAAATTTTATTCTATTGTATTTTGTATTTCAAATTTATTTCTGCAAATAATTTCCCAAAAAGTTTCTGATTCTATTGGGTAAGCTACCTTTTGTGCTGCGATTATTTGTTATTTTATTTGGATGAATTAACTCAAATAAAAAAATGATTTACAAATCATTTATTTGATAAAAGATAAAGTTACTTTTCCTGTGTTATTTTTCAGATAGCAGTAATAAATTAATGGAAATTATTTTTTATTCCAAATTTTTATTTTTTATTTTTATTTCAATTCATTTATTTTCCCAATCTTGCATAAATATTCAAGTTTATCAACCGTGAGCGCTGTCGCGCCCTCCCACTCTATTTTAAGAGTAATTTTCGAATTTAAGGCCGTTCCGAAATTCGATATATATATATATGTACGATCAAAAAAGATAGAATTAAGTACTTCATTTTCAAACATACAAGATGTGCCGCAACTTGTGGTCAATCGATCGAGAGGTGATTTTACATGTAAAAATATGTCGAAAAAAAAGAATAAAATTTCTTTATCAAAGCCTTTGTTTTCGAGAAAATTGAATAAAATTTATTGAGTATATTTGAATTTAACTAATTCTAGACGTAACAAAAGAGAATAAATAGAAAGTTATTTTACGTGCAAAAATAAATAAAAAACGAAAAAACAAAATTTTTCTATAAGATGTTCCTTTTTCAAGAAAATTGAGTTTGAAAATTTAGCACAATTTACTTAAAATAATTTTTAATAAAACATATTCAAAGTTCATTTTCTTCAAAACGAAAAAATTTTCTATACTTTTTATTTATTTTTGCGCGAAGAATATCTTCGTGTCGATTATTCGCATCTGTCCAGTATGGAATTAATCAAATTCAAAAATAGCTGATAAATTTTCAAACTCAATTTTCTTGAAAACAAAAGCTTTAATGAAAAAATTTTATTTTTTCTTTTCAACACATTTTTACATGTAGAATCACCTCCTTGTTTGTTGGTTGACCATGAGTCGCGGAACGCCTCATATCGGTATCGCGATATTTATATCGACGATATAAGTATCTCTGTTCGAAAAGAATCTTAGCGGAAAACAAACGTTTGTATTAATATTTGTATATACTGCAGGAATATGTATATTATACGTAGAAGACTTTTATTGTCAATGATTACCTAACAAGCATCGATTCTGGCAGCTAGTGTGTATCTCATTTCAGTCGCGTTGCTGTTTATTGTAATTGATTAAAATAACAAATAGAACATAAATAAAATTCTCAGTATAGAAAAAGTATCTGACCTATTGATTGTAACCAATAAATTTTCGTTTATAATTCATTATTATAAGTAAAAATTAATTAAAGAAAACAAAAGAAAATCGATTTTAAAAAATTTTTAAAACTTTACTTTAGGGGATTTTTTGATAATTTGATAGATTACGACGGATATTTACTAATTTCAAAAATGCATATTTACTAATTCAAAAGTTATGCCTTACAAAAGTGAGCAATTTTACTGTATTTTTTACCATTTTAGTATCACTTCCTGCTTTAATGATATAGCATTTTCTTTAAAAATTATATATCGTATTTTAGAGACAGTGTTTAAGACTTAAACTTTGAGTTAAATTTATATATCCTTGTGTCTCCGGTCGCCGAATAATTATATTAAAATATTTCGGGTTTTAACTTTTCACTCATTAAAAATCCTTCTCGCAAACATTAAGTTTGTACCAATTATATATAAAGCCATTTATGCATAAATCAATATAGTGTCATATACTAACCTGAAGAGTATGTTGAAAATGTTCACTTTTATGTAAATATAAGTTTGGAAGTTTAAATGAATATTCTATATACACATACGATATGAGAAACATATCTAAGTAAATTTTTACTTTATTGTTACTGCACTGCATGTATTCTTTTTTTTAAATTAATTTATAAGAATTGTAAATAATAAATGTACTTATTTTTAGTCATTACAAAACTTTTGCAATTTGCTAAGCAAAATATTATGTCGACAACTGATAACTGTAATATATACATATATACCTATGTAACAAGAAAAAAAGACCAATAGTCTTTTACATAATCTAAATTGGACATCATGAAACTGTGCATGCAAATCAAATCATAAATTTTGTAATTAATGATATTTAGTTTGTAATTTTAATGATCGTTACACTAATTAATTTTGGCATAACGAATCAAGTTTGTTACGATACTTGGTAAAGTATGATTGGTAAATTATTCTTATTTTGTTATTTTTGTTTTGTAAGTTATCTAAATATCTTTTTATACCAAAAGATTTCATTAAGATTACATCAACTCATTACATTAAAAAATATCAACAATAATCAGTGTCGATGAACTATGAAACTTAAAAGAAATGCGAAAAATTGCAATGATTAAATTAACTGAATATTCAGTGTGCTAATTTTCAAACCATAATTAACAAGAAAAATTTTTAATTCAATTACAATTGCACATTCGAGCAAGCGTAAAGGGAAAGAAAATTTCAATTTCATAATTCAGATTTTTGTTACAGTATACATAAATATCTATGTAGTTTAATTTCCTCACGTTCATGAAACGTGTTCCAATCTGTTATGTATTATATGTACATACTTACAGCTTATGAGAGGTCTCTTTTGTTTGCTGTCCAATCTTGTCTCGTCGTAAGTCGAAAATAAATTGTATGCATCAATATCACGGAATGTATATGTATGAGATATATACGTACATTGAAATATATATAGCTGTAAGATAGAGTGTTCTAGTTTGTGTGAAAATTTTACACAATATGAATCCTTTACTTCGCTTAGTCGAAGATTTTCGATGCCAACTCCATCAACATCAACACGAGTCAATGTCTTTTATTATTCGTTATTGAATTAAATCCATTATATTTGTCACTTCGATTGATATAGATCATTTTCTTTTGAAACAAATAACGTAACGTAACTTGCGTGAAAATCAAATGCAAAACGTGATAGGCAAAACATGATACATTTTTTTGTATTTTGCATTTTGTTAATGACATTTGAATGTACATTTTATGTTTGTTAAGGCTTTATCTGATCAATAATCGTCTTATCTCCTTTTTTAATTTAATTAAATCAAATAAACGCAATTTTGTTATTTAAGTAAAATAAAAATTTTGTTTTTAGCTGAGATTGGAATGTTATATAAAAGATGTACTTTTACGATACTAAGACGAGGGAGAATTGTGAAATCAACTTAAACCGTATTTAATATGCTGCGTAAATTTATCAAAACAAAAGAAAAGAAATAAAAAGGAGCAAAGGACTAACAAAAAGGAGAAATAAACAAAAATAAAAATAATATAATTTTGCCAATGGCTTTTTGAACTCGCATTTGTTTACTTCATTCACGTACACACTTGTATTTGCATTTGCATTCATACTTCTGTTCCATCTCAAGATCAATTTAAAGAAAGTTCATAAAATGGCCGATCACGAAAGAATCAGATTAGTAGTATTAGGCGGAGCTGGTGTTGGGAAAAGCGCAATTATACGCCGTTTACTCGGACAAGGATTCAGTGAAAGATATAGACCTACCGTCGAAGATCTTTATTCGCGAGAATGTGTTCTCGGTACGCTCACTCTCAAAGTTGATCTTTTGGATACCGCTGGTAAATGTCTTCCTTTCCTTCACCGTGCAGCGTTTTGTTATATTAAGAAAATATGAAAAACAGTATATAATTTCAGGAGATTTACAGTTTCCAGCTATGAGAAGATTAAGCATAGCTACGGCACATGCTTTTCTTCTTGTTTACGCTACGACATCATTGCCAAGTTTCGAATGTATCAAACGATGCTTCGAAGAGGTCAGAGAACAACGACCGGATTTCCAGGTATCATGAAAATAATATTAATTTAATAAAGTAAGAATATACAATGATGAGCAAAACTGATACATATGGATTTTTAACATTAATAACATTAATTTTATCAAGTGTTCGCATGAAGAATACAAAAAAAAGCAAAATATGTATCGTTTTGTAGGATGTTCTGACTTTCCAAAAAAAATTTTATGACCTTGCAAGTATAAATTGTTTTCAGCCAGTCAGTTTTGCATCGCAATTAATTTAAATGAAAAATACTTTAAACTGTTATAACTTTGTTGAAAGAAAAATCATATAACAATCTATTTAATCTCATTTTAAAACGTAAAGCTACTGTTTTTACTACCCTGAATTCGTTTTCTTTCCAAGATATTTTAACACCATGTAGCAAATGAGAAAGTGTTCTTTTCTTTAAAAAGAATTATAAAAATTTACATATTTAAAACACTGAAAAACTTTATTTATGACTAAATCGATCATGGATGATGAAAATTTCTCATTTAGAACTCCTTAAAACTTACGATACGATTTTTTTTCGTCATTTTATTGAACTTTGAACATTAGAGTTCAAACAACAAAAATTCAAAAAATCCCAATATTTCATTATCTAACCTTAATGTTCAAAGTTCAATAAAATTGTAAAAAAGAAATCGTACAATTTTTGAGAATAAAAATGCTCCTATTTTCTCCCGTTACGCGATGTAAAAATATCTTTGGAAAAAACGAATAGTCATATAGAAGCTTTACGCGTTAAAATATAGACCAAGCAGATTTTTATATGATTTTCTTTTACGAAATTATAACAATTTCATCAAATATTGACAATTTTTCATCATTATGTGTTCCGTTATGCTCCTTAATTTATTCTATATCTATATTCGCTTGTTGCCATATTCGATTGTTCGACAGGAAGTCCCGATAGTCGTTGCTGGAAATAAATTGGATCTTGCAACGACGCGGAGAGAAGTACCAATCGAAGATGTAAGTGAATGGTTATTTTGTGAATTGCCAAAACTTCGTGCCAAAGTAATGGAATGTTCGGCTAAAGACGATTATAACGTCAAAGATATTTTCCGATGTTTCGTCACTCTATCGAGAATCGTTCCAAAGAATCACGTTGGCGAGTCAGACGAATCGGGCCTCCGACGAAGATGTTCGGCATATGGATCGCGCAGGTATTCCTTCTTTTTTTCTCTTCTTTCTCCCTCTTTCTCTTTTCCCCTTTCGTTTCTTACTTCTTCTCTCTCCGTCTCCTTTTTTTGTTTTCTTCCATTCTTGTTATCCTACCTTATTTATTACAAGTACGTTGATCAGCTTTTCAACATTTGCATGTTATATTTTGCTTTATTTTCATTTTTCGGGACTAATTGTAAACAAAATATTTCCAGTAATATAATATATTTCATCACATATCTATGTACTATGTACGTAAATACAGTGAAGAGCATAATTGTATGAATAATAATGAAAAATTGCTGATAATTTTAACTGATATAACTTTGTAAAAAGAAAATCATATAAAATCCACTTGGTCTTATTTTAAAGCGTGAAACCTCTACTTTGACAGTCGTGAACTCGTTTCATTTGTAAAATATGATTTTATATCATTTTATATGTGAAGATACTTTTCTCTCGAAAATTGTCAAAATTCAAATGTGTGTAAAACCATAAAAAAATTTTTTCAATGACTAAATCTACTGTAATCTTGAATATTCAAATTTTCTCTTTACAATGAGCCCTTAAAACTAGGTTGTACGATTTTTCTCCATCATTTTATTGAATTATAAATCAAGGTTAAATAACAAAAAATCAAGAGATCTCAACATTTCGTCATCTAACCCTCATGTTCAATAAAATGATGAAAAAAATCGTGCAGCAAATTTTAAAAAATCGTTGTAAAGGAGAGACTTCAATCTTCAAAATGATAGTAGAAAAAAATTCTTGTTTTTACACACGTTTGAATTTTTACAATATTCGACAAAAAAGCATTTTCAGTTTCCCATTACATGATGTAAAATCATCTTTAAAAAAAAACGGACTCACGACTATTAAAGTAAAAGCTTCATGTTTTAAAATAAAATCAAATGGATCGTCATACGATTCTTTTTTACAAAGTGATATCAGTTTAAATTATTGACAATTTTCCATCGTTATTGGTACGATATGCTCTTCACTGTATGTATTTATACCTATAGAACACACGCGTATGGAGTTAAAGAGATTGGAAGCAACGCGCGAGTGTAAGCTCTTTCGTCATTATAAGCGTAACGGTCGTAAAAATTAATCATCTCTTGACTTCACTAAAGCGTTTTTCAAGCAAATTAAAAATTAGAGCTCAATTTCTTAAGGAAGTGAAAAAGATTAAATTTAATGCTTCATGTAACGTTTCTTTAGTGTACTATTATTAACCCTGTCCCAACATACATACGTACATGTAACGCTCGATCGTTACTTGATCAATTTCGCGTATTACAGAAGCGATCGAGTTGGTAGGTCTGGCAGCCCACACGGCAGAACCGGAAGCACCGGCTCTGTTGACAATTCTCAGCAAGTGGTTGCAGCGCAAAGTTCAAATATCGTCAGTGTCAATGAGGAAACGAAGAGTAAACCGCGCAGTCGTAGCTTAATTCGACGCACTTCGCGAAAAACCAAACAACAAATTAGAGACACTTATACGGACGACTGCAATATCTCATAATTTACAGACTCTTCATTTCTCTCTCTCTCTCTTTCTTCCCCATTCTTTTTCTTTCATTCATTTTTTACGTGTAACTGTTCAATTCTATATCCAATGAAATGACTAATGAAACGATATCACAGTGTTGCGAGTCGTGTGTAACGCGGAGATGGAAAGAAGTCTTGTGAGAAGAGTGCGAGTCTGATTGGTTGTTTTGAATAGATTTAGTATATCTTAATTAAATATAAGAACACATATTGGTCGAAAGTATCACATAAATAATATTTATGCAGCACAATATAGTAGTAAGTGATGGAACTAATTGTAAATACTTTCTTTGCTTGTTTACCGACCCGCTTCTTTCCACCTTTGCGCATATGTTCGATCATTTTTGTTCCCAGATTGAATGAATAACACGAATCTAATAAAATACATAAAAGCATTATGATCTTATAATGCATGCGACAACAAATCATAACCCAGTAACAAAAAGTATACTAATATCGATAAAAGATTTGACCGAAATTAGATATATATTAATGATAAATAAAGGACCAAATCTAGTTTTAGTAACGTATTTCAAAAATATTTAATGTTCTTTTTTCAAGCTTTCTTAAAAAGTGTGAAAAGCAGTGGACCAATTAAAACCCTTTTTCCTCTACTCCACCTTTCCTTTGCTGGAGAAACAAATTTTACTTTCTATTTGTTTATATTTTATATCTACTTTGATCCAATCCGTCCGTTTTTACATTAATATTTGATCTTAAAATATCTAACAATTGTTCATCTGAAATTATAAATAATTATAAATAATATTATATCTATATTATATTTATTCTGTGTTTATATGCGTGTTCATACGTATGTACGCGATATTATGTATGACTACTATTGAATAGCATACATACATATATATGTATGTTAACTTGTTAATCTTTTAAGGACGATGTTGATGATTTAGACTTTCTGATCTCTTTCATAGATTTAAATTATATGAGTAATAACTGATAATTAATAGGAATGGGTTTAAAACTAATTTCTTAACTCTCAAAACTCGAATCTGAAACTTTGCAAGATATCAGAATGCGAAACTTTTGAAACTTGAAGTGTTGATTTTATTTTGCAAAAAGAATTGCTTGTTTTAAAAGCTAGAGTTAAAATTTTTATATAAATTTTTCAAATCAACCATAATAAAACAAAATACAAAATATCTGATACAGATATTGTTTGTTTAAGAACTAATGTTCACAGTCTTTCTAATTTACTTGTTTTTCGTCGGCTATAGTACTGAATATCCTGAAAAGTTTTTCAGAGCTATATTCTGAAATATAATGAACAATGCTATATATTGATGCTGGTGTAATTCCTTTTTTTTTACAATTTCTTTAGAATTATTAATTTCTAAATTATTCAATAAATAAAATAATATAAATTAATAAAAATTCAAAACATTAAATTAAACCATTTTGTCGAAAATACGTATATATATGTAATGAGTTTATTACATATTTTAACAAAAACATACACAATGACGATAGCCGGCATTTGCGTCAATATGTTAAAAACAAAAACCTTCGCATCGAACATTCCGAAATACACATGAATCAAACGTTCTTTATTTACATTTCAAATAATCCTTTATTCATTGATTTTATACTTTTTTCTGAATCATGAAAAAGGTATAAAGTCAAATTCATGAAAATCGAAACTTTCTTGAGAGATTTCGAGATTTTGACATTTTGAGTAACCCATTCCTAATAATTAAGCTTTAGTAATGATTTTTATAGCTTGAAATAAAGGCAATAAATTAATTTATTAAATTCAATATTATTGAAATATTTGGAGTTTTTGCTGCACAGGAGTAAGTACCTTGCACAGATGGAATTAACTCTGAAGGATTAAACTTAAAAATACGTATACACAATAGAAACAATCTGATGTCAGTATATAAAAAACATGAAATTGAAACATATGAGATATAAAACTTTCAATATTCATATCAAATCGATTTGTATAAGTGGTATATGTATACTGCTTTAATCAAGCATGAAAAAATTGTACGTAAATATTTGAACAATGTCGAAAAATGTTGAAGAAGAAAATATGATAAGTATTTACAAAAAGAAACCACCCTCCAATTTCGATCAGTTTTTAACATATTATCAAAAACATCATCTTGAATAGTGTTGTGAAGGTTTTAATTGCCGAACATACATATTTATTAAAAAGTTATTGACAAAATAAATTTTAAACTTGATTAGTTTGCATTTTTATATTACATATATTTGTAAAGAAGTGTTTATATATGATACAAAGTGAAAACATAAACTGGGGAGAGATTCGGCTAGAAGAATCTAATTGAATTCAAATTCATTTTTGAATAAATTCTAAACAAATTAAAATTGGATTTCAGATAGGTAAATTTTTCGGGCTCTCACTGCCCTCTTCCTCTCTCGTACTTCCATTTCATAATACATACTTAAAAAATTTCTATAATGTACATATATCCGGTATCAAGATAATTTTCAAAAAACACTGTACAGTTTTGATTCGTTTATTCAGTTAAATCTTCAGTTATGGGATATGTATTTGTCAATCGTTATTTTAAAATGATTACAACACATTTAAATGTGCTAAAGTGTAAGAGAACAAGCCTAATTATTGGTGCTTATTAGACATTAGTCATTTACTTATATCATGAATGAATTTATTAGGCTGAATGTAGCTACATATTATTCGTATTACATTATCTAAGAACTATGATATATCTAATTAGGCTCCTGTTGCGTTTAAATGCCATCAGGTGTATATGTTATAAAATATTGCTTCGATTTTTATATATTGATGTTTATTTATTCAATTATGTATTCATTTTGTTCTACAACCTTTCTCCATCTTTCATACAACTTGAAGATTCCATCCTTCCCGAACTTCTCAAATTTCTTAGTGAAAAACTTCTCAAGCTGGTTTTTTATGTCGATCAAAGAGTTGAAGTTCTTGCCGCTAAGAAAATTTTGCAAAGACCTGAATAAGTGAAATTCTGAAGATGCAATGTCTAGTGAATATGGTGAATAGAGTAGCACATCCCAGCCAAGCTCCAACAATTTTTATCGGGCAATGAAAAAGACATAAGGTCTGGCATTATCTCCTTGGAACACGACATCTGGTAGCTAATTCTGGACGTTTTTCCCGAATCACTGTCTTTAATTCATCCAGTTACGAGCAGTACTGGGAGTTCATACACAGGATTCCTTTCCAATCCTATCAGACACAGAGTACGACTTTCTTCGGATGAAGACCGGTTTTCATTTGGTGGTTCATTTTGCTTACTCCAGGATCTTTTTTGCTCAACATTATAGACGATCCTTTCTTCATCGCCCATCACTAATTGCTTCAAAAACGGTGCGTTTTCGTTGCGTTTATACAGCGAGTCACAAATGAAGATGTGATTCATTAAATTTTTCTCGATTAAACTGTACGGAACCCATACATGTAACCAACCTTCACCGTTCAATGTTCGTGAACATTTTCGATATTTCTAATATTTTTGCTAATTCACATGTCGTGTAGCGCCGGTTATTCTCGATCAGTGTCTTAATTTGATTATCATCAGTGGAGGAGGTGAACCCGAACGTTCTTGGTCTTTAAAGTCGAAATCTAAACTTCTCAGTTCTAAACTTAGTGAACTATTTGCGAACAGTTTTTTCAGTTAAAGCACTTTTTCCATAAATAACACATTATATTTTCGATAATAAAAAAGCATTAAGTGTTTAAAATACACTTTGTTTGCTTCCATCTTCAAAAGAATACAAAACTGACACAAATCAATTTATTTCAAGCAACTTTTTTTCTAAAGATGTATTGAAATATCGCTTTTAAGAATATGTACATACTTTTAAATACTTTTAAATCATATGTTCTCAATAATTTTAACATATTTAGACATACTATCTAATAAATTGGCATGAACTTTCCAGACAACCCAATATATTCATTCATCAAATACCTTTTTAAATATAAATTCTAGCAAATAATGATTAAAATGATACTTTCTATGACTATATGTAAGAATATTTGCACGACTATCTCTTCATAATCGTTCAATGTTTTGAATGCCGATGATCGTGACTGGATCAAATTTTCTGAACAATGTTTTGTATTTTTGAATAAACTTTTTAATAAACAACTTTATACTCAATTATCATTCAAATTATCGAAATCGAAGAGTAATTCTTTTTTGTAAATACTTGCCAAAAATATTTTTTCTATTAAATGTTAAATTTTAAACTGAAACATTATATACATCTAACTATGCATATTGTAATCCGTGACTGTACATATGTGTTTTTCAAACAAAAATATTATTGTAATGACACAGATTAAAGGATAAATAATTTTACGCTAGACTGCGGATTTTTATGCAATTTATATTTATATTTATATATAAGGAATATAATTTAAAGACTTAAACTTTGGTTCAAAATTATTTTGTGAAAATTATACTAAATGCTATAAAAAACACTATATTTTGAATTTTTTTTTTGTACATTTTATTTATTGTGAGTATTTTTATATTTTCAAATTTCCTATAAATGCATAAAATTCCGCAGTCCATTTATCATACTATTGTATTTGCAACGCATTTGCAAAAAATATGAAATATAAATACTAAATATACAATTTTTAAACAGACTGTATTAATTGCACAAAATGTAACTATCATAGGTATTATATATATAAATGTAATTACATTTAGTACATTTAGTTTACATTTACATTACAGTGGGTGTATATATGTATTTATAATATAAATATACAATACAAACATATTTTACAAACAATATACAAAATGAACAAATATGATAACAATATTCTAATTGTAAAATATTGTAATTTTTAAATACATATATTCGATGTTGTTTCATGTTACAATAAATTCAAATTAAAAAAGAGAAAGGAACAAGAATTTACGATGAAATTGTAACATTGGAATTTGTGTCTGAATTACAAGCATTGTCAGTTCCTTCGAATAAATATTTGTAATGTTGAATGTAAGGTTGATAGCGTTCCCCTTTTATAAAGCTTGTAGCATTATATAAATACAAATTACGCTGTTTAAAAAATTTGAAAACCGAATAAAAAAGCGTTGCATCCTCAGTTGCTTTTGCTGCTTCCAGAAATTTTCTGTCAGATACTTTATCCACCATCCCAACTGATCGAATATAACTAAAATTAACAAATGAGTAAAAAAGTAACGAAATGAATCAATCTTGAAATAATTGATGAATTTGTCACATTATATATTATTTGCGTTATTTTATATACCTAGGTAATTTGATCACCTTGAATATCTGCATATTGCAGAGTCATGGCAATAACTTCTTTGTAAATGGAAAGATTCAAACTCATTTCAAAATTACCTCCATTTTTTAAACTGCTTGCTAAGAGATGATCTTGAAATCATTTCTGCATCTACAAAAAAATTATTGCTGTCATATTATGACCGTCTCTATACTATTAATAAATATATAGTTTCGTTAATAAAATTTTTTCATATCTTCAAAAAAAGATATTTCAAAGTAATCAAGTTACGTTATTTCTGTGCATAAGAAGAATGTTTTACCGTAACGCTGGTAAAATATATCCTTTCGATAAAAGAACTTCGATTATTTCTTCATGAGCATTTCCTAAACGTTTCAGCATATCCAATGCAAGCTGATGTGCAGCTGGATATAGATTTTCTAAAGAAAGCAATAGACAAGCCAAAGGTTTTGAATCAGCAACTACATGGTATTGTAGCAATTGGTGAAGTTGGTAGTATGCTTTACGTTGGACTAATGTCGTAATAACTAATTCGTGTAAATAATGTTCCACAGGTATACTATGTTCTGTTAATGATCTAAAATGAACGACATAAAAAATTTAATTATAATATCATTCGCTGCGCAATAACAAAGTGTATAAGCTTTTTTTTTATTTTTATTATAGACGAAGAGAGAAGATACCTGATATATTCTAAAAGAACCCATACAATCATTTTTGGTTCAATGGTATTTTCAGGAAATTTTGATAATATATAACTATATACATCACTTTGATCAAGCACTAATTTATATTTGTTTTCTATTACTGTGTTTGAGCTTTTCGTATTATTTTGCAATGGAGTACCCATCTAAATGGACATAATGTCAACAAATTGTGAATTGATTTAATTGTAAGTGAATTGATTAATTGTAAATGAATTGATTAATTAGTAATTTAATAAACGGTAAAAAAAAACAAAATTATATACTTACCTGATTTTGTATTTTATTTTCAAGGTAATTTCTGTAAACAGAATTCAACTTATCGAATATAATTGGCATATCCATTAAACTGATAGGCAATTGCATCATAAAATTTTGTAATATGTGTATCAAAATATACTTTGTATTTGTTCGTTGCATTAAAAATTCGACTAGTAACACTTTGTCTGTGATGAATTTCACCAAAGATTCTAATTTTAATTCAATATACCTATGTATGTGAAGACACAAAAATATTATTGTCAAACATATTATAAGAGTATTTCTATATTTAATTTTATTGTACATATTATAGAGAAAAATATGATACAATAAAAGTAAGTCATTACCAACCAGAGGCAACCTAACTTCGCATCAATTATTATGTTTGGTTGAAAAACAACCCAATTTGGCGAATCTGTCAATAAAATGCATTAAGGAAATATATAAGATATATAGAAATAATAGAAATATTATTTTATATCTTGATGTCTGTATTTCATTTTCATTAAGGATACACAGTTGACAAGGCTGATACATTTCATTTGACAAAGTTGTTCCTGGAATTTTTAAACTATATGGTTTGATTGACTTCACTGGCGCCACGCTGGTATGATGCATTACAGTACCATCGCTTACACCAGGTAACATGATATCAAAAATCATGGAAGTCTGAAAAAGTACATTTATTACATTTTATATATTTCAGTATGCATTGATTTACTTACTTTTGTGGTTTGATGATGAACAATAATAAGATTATCTACAACATTAATAGCAAATTTACCACTAACATCGAGTTTTAAAACATGACTTCTTTTGATTGTTGTCATTCTATTTGAAAAGAGGAAAAAATGTATAAGATATCAAGCAACAAATATGAAATTGACTTTAAACTAATTAATAATTATAAAAAAACATACTTATGCACAGTATATACATGTACAGATGCAGCCCCAGTAGAACGATTAGTACTTGGTTGATGACGTAGCAAAATAATACAAGGTGTCCCATATAGAATTGTCAACGCTACATCTCTCTCATAGACAGCCAATTTTCCTGGTTTGGCTACACCAACTTCCACTAAAACAATTTTAATAAGTGCAATTCCGACATAATGTTATTCTCATAATATTTCCTTTACCCTCAAATTTAGTTAATTTATGAAGATTTCCAGGTGTTATATGTAATGTTTGCATTTGATTTCCTATAGTGCCTGATGATAATAGTACTAAATAACTCTGTGGGCAGAATATAAACCAATTAACACCTAAACTTAAACATTTCAAAAGTCTGACATTGTGTTTCTCTGAATTAACCTAAAATAATTAGATGTCTTTAAATATTGTATGTTTATGTCATTAATTGTCATAAATACACAAAGCATTCATTAAAATTTCTTTCTTCTTTACCTGAAACAACTCAACACCATAATCCGTAACAAACAGTATTTCATTTCCATGCGTCCAAACAAATCCCAATATGGTAGCATTCTTTCCTTTACACGACTGTGAATATTCAATGTTATCTAGCCCAGTAATTGATGAGTAATTTATAAATTCGACCGAACAATTATTATGCTGCACCGCTAATATATTCATATTAGGAGAGAATTTAATAGAGATCACTGGACCTTTGTCTTCCATTCGGAAACTTAGATTTTGATTTGGTCCTTTAACTAATACACCTGTGATACCCCCTGATCGAACAGCAAACACCTACACAGAATGAATTTTGATTCCCCAATTAAACATTTAAACATTATATTTAAACATTTAATTTTAAACATTATTATGTAAATATTTATTTCTAACCTGTTGCTTTGAGTCGTCGAAAAAGACATTCGTCTGACAGCTAACCGATTCAAATCTAATTGGATCGGAAGACAGTTCTAAGTAATAATCATCACGAGTATCTTGATCAGTGGCTTCCATATTGTTGGCATCAATTCTAATCAATGTTTTGTTGTTTAAAACTCTTACAGACACCGATCTACAAGTTTATTCAAGTCTATTATGCACTATGTATAACATGCCTATGTATACAAACATCGATTAGTAAAATTGAGAACCCTCTTGAAGTGCAGCACATTCCTCTTAGTTACATCATATTTTATAACGTACTGTTAAATCAATCATTTGATATCGTTCAAAATGTTAGAAATTTTATTTTTTTTATTTGTCAAACAATGTAAATTACTTGTAGTGTTGCATTGTTAATTTTAATATATACATATTCTCCACTTTGCTTCTATGTATAAGTGCATCAGACAACTTCAGATGTATCAATGTACTATAATATGCGTTAATAATATTAAATATGGTTCAAAAATATTCGTTCTAAAAATTAATTAACAGGTAACAACAATTTTGATATTAATAATAAATATTTTATTTTTTGTAATTGAAGGTATGTAACTGAAAGTACCATTATTATAATTAACAGGTATACGATGAAAATTCTAGTTCTGTGTCAAACTTAGCAGATTTTGGTAATTATTCACTTGAACAAATAAATGTTGATTGTGACATAATACAGTTCTTTATAACATTCCATTAGAAGAAAAGAAAGGCAAATGAGAAATACAAATTTAGAGAGCTATCTTTTGATCCAAATAAATAAATGTTGTACATGTACAATTTTAAAATAGAAAATGATAAGACTGGATTTATGTGAAATGGATGATATAAATACAATGCAAACATCGTTAAATGTTAACACATCTATTGATTATATAAATGACAGTAACAACCGTAGAAATAAAAATAGATGGAAGAATTACAATGAGAAAAAACATGAAAATTCTAAAAGTAAACAAAAAGATATCTTAGCAAATTTTGAGACAACACAAGAATATTCTTGTACTTCATTACAAATGAACATGTCACTAGATATTTCAAATAAATTGCAAAACGATAACCATACAATTGATGCTTTTCCAATAAAAGATATAAATTCTATGAATACAAGGAATAACAATTTTGATGATGATGACAACATTGATGATAATTACAAAACCAACAATTATGAAATAGAACATCAAAATATTCTAATTCAAAAAAAGATGTATGATAGTGAAAGTAATAGCACTGTAAATAATATAATAGGTCTACATAGTAATTCAGAAACGCGTATAATGATCAAAGAATCAAGTAACAAATGCAATGTAGAAATGGATCAAAATATAAAACATTCCATAAAATTTCCTAAAGAAAAAAAATCTAAAAGGAAATTGTTACCACTACATGAATGTTCACAATTAGTATCAATTTCTCCTGTACAAAATGAAAAATGTATATCTCCTGCATGCTTAATATTTAAAAAAAGTCGCAAAGGGAAAAAAAAAAAACCTAATAATATAAATAACATAGAAAATATTAATAAAAATGATAATACAGATCACAATGGAAAAACACAGAAAAAGAAAATAATTAATAAAAAAATGATTAATGACGATATTTTACAGAGATTAGAAGAAAATAGGGAAAATTTTAACAGAGAGAAAACAAGAAATGTTTATACCGAAGGAAGAAATTCATCAGATGACTTTCAACTATTGAAAAATTCATTTATTATACATGTAATGAAAAAAAAAACAAGAGAAAACAGATTAAATATTGTTGCAACTGGTTTATCCAATGAGTAGGTAAAAATATTTATTGTAAAATTACAAATCACATTTTGAATTAAGTATTTTATTACAATTATCTTGTCTTATCAAAAGATAAAATTCATCCTTGTATCTTTTTTTTAGAGATAAAGATATAGTTAAAAGTGTTGTAAAAATTCTTGGTTTAGCAAAGATCGAATCAAATGTTACAAAAAATACAACACATGTTGTGACTACAGGTATACGTACAATAAATCTATTACATGGTATTATACGAGGTTGTTGGTTAGTTACTCTTGAATGGGTTTTAAAATCTTTAGAAAACAGTACTTGGTTAAATCCAGAAAAATATGAAATAGTACATTTTTCAAAAGCAGTTTTGGTAAATAAAATATACAATTATAAATTACGTTATATACAGTATACATAAAAATATATAAAAATATATATAAAATATAAAAAATATATATATATATTTATATTTATATTAATTTTTAGGAAAATCGCAAAGACAGGCAATTATTTGGGAAATCTTATGTTCCAGAATTATTCACAGCTTGTGGATATATATATGTTCAAAAAAATACAACACCTCCTTATAAAATATTACGAGATCTAATAAAAGCTGCTGGAGGTTGTGTTACTGAATGTCCAGAAACAGCAAGAATTTTGATTGGTATAGGAGGTTTAAAAGAAACATGGATCTTGGACTGTATCACATCAGGTGAATTACAGCCACATGATCAATATAAACAATAATAAATATTGATCTATATAATATTTTAAGAATAAAACTTGATATTAAAAACGAATTATAATTGTAATTGCTTAAATAAGCAATTATTATTTAAAAAAATGCACTTTCTACATATAATGCATGCATGCATATGTATGTATATGTGTATATATGTATATGTATGCATATATATATATATTATTAAATATTTATTTATACATTTACCATATATAAATTGTATATATATGTATATCAAATAAAACAATTTATATTTATATATATATAATTATTATTTTCAACTATTACGATATATATTTTAGTTTTACAAATTTTAATATTCAAATTAAAAAAAATGTTTGAATTTCCTAGATTAATTAAAAATTACTTTTTAAAACACAGGCACATGAGAGATAAAATTTATAAAAATATTTAAAAAAGGACTAAAAATTGAGATTTTGTTTAGAAACATATCTTTTTTAAATGATTTGCTACGATTTAAACAATATTGTAATAAAAAAAAATAGTAATATAACATTTCTAATAATTGACATGAGTCAATCTGAACAAAAAAATTTGGTAGAGACAATTCAGTTTACTCAGATTAGGTTATATTACTGTGTACTTACATTTCGGCTATTCGTAACGGAATTAGTACAATGTGTCAAACTGACACATATCGTAGCTTTGTATTTATTTAATCCTATATAAATATACATGTGTATATATATCAATAAATATGGATTACGTACATTTTCAGTAAGTAATAAAATATAATCGCACATTTGAATTCCATTATTGCTTCTTTGTTATTGCGTAAGTTTATAATTTCACTTATTCGTTAAAAATTTTTTTCGTTCGGTATCATTGTTAGATTTAATATCAACAAAAATAATGTATAAACAACACACATACATACAAACACACTATAATGAGAATTTTAATTAGTTAAAATTCGTTTTAATTACTTTATTTGTTTATTTATTAAATGATACAATAAATTATTTTAAAAATTGCATTATAGAAAATGTATTTGTCACGTACCTGATTGAATAAAAATTTTTGTATCATCAGACAAATAAATTTTATATAAAAAGTTATTATTATTATTTAAATTGTAGATCAAATACGCGTGAAACTGCATCCACAGAAACATGTATTCCAATCCCAAGACATAATATGACAATAATAACTGATATTTATGCAGGAATTCCTGAAAATTTATTGCTGAATATTCTTGGATTTTTGGTAAAAATTATATTCAAAGAAGTATATTGTTAAAAATAAAAATTTAGATTTTAAATAATAAATAATATATTTTATATGTATTGTACTTATTTAATAATCTTGTTTAATATTATAATATACTTTGGTAGTTCCTTGTTATCTTGTTTGGTTTATTACGTAAAAAAGCATGGAACTATGGACGTCTTGCATTATTGAATAAAACAGATGAACGATGGATGGAATTATTTTATGGAAATAATGAAAATAAAGATACAGATGCACTGTGTGTTGAAACTTCTGTTAATTCCCAACTTTCACAAGTTGATAGAGGTTTCTTATTATGGATTGTTACTGCATTCAGAGTTACGTAAGTAAAATAAAATACAATTTGTTTAATAAATATATAATTAAGTTCAATATTAATGACTGTAATATTGATATTTTAACAAATAATGATATTTTATTATTTTAATTTTAGAGATGATGAGCTATTAAAACGTGCGGGTCCAGATGGCCTATTATATATATCATTTGAACGTCATTTAATCATTTTAACATGTTTAATGGTCATTGTATCATTATGCATTGCTTTACCAATTAACTTTCATGGTAATATGCAAGGTGATAATGCAACATTTGGTCATACAACATTATCAAATTTAGACCCAATGTCTATGTGGGTTTGGGTGCATACAATTTTAATTTTATCCTACTTACCAATTGGTGCATACATCATGAGACATTTTTTAAAAAAGGTATATTCTACTAACTATGGAAAAATAAGTTATAAATCTATAATTAACTTGATATTCGATTGAAATAATAATAATGATAAAAGATACAATGAAAATATATAAAAATAGTGAAACAGTAAAAGATGCATATTATATAGGTACGAGAATCTAAGCATGGAGGTGAATTGGCAGCTAGGACATTGTTAATTACAGAAATACCAAAACAACAATGTGATGTACAAAGTCTTACTGATTATTTCAAGTATGTAAATTTGTTTTTGTACACATACACGCTATTTAATTTATTTTACTTTTCTCATGGCATGGTTTCATGTAGACAAGTATTTCCTACATTAACAGTAGAAGATATTACATTGGCTTACGATATCAGACGACTTTTGGCATTAAATGAAGAAAAAGATTGTGCTGAACAGGCGCATTTATATTGCGAAAATTACTCAAAAAAAAGAGAACCATTGCAAATGTATCCATATCCTTGTGGTCAAGTGATAGGTTGCTGTTGTAAAAATGTATGTAATACTTTTAGAAAATTATCATAATAGTTACAGTACAAAATATATTAATTTTTTGTAGCAAGTTGATGCTCAAGAATTTTATACAAATGAAGAAATGCGATTGACTGCATTAATTGAAGAAGAGAAAAAAATGATACTAAGTAAACCTCTTGGAATAGCTTTTGTAACTTTAGGTTGGTTTTGCTATAACTTTATTATAACTCGCTGTCTTATGAACTAATATGTAATATTAGTATTACATATTACATATATTACAGTATTATTATATAATAAATATAAATATTACCAATAATAATAATCATGACAATAATGATAATGTTAGGTACACCTAGTGCAGCTAATATAGTGCGAAAGTACTTGTCTTCTTTGTCTAGTATAAAATGGGTTGTGGATTATGCACCTATACCTTCTGATATCTTTTGGGAAAATTTAAGTATACCAAGACCATGTTGGTATCTGAACGCTGTTTTAATAAATTTTATACTGGGCATTGTACTATTTTTTCTCACTACACCAGCGGTAAGTTATTTGTAATTAAAGTAATGACGATGAAATATATATGTTGAAATTTACTTTGACTTTATTAATAAATTTGTTACATTTTTGTAATGTCTGATTCCAGGTAATAGTATCTGCTTTAAATAAATTACCAATCACAGGGGAGATTATGAATCTTAGCCCAATAGTTTCATCTTTTCTTCCAACTGTATTGTTAGTTAGTGTGGCTGCTTTAATGCCAGTATTAGTAGCAAGGAGTGAATCATTAGTTAGACATTGGACCAGAAGCAGCCTAAATCGAGCAGTAATGACAAAAACATTACTTCTTTTATTATTAATGGTTCTTATATTACCTAGCTTAGGTCTAACTAGTGCACAAGCATTTTTAGAGTGGACAGTAAACGCAGCAAATGATACGGGAAGATGGGATTGCGTGTTCTTACCTGATCAAGTACTAATATATTAAAATTGAAGATATGGTTTATTTTACAATTACGACAAATATAACATGCGAAAATGTAAAATTTTCATGTTTTTAGGGTGCTTTATTCGTCAATTACGTAATTACTGCAGCTTTATTTGGAAGTGGATTAGAGTTAGTTAGATTTCCCGAACTAGCTTTATATACCTTCAGATTGTGTGTAGCACGAAGCAAGGCAGAAAGAGTATATGTCAGGAAGGCAGTATTATGGGAATTTCCTCTAGGTGCTCATTATGCCTGGTTACTCTTAGTCTTTACCATGACGACAGTGTACAGTTTGGCCTGTCCGCTAATTACTCCCTTTGGGCTATTATATCTCGTAGTGAAACATTTGGTACGATATTATTATAGAATATTATTATAGAAATATGATATATTTATGACAAATATTTATAGGTGGACAGACATAATTTATGTTTTGCTTATGGACCAAGCATTGGAGGTGGTCAATTAGCAGGTGCAGCAGCAAGTGCTACCGGAGCTGCACCAATTTTGGCACAAACTGCACTATTAGCTCTAGGTTTAGTAAGGAGGGGATTATCACCTTTAGCTGCGGTACAACTTAGTGGTCTCGCTGCGAGTATCTTAGGTCTTGTTACTGGTGCTACTTTGTTCACATCAAAATTTAAAGTACAATTGCGTTTTTTGAAATTTTCAGCACAATCGATTTTACTATATCTAAAAGTAATTAAAAATAACTTTTATAGGCACAAATGCAAAAAACAGATCTATCAGTTGGTCAGACTTTTATTGCGTCCGTATTGCGAAAAAAACAAACGTCATTAGAAGAAACTATATCCACCAGTTCAAATTCTGACTCCAGTATATTAAGCTTAAGAAGCACTAGCGTTTCTTCAATACAAGATAGTCCGAAACTTTATCAAGATTATGGTAAAGAATCACAAGCTTGATAGTTTTTGAATTACAATATTTGCTATTAATCACTATAAATTATGTATTAAAACAATTTAATGAAAGTATATTTAAATGCTAATTCATTATTGAAATATCATATTACTCTGTCATATCGATAAATATGGTAATATTTTTTTTATAAATAAAATCGAATTTATTTTTGACGTGTTTAAAAAGAATCCTGTAAGTTGAAAGCCATATAATATAATAAATATGTAAATATAATTTTTCATTTTAAGGACGCATAAAAACATTAATATCAGATTATTTCCTATAAGATCATTTCATTTGTATAAAATAAATACAAAATAATAAATGTTAATTGTTGTACTATTAATAGTAATACAAAAAATAACGATAATAATTGTAATATTTTTTTTTTGTTTTTTTCTATTCAATATTTTTGAACAGCACATTCTTTATAAATAATTGTTAATTCATTAATAACATCTAATGTTTAATTTTAAACATTGTGAATGTTACTATATTTATTAAAATTTTATTAGTTTTAAGTATTCACTATAATAAAAGAAAAAGTGTCATGGATATTATATTCCTGACAGAAAGAGTGTTTTTTTGTTTCTTTTGTTTTATATGATTTATCATTGAAAAAAAAGATTGAAAAAAGTTTAAATAAAAATATTAAATAAAGGAAAAAAACAGAAATGTTGTGAGGAACAACCTCAATACGAAAAACTTTGGGTTTTGGCTTTAAAAAGCTTTGTTTTGAACATATATATTACAAAATAAAAGCATGGAACTGAGAGGGATTGTACACTTCTATCTTATAAAAAAATCTTATCCAAATTTACTCCTGGTTAAATCAAAATTAGATTTAGGTTATTTGAAAATTATATTTTGATCATTAAATGAATTTTGGTTAATAATTAATAATTTAATAATTTTTAATTATATTAAAATTAAATTTGATTTGGGTTATATTCATTTCGAAAAAGAGTAGTCACTTTTACTTTGTAAAAGTAGCCAAAATACAATATTTCGTGACTGTTCCTGTAAAGCGACAACGTGTATTGGTCATTTTTTTTCGTTTATTGAGCATTTTCGGTCCTCGAGTTAAAATATATTTAGTATACAATTTAAAATACATAAGGAAAAATATTATTAATAAACTTATATTGAATTCTTTGTTTCACTATATTCACATTTATGTAAATTCCTTTGTATATAATTTTCTATCTCTCTAATACATATATATATCAATTTCAATTCAATAAGATAATTTATATGTTTTAAAGAAATCAATTAAGAACGTAAAAATATATGTATTTCACAATTGCGGATTATGTAATAAAGATTTATGTATACCTTATGATAGTAAATACCTTTGAAAAACATAGCATAATACAAACTTGAAAAAATTCACAAAACAATATGATATTAATACAATTTAACAAATATATTGATATATTTATGATGACGTAATGAATAAAAATTTTAAATTACAATGTAAAATAAATTAAAAGAAAGTTTTTAATTAATGTATTTTACAAAATTGACATTATGAAATTTCTGAAATTTTACATTCAAATGTATAATTCGAAATATTGAATAGATATATATAATTTTAATTGTCAATATCAAAACAAAATGAAAAAATATCATGTGCATACCCATATATTTTAATTCTATTTTTATTTGTAAATTAAAAAAAATATTCTATGCTAATTTGATTAAGTGAATATATGTGCGTATCTGCAAGTTTATAAAGTTCATAAATGTAATTTATTAACAATTTACACAGAAAAATTACACTGTCCGACATGAGAAAATTAATAATAAATAATTATTTCTGGCAGATTTTTGCGTGTTGATTACAAATATGAAATTCATTTTTCTCTATCGCCTTATTTTTCGAAAAATTTAATATTGAAACTTGAAAAATTTTAAGTTTGAACTTGTTTTGTTTTTTTAAAAATTAATTTTTAAATAAATTAAAAAGTTATCGGAAAAAAGCAAAGTTGAGGTTCCAATTATTTTAATGATTGTTTAAATATATTAATGTAACAAATATTATATCGTTGTAGTCGAAAGAGTCTGTGGATTTCCCGCAAACAGGAATTGGATATATTTACGATTCAAAACAGATTCAAATTTGAACTGAAGGTAATGATGAAGAAAACAGTTTTCAAATTACTAACCAGTACACAAAAATTTATCAGAAATTATTATTTACTATTAGAAAAATGAAAAGAAGTTAAAATTTGTCAGACAGTATTATTATATTCAGAATAAAATTCATTTTTTTGATAGCAGAATTGGAATTTATTAAATTAATTTGTTATTCAACTGATCCCTTTAACATGGAATGGGTATTATATAAACAATGTATATAATTACAAATACTACTAACATTGGCGTTCACATTTATATCGCATTTCTTATTGTATAATTTATGAATTGTGAAGATTTAAAACTATGCACATTATGGTTCATTCAGATAAACTACCACCAATTATAGCCTCCAATTGACTAGATGTAAGATTATTTAATTTTTCTACCTGATCTTTTTCTCCTTTTAATTTCAAAGATAATCGGTGTAATTCTTTTCTTTTTGAATTATAATCATAAGGCATAAAATCGGTAGAATGCATTGCTTCTTCATCATCTTCTTTTTGAGATTCTTCACTTTCTTCACTGCTCGGATGAACCTATAAAACATATTTCATTATCTATTTTTTATAAAAAATTATATATTTTTATAGTATACAATACATGCACAAAATAGATATTTCTTTAATGACTTTCTAAAAATATACTATTATTGAAGCATGATATTTAATATAATTTAGAACATAAACTTAAGAAGGAAAACATTTCAGAAAAATTTTTTTTATACTTTTTGAAAAACAATATTTTAAGAATATTCTTTTACAATATACAATATATAATAAATATATATCATAAAATTACGGGAATGTTGTATTTCAAATCGAGTGAGGCGTGCTCGAAGCAGCTACGCAACAATCCAATTTTTTAGAAATATGATAGAAAAATATAAACAGTATCAACACAATATTGTTTTCAATATTGTGATATTGTGACATTCAATTTTCACATTTAATGGATATATAGAGTGAATATCCCGCAACTCATGGTCAACCAACTGGGAAGTGATTTTACATGTAAAAATATGTCGAAAAGAAAGAATAAATTTTTTTTATTAAAATTTCCGTTTTTGAGAAAATCAAATTTGAAAATTAATCAATTATATTTGAATTTGACTAGCTGCATGTTGGACAGATGCGAATAATCGACATGAAAATATTCTATTCTCAAAAATAAGTAAAAAATATGAAATAAAATTTTTTCATTTAAAGCGTCGTTTTCAAGAAAATAAACTTTGAATATATTTCCTTAAAAACTACCTTAAGTACACATGTACTTGATAAATTTTCAAACTCGATTTTCTTGAAAACAAAGGCTTTAATGAAAAATTTTATTCTTTTTTTCGACACATTTCTATATGTAGAATCACCTGCTAGTTGGTTTAGGACCACGAGTTGCGGGACAATATACGGACTATATAGGAATGTTTTAAAACTATTGCATATTGATAATGTATATTAGTAATGTAAAATTGGTATATTATAAAAAAATCGACAAAGAAGCATATCCATAGAGTCGAATGCCAAGTACAACAAAGCATTAAAGTCATTTGCATAATTGGCTTAATTAATAATGGCGGTTTTATGTATCCTTAATCGTGTTTATACAATCCAGTAACAACAACCTACTGATAAGATACTGAATTTTCTTATTGCACACAAATAGAACTTTAATTCTTTCTTTGACGAACATTCCCAATAATACATTCAATTAACATGAGTGAGATCTGTCATTGTAAAAAAAAATCTGTCTCTTTGGCATCACATAGAAAGTTTTAAATTGAAATTTTTTCATCAGCTAAATAGTTCAATTTTTCAATGCTTCTCTGATCTCTGACAATGGAAGAATACCAATTTTATTATTATATAACGAATTTTGAAGAAAAATATATCAGAAATAGGTGAATATAGTTTACTTAAAATATTTTATTACATTCTCTATATTTATTAAATATAATAAACAATAAATTGATTTATTTGCGTTGTTTGTTTGAAACAAAATTCCTAAAAATATTTTTATTCAAACTATTCCACTGTATTTCCTCCTTAAGTTTAAGTATGCATATCAAAAGTATTTTAAAATACGAGCCCACAATGAAAATTATATATAATATTAGGTCATCCCATAAGTTCGTTCTAGATATCCGTCTAAAATGGACAACGATATGATTTGATGGATGAAAGAAAGAGATTATCAGTTCAAGAAATGTCATATAATGTCAAAGTTTTGACATATTCTGTCATTAACTGTGCACAGGCAAAAAAATAGAAATGAAAGTCAAACTGGAAGTATACCAATTCACGAAATCGTATGAACAGCGTGACAATGTGCATATCATTGTTTGCTCGCAATAAAAAAGAACTGCTAAAACGTTTAATAACCGGAAATGAAAAGTGGATTTTATAATAATTCCCAAAGAAAATGAACTTAAACCAGAAAGAAAGAACGGTGCGCTGAACTAGATCTACACTTTCGCAGTTTTGCTCTCTATTTGGTGGGATTATAAGGAATTTTGTTTTTCGAGTTGCTTTCAGGTAATCAAACAATAAATTTGTTTGTGTGTATATATATATATATATATCAAATAAACAAATACTACAGCTGAATAAACTAAGAGAAATAATAGCAACAAAAGGGTCCAAATTCACAAATCAAGAAAACATGATTTTTCGTCATGAATGCCAGATCACATGAGGTATAAGATGTGCAAAAAAAATTACATAAATTTGATTAACCAATTTTATGGCATCCATCACATTCTCCAGATATTGTCTCCTCAAATTATCATTTATTTCGAGCGTTGCAACACTGGCAAAAATACGATAATATTTACACTATAAAAAAAAAGACCTCGAAAAATATTTTATTGAAAAGCTAAAGAAATTGTACAACGACGGCATTATGTCTTCGCTAAAAAGATAGAAAGAAGTTGTAGAATGACAAAGTGATTACATATTTTTAGCACTTACAGGTATATTTCGAAATGTTTTTTTCGCAAAAAGCGGAACGAATTTATGGGATAAGCTAATGGACCAGCTAAATGGGATCATTTAAATATCTTCGCTATTTTTTTATTGTACAAATAAACTTCAAAGTACTAATTACATTATTTTAAAGGAAAATGTAATACTGGAAATATTTCTTTCCCTCCCCTAATGATTTCAAGATCATTATTTTTTTGCAATTAACCTATATTTATTTTTAAATATTCTTGTAGAGCGTAAAAAAATGAATTCAACGATCTATAAAACTATAACATTTATTTTTGAGATATTTTGAATATAATTACATTTCAGCTTGTGAACTGAAATGTAATTATATTCATCTCTTCGCACGTGGTATCGCGAGTTATACAATACACTGATTCACGTATATTCAAACATTAGAGGAATTAAATAATGTGTACGAGGAACTACTTAGAAGACTCCAACAGTGCATTGCAACAAACGACCATCGTTTTGAATGCTTGTAGCCGAAACATCAATGAATTCCAAAGATATTTCCTAATATTTAAGATATTTTAAGTGCTTATGAAATGTATACATTCGAGTGTGCGAATAAGTGTGCTGTGCAACCCGCGATATTATGTGCGCGGTAATTCCAATTACAATATCAAATATCAAAAATAAATTAGCGATATATTCTATATATACATTATTTAATTGCAATATATTAACAAATATCTTAAAAATAAATGATCGTATGGTTCTGAATAGACCAATGAATTTGTTTTTTCACTCTACAAAAGATATCCAATATAGGTTAATCACAAAAAAAGAAAATAACGATAACCTTGAAGTCTTGTAAATAAACGATCATTGAAAAAAAATATTTCTAGCATTACATTTCTCTTAAAATAGTGCAATTTTGAAGTTTTTTTCTTTGTACAACAAAAATAGCAGAGATATTTAGCTGGTCTACTCTATATATACTACACAATGTAATATAATTTAAGTATGTGTTATGTTTCAAAGCTAAACATGTTTATTTACTCACCAATTAATATTTTAAATTTTACAATTAAACAAAAATAACTAAACTATTTATTACGAACTATTTGTTAATTACAGAATAGTATTTTCTTAATGAGATAGAGGTCCAAAAAGATAATACCAAAAATATACACTCACTTGAACGTATAAATTTAAATCTTTGTTTGCTACTATTTCTCACTACTGCCAATGTCAGGGAGAGGATGCTGGGAACAGTGAAAAACAAATAAAAAAAAAAAAAAAGAATTAAATATTGTTAATCTTTTCCTTTCTACTTTTGGAATGATTTTACTTGTAAGTGTTACAATACCAAAAGTATTATATTTACTTACACAAGATTATAAAGCCTCAACTATATATTTCTGATATAACTTTTTATATCGTCAGATATAACATGGCCAAGCAGACATGGGAAAAAATAATGAAAAAATAAAACATAATATAGAATAAAATATTTTTGAAGCTTTGCTTTTGAGAAAATCGGATTTAAAAATCTGCTACATGCATATAGAATTGACAAAATATTCCATATAGAGTATAAACAGTATTTAGTATGCATTTGAAGAAATAAAGAGTTGAAACACTTTACCGTGTATAGCCATTTATAATTGGACAAGTATAGCTCTGCATATAATAATGAGGATTTTCAAAAATTTTGTAATTGATATAATAATCTATGATTGTCAGAATATCTTTTAGCTTTTTTAAATTTAATAATTCACAGCTATTACATACAAACGTAATAGATATTATACATTGTAATTTAATTGTAACTGCAATTCTATATGGGCAGTAGATTTTCAAACTTGATTATCTCTCGAAAACTAAGCCTCAAATCAAAAAATTTTATTCTATATTTTTTTCTTATTTTTTCATGAGAAATCACCCCGTGTCTGCTTATATATACATGTTATTTCGACACAGAAATGTAGATAGAAATATGTAAAATACATGCAAAATAATACTATTTAATAAAATAGAAAATAGTAAGTGAAATTTTTATACAAATATGAAATATAATATTTTATAGGAATAAAATATGCGTGATATTGAATTAAAATAAAAACATTGGAAGACAAAGAATGATATGTTTCGTACATCTATAATTTTTTAATCAAATTAGTGATAAACACTTTCCATCTTTTTAAACACTGCATATCTAACATTTTCTTCTTGTACTTACCGCCACCATTATAATTATTAATTATGCTTACTTACTTTTTATTATATAAATACAACAAATAAACAAAAATTATGACAACAATGTTTGGAATATAAAATAATTTTGGATGAAAACTTAAGATGTATAAAAAAGAATTACTAATTCTTCCCTAGAATTTATTATGCTTAATACTTTTAAAATAGAATTTTACTCACCTCTACTATAGAAACTCTTGGTGATGGCTCACGCGGTATTGATTTTTCCATTGTTACTAACGGACTATTGGAATCTGTAGAAGAATATTCTTTGTCTGTTTCAGTATCTGAATAATCTTTTTCATCTTCAGCAGACCTTTGCATATCCATATTTTCATGCAACTTACAGACAAAACCACCCTTTTCACTATACTCAAATAGGTTTCCATTCAGGTGTACTATCAATAATGATGATTAATTTTAAAGTAAAGGCAATAATATATAAACTAAACAAATATATTATAAAATTATTTACCTTGACAAAAAGCAGCACTACAAAAGGAACAATGTGCAGATGTTCTACGACTACATTCTGCACAAAAATGCCAAGGACAACTAAATCTCGAATCTGTATCATCGATAATCACACAAGTTTTATGGTACTTCTTACTGCATGTCTTTTGATCGCAAACAACAAATTGTGTTAATTTTTCAATTTCTTGACCACAACCCCAGCATAATACACGCTTCCTTAGCCTAATTATTTTACAATTATTATTACATTTATACATTGAGATTATGAATTATAAGGAAAAATAAATTATCCAAAATATTAGACAAAAATATAATAGCGGAGACGTAAAAGAATAAAAGATACTGATTTATTTTTTCTAAATATATCTGCTATGTATGATTGTCCAAAATAATACAATATTCCACTATTAGGAAAATTAATACATAATATACATGTTGTATGTATCATCATTTACCTTCTTTGACGTTTTATTTTATCAATTTTATCAAATTTTTTTTGTTGAATCGAAGGTGTAGTTATTTGTGGTTTCTGTACTTTTAAACCTATAAAGCCACTACAATTTGATGCGCCACACAGGCAAGGTTTCCGAGTTTCACCATCACAAACTAAATTATAATTAAAAGTCAATTCTTCACCGGCTATAATATCGCATAATGCAAACAGACCTATGCGTGTATCTCCATTTACTGTCCATTTCTGCGTCTCGCAGTTTGGTGAACACGAATGATCTACCAAGTTTCAAGGATACAAATTTAAAATAAAAATATTAATTTTATTAAATATTAAAAATAAAAAATACTCACTCATAAATCGACTTAAATTGCCTTTTGGTTCAGCGTCAATCATTCTATTATTATCTATAGTTAAAAAATAAAAATTCTCATTCTTTAATTCTTTTTTTCTGTGTAGCCTTCGCTTGTATTCAGCTTCGTCTATAACTTCACCTACATATTCTATGACAAATTGACCAGCTCTAATATGTTCTAAACTTCTAAGACCCCAACCACGTTCTGCAGTATGAAATGGTTCCATAGCTGGATATTGTCTTCGTACAAATGCTTGATTATTACATTTGGAACCAGCTGGACAAATACCGGGGCTACATTCAACTAATAATATTCGATTAAGACAATCTGTTCCTGGAGCACATGGATTTTCCCATTCTGGATCACAATCACATGCAACGATACTTTCAACTTCTGCTGGTTTTACATTTCCAACCGGTTTATTCATCTATAAATGAATATGAATAATTGATTTATACATTATATCATATAATAATCAATCATGCGCGTACACACAAAGTACCTTCAACTTAACATAAGGCGGAGGTTTTAAACCTCCTCGTGGTCCATGGTCTTTAGCTGCTGCTCTTTCGATTTTTAACCGTTGATGAATCTCATTGGCTTCTTCTAATGCTTTACGATAAGTATCATCTCTATTTTTTTTACCGATGGGCGGTTTTATGTTTGCATCACCATCTTGATAAAGAAAAGCACGTCCTCTATAAACAAAAAAAAACATTAATTCTTTTTTTCAGACATAATCTAATTTAAACAACGATATATCGTGTTGAACTCACCTATGAATCCAATGATAATTATTTGATCCTAAAAACATCACGCAAAATTTACCAGGACTATGAGGTATAGCTTCTATATTTTCAGGAATTTCATGAGGATAGCAAATACGAGATGGCCACCAACGGTAATTACCAAGTTTAACCCATACAACTTCTCCATACAGAGGTAATCTACCTGTTTCACAATCTTCACAATGAAATGCACCATCTGGGGCATCAATACCTAAAGTTATAAATATATAAAGTTGATAAATATAATCCATTTATTATATTTTATTTTAACCATTTTTATTATTTTATTTTACTATTACTAATATTTGTGCACAATAATTATACAATTGCGATTTGCTATCAATATTATTAAATTATTGTACTTGTTTTAAAAATAGTTACCCAAACATTCCAAGTGAAATGACGTTGGACATGTATCACAACAAATAAGACTTCCGCCTCTTGTACATAAAAAACACCATGCTGCGTTTACTGGAGGTTGTGGTGCTTGGTAATGTTTTGGACAAACTATTTGACTACCGGTTAAAATTACTGAACCAGCAGGTAAGCAAGATGTAGATGTATGATAAGATGAAGGACAACGAACGCATCGTGCCATTTTCTCATGTGGAGCTCTCGAATGACTATCTTGAGGATTGTCTGAACTGCATGTATGACATACATGATATGGACAAGTCAAACGACCTCCTTGCCAATGAGACTAACAAAAAAATAAAAATATTTATAAATAACGTATAATGATGTTCTATTTATCTCGTAAAATGGAAATATTTTATGGGAACATTTATTTTATAATTTCAATCCCTTATGATATTTTACAAGATAAACGGAATTCTCTGTATATAACGCTAATATAAACATTTATTATTGATCATTAAACTATGATTATGGTGCGTGTTATGATGAATTTCTATTCTGAATGAATAATCCACTTGTAAGAATCTATATTTAATTGTTTTGATATATTCAGTTTGTAAAGAAATGATAATTTATCAGAACACGCATCTATTGCAATCATAATCTTACTTGTGGCCACGATTTCAAGCAAGATGAATGGTAATGTTTTCCACAAGCTAATACAGAGCATCTTATTCTATCTCCTTCTCTTTCATTACATATAAAGCAAGCAGGTGCTACACCTGATAAGCAATCAATACATTTAAAGAATTCGTCATCTTGTTCTTCTAATTTACCTGAAATTAAGAATAATATTCACTTTGAATAAATATAATGACATTACATCATTGTTACTTTACATTAAAGATATAATTGAGAATTCTCTGTACCATTATTTTCATCATCATCAGTATTGCTTTGTTTAATCTCTTTTATATCATCAAGAATTTTATCGTCCATTATATTCTCATCAATAGAATGCTCTGGACTAGATTCCCCTGGTTTCACGCAAGAAAGATGAAAATACGAATAACAAGGACCTTTACATCTAGTTAATTTTCCAGTCTTTTCACATATTTGACAAACTTTTTCTTGTTTCATTCCTTTAAAAAGATTATAAGGTTTATTTTTTTTCGTTTCTGAAACACTTGTCTCTTCCTTTTCAACTTTAATTCTTGACTTTTTGTTATCCTTAGTACTTTCATCCACTTCCAGTAAGTCATCTTCATTGTTTAATAAATTTTCTTTTGTATGAGCACTAGTAGAATCAGATGTTATATACGATCGATATTTTTTGCGAAAAGAGGAATTCATATTATCCCAGTTCTTCTTTAAATATTTTTTAATATCACGTTCTGACGCATCTGGATATTCATCTTCTAACATATCTCTATTCCGTTCGTAATAAACTTCAAAGACACCATCTACTTTCTCTTCAGGGCGAAATTCAACTTTTTGCATAAGAGAAACCTCATCGTTGGAATTTCTTTGAGTTAAAGGAGATAGTGGTGGAGTATCTGAATTAAGTTTCAAATTATTTTTACCATTTTCAATGTACTTAAGTAGTTTTGGTTTTGTTCCATCTGTCTTTTCTTTATCTACATCATGTACCTGTGAAATCATCCAATATAAATACTTGTAATACTAATAATATATATATGTCATACAATCTCATTCATATATGCCTACATTATCTTTCTTAGCACGTTTAGAATCAGAATCATTTGAATCACTTGAATTTTTTCTTTTATTAGCTTTATTCTTTTCCTCTGATAGTTTTGATGATTTATTTTTCATGTTTTTTTCCTTTGGTTTAAAAACATGAGCTCTAGCATCATTACTCATTGATTCAACTTCCATGGCTTCCTCAATCGCACTTTCCCATTTTAATTTTATACCAGGCTTAATAACAAATGCAGCTGCATATTTAGCATCTCTCTTCTTTACTTCTGCAGTTATTGATTCTGATAATTTTTTAAAGTCTGCAAGATTTGTAAATGGAATCATAGAGTTTGATGAAACCCAACTATGACGTCCTTTATCACCAAAGTATTGGACATGTATCATTAGCGTTTGTGATCTGGCAGTAGCTGGTCAAACAAATATACGTATATACATATATATATATATATAAATATATTTTACATGAATTGTACCAGTTACCATAAAATTGCTATATTTAAAATAACTAATAAAAAGGATTAAAGGAAAAATATTTTCTGTATATTATACATAATAATAGCACTTAACTAAATATTATTTTAATAATAAACTAAAGAACAAAACAAAATACTACTGAACAGAATATACATCTATGTCTTTCTAATAATTCTAATAAATTTGTAAACACAAAAACTTACCTCTTAATTTATGATATATCATTAAAATTGGGTCGAGTGTTATAACACAAGGCCAAAAAGGAAAATTGCCAACTCTAGCCCATGCTAATTGACCTAATATCCAATTGCACTGTATAGATGTACCAACCAATTTTGGTGTTGTTTCCTCCATAATGCTTAAATTAGTGGAAGAATCACTTGTATCATCCATGTCGTTAATTGTATTATTTTCATCTATACTGTCGTTACTATTATTGGATAAATTCTGATTCTTTGGCATTTTAGGATTCTACAAGTTACATATATTATTACATTGTATGCTACATTATACATTTAATTAGAAAAAATATCAATGGCAATTAAAAATGGCAATTAAAAAACAAAACAATTAACATACAAAAATATGTAAAAACATACATACATATATTTTTCAATAAATTTTTTTCAATAAATATGTATATATTATATATATATTTATTTATTGATTGTGCTACATAATAAATAAATATACATATAAATAGTAATCATTTAAAAAAGTAAAACATTAATAAATGCCACATATAGTACCATAATTTGTTAAGAATAGTATTGATCATTAATCAGAAAGATTGTAATTGATCTTAAGAGGCATAACATGCCTTTGAAGAACTGATAATGTCATTCTTAGGAGACTTAGGTTTTATTGTTCTGCCATAACGACTTCTACCAGGTGAAGTTTTGTTACAATTGAGACTGAAGTCCTTTTGGTCATTCTTAAAATTACTGCTCGTAGTTTCCAAACTTCTGTCGAATTCGCCAAATCTTGATTCAACGATTATGCCCACCTTGCTATTTACTTTGTTGATAGTAGTCATTGTTTTCCAACTAATTTAGCATCTTCGTCTATCGAAGATGATAGTAACTCGATGACATGAAACCTCATATAATTCTTCAGTGATTAATGCAATATAAAATTCAGAACTTATGTATAAACGGTTCACGTATAGAAAATAATTTTCATTATCACTGAAAATAGCTGCGATGGCCGATTTTCAAGGGATACCTTATTTCTTAGAAAAATGATACGTATTTTTTATTAGTCCGCACAAGTCGATGTGTATTACATGCAAACTACTAAAAAAATTTGTTGAATTTCTTATAAATAATTTCTTGCCTTGATATTAATAAATTGTAACTATATCTCACGGGCTTCTAAACAAGAACAGAACACGTTTCCCGCGATTTTAGGTGATTCTCATAATCATGGTTAGTTTAGTTTTTCACTATATATAAGATTTGGTAATTTTTCTTTTACAGGTTACCTTAGCTTTGAATATGTATATATGTATATATGAATATACGTATATATGTACATATGAATATATGAATATATGAAAATGAATACTTAATGAAACGCTAAATAAATTATGTGCATATTCATATCAAATGCATTTTTAAAAACTATGTAGACAATTATGCAAAATATCTATAGAATTGCATAACTTCATTTATTTTTATTGGAAGAATAATAGATTGCAGATATTTCAGATACTATAGATTATCAGATTTAATAGATTTCAAATACCATAAAATAAAAGTTAACATAATTTAAATTATTCATTTATTTGGAAAATCTGGCAACGTAATGTTCCTTGATATTTATATCATTAATTTCACGTAATCTATTACGTTGTGCCATACTTTTTAATTCGTTTACAAAATTTTGTAAATTTTCATTTCGTAATTCTACTAGACATTTTTTTAGTTCCACCAACATAATTCCTTTTTCTTTGAGTAATGGTACAAGATTAGATAATTGTTCCACCATGTTATGAGCTATCCAAATAAAATCAAATTTACCAATATATTCCGTTTTATGTTTAGAAGTTGACAAAAATGTAACTGGATGGAAAATTATCTGAAAGTACAATATAAATTATTAAATTTATGAATCTTATTTTATAATTTATAAACAATAATAATTAATAATTTATAGTACTTTATGATTTTTGACATTTATCCAAGATATATTGCTTTTATATTTATTTTTGCCTTTTTCCCATAATTCTTGCTCTATTTCTTTGTTTGGTGTTTCAATTACTAATGTACCGTTTAGAATAGAAAAATCTCTATGTGCTGCAACGATTTCTTCGCACATTGATTTTTGATTCATGATTTCATATATACATTTCATAATTTCTTTTTCAGCTATATCAGTTGCTCTACACCTATTATAAATATAAATTTTACTGTATTATTTTTAATATTGCAATATCGTAATGATATACAAATTTAAAATACATTTTATCATTATCTCTTTCTTCTTGTAGAGTCCAACAGAAGAAAGGACCATTTGTAATGTCTCCTGAATAAATATAATGTACATATCCAGAATCATATTGCATTATATTGTTTAATAATGTTGGATTACTTCTAATAAGTTCACCTTCTAACCAACTGAATGCAATTCCATTATTCCTCCAAAATCTCATATTAAAATTAGAGTTATAACTTATTAAGTTGTAAAAACATACTAAGATAATAAAATATTTTATCATTTAATAAACATACCTATATTCTTGTAATGTTAAGTTTGAAATACCTCTAGATTTTAAGATCATGTGATAATCCCAATCAAAAACACCTCCCCGATAATCATATCTTGTTTTTAATGATTTTCTAATTCTTTGATCCCAATACTCCAAAATAGGAATATTATTACATATGGCATATTCCCAATATCTTGTAATATATATATATATATATTTATTTATTTATTTCTTATATATATAAGAAATAAAGAATAAGAAAATAAAGAAAAATCTACAATTTAAAATTTTATATAAACTCACTTAAAGATCGCTTGTAACTGATCTCTATCCTTATACATAAATTGTTCCAAATTTAACCAGGGACAATCAATTGTAGTTGTTACTATATCTGACAATTGTTTGAATGACTTTATCAAATACTTAGCTGTTGCAGGTCTTATTAGTGTATTTCCAAATATTTCTAAGTAATACCGAGTTGCTTCTTGCAATCCTTTAATATATTTTAATTTTTTTTATCATAAAAATAACTACAATGTATATTTTGAGATTAAATATACATACCCAAATTTGTTTCTAAACAAGTATTTAATAAAAGAATAGATCTAGCAACTTGTTCCAATGTTGATTCGATTACATTATATATAATAATGCGATCATTATATAAATAAGATGATGCTAATGTCTTCAAAATATGTCTTGCATCACTAGCACCTACAATTAATATTTCGAGATATTCATCTGCACATTTAATTTCGTGTTTGTTAATTTCGGACTGTATATCTAATGCTGGACTATATCCCCACCACATGTTATTAAAATTGTAACCTTTAAGTTTATTATAATAAAATTATAAACTTCAAAATAAACTTTATAAACACTTGAATACCGATATTGTTGTTGCTACGTAAATATTTTAGATACATTACTTCCATGGTAACACTATGGTTATATGTACATGTACATGTAAGTTCCTACTGTATATAGAAGTTTAATAATGTATCTTAATAAAATAATTATTGTTTTATACTTATTCAATTTTTTGTAGCTGTATGTAACGTTATTATTGTATATGTTAATATATATCTATGGATACATATCTATAAAATAAAATAAAGGATTAATATATATTATATTAAGATTAAAAGTCATGAATTTATATAATAAAAAGTTATAAGCAATTTTAATGACGTGTTGTCTCATAGATTTATAAAACCATTTATTTGACTCTTATAATATAGATTCTGCGACACAGATAAAAATAACACCTTCTTAAATCTTGCTCATGTAAGAACATATTTATATTAACTCGATGCGTACAATAACTCATTTATCCCGCTTTTTTTGAGCCCGTTTGTTGCCACACCGTTGTAAAATATCTGTGATAGGTCCTTTATGCTGAAATATAGCAATAAGTTGCGTGCGTGCTTCACTCATTCCTTCGCTAATTAAACTACTACGTTGCATATTTCCTTTGATCAATTCATTTACACGTTCAAGACCATCATCTTGTCTATTCCTGACATTTTGCTGTGATTCAAGCATGGTTAATGTTGTTTTCAGTTTTTCATGTACCTGTAAAAATTTCAGTTTATAATATTATTACTTGAAGACTACTTTTACATAAAATATACATATGTATATTTTACATCAGTCTACTATAAATTTACTTGTTTCTCAAGATCAGCAATATCTTCCATTTGCGCAGTAAGATGATATACTTTCCAACCATTTAATTTCTGTAACACATGTTTCTGTTGGGCTATTTCTGCAACTGTGGGCCGTCTTTCTTCACGAGGCCTAACCTCGCTTGGCCTTCTATAATGATGAAGTCTACTGCTCCATCTATTTTTCCAAGAAGGTCCTGCAGAATCGGAAATAATTTCTTTTAATATATATTCACAATCATTTTCGTTATACACGTATTTCTCACACAAACCTAATAAACTAGGTGTAGGCCGTGTTCGCATTGCAACTGTCGATTGTTGTATAGGAGATTTAATAACATCACATTGTGTGTTTGCTATTTGTCTTTTCTCAGATAATTTTTCTTTCGATTCTTCCTTGAGCTCCTTTTTCATTCTTTCTTCTGTAATAAATTGCATTTCTTCTTCAGTACACCTTGGTTCTGTTAATTCTACTCCAGTAAGTTGTTGTTTTCGAGGTTTCTTTCTCGGAGACATTTCTATTGTTGGATTTATAGTAATTCTAGATTGTTCAGGTTCTTCATCAAGTCCAGGTGACGATGTTGCTGAAACTGTTGTAGATCCTGAACTTTGACAACCTCCACCATCTTGGTCTCCTCTCGGTGAACACGGTGGACTCGATGTTGTAACAGGGGGTAAGGATGCTAGTACAGGAATTAAATTTTTAGCCGCACCTAAAAATTCGAAACTGTTTCATTGACTTTTTTATTAAATGCATATATATATATATATAATATTATTTAACTTATTCATACCTTTAATAGGTGAATTGTCATGATCTCTTTTTCTAAGTATACTTGGTCTTGGAGACGCATTTGTTTTAGTATGGGGTTCATCATACCCAGGTTCAACAAGTAACCTTACTGGAGTTTGACGGTATTGAGTATATGCTCCTATGTAATATTATTAAATAAACTTTGTTTCTAAAACATTAATATCAAGGAACACTAAAAAATACCTGTGGGTTCAAAAGAATAATAGGTTGCAGTATGTGGTGGATGTAAATATTGTCCTTGAGCTGATTGAGAAGATGTACTTAAATTATTATTTGCATTACTCGCAGAAGAAACTCGAAATCCAGACTGTTGATTAGACTTGATTTGTACAGTTTGTCCGATGCTTTGTGTCTGTACTGTTTTAGCAGGTGCTGATGTAACTCTTGCAGGTGCTAAAGGTAAAGGATGTAAAGACATCCCAGTAATTCTAGCAACAGTAGTTGATGTGGGTTGTGATAGTCTTGTTGTATTTGATGTACTTGCTGTTGTAGGAATTATACGTGATACTGCATTAAGACTTGACAAAGAAGTTACTGTTTGAACAACACGTGGTATTGTTTGTGATTGTGATTGTGGCTGCTGTTGCTGTTGTTGTACCTATCATATAATCAATTTTAATTAATATCCAAAGCAAAATGATATTATACATTATATATAATACATATAATGAAATAACTTTGTACCTACTTGCTGAGAAGGAATTACAATTCTGCTAACAGTTCCAGTTGATGGAGTAGCAACAGTATTAATTGATAATTGTCTTCCAACTGTTGGTTGAACAGTCACTGAAGCTGAAGCAGTTACTCTATTTGCAGTTCCAATTACAGGTGCTGATACAGCTATACGATTTACAATACCTGTGGTACTTAGAGGTCTATTTGACTGATTAGGCTACGATTTGAATTCAAAATAAACATTATCTATTTCATATTCTTTTTCAACATTAGTTCATAATTTTATTTTATCAATTATAAAAAGTAATAACTTACTTGAATAGTTTGAGTTGAAGATCTGTTGTTAGATTGTGTAGTTAGTGATATATTTGATATTTGAGGAGTGGCTGGTCTGCTTTGTGTAATTGGCAATCTAGTAATACTATTGTTTGCTTGCAGAACAGGTGCTATTAATCTAGATGGGTTACTGGGAACTCCAGTAACCATTGTAGCTTGTACAGATCTTCCTTGACCTGCAGGTGTAATTAAACGAGGCTGTTGACTGGTATACACCGTTGATGGTGGCCTTGAGATTCGACTAACTGGAGGTACAGGATGCCTTTGTTGTTGTGCATATACCACTGACGTTGTTTTAGGTTGCCATTGCGGATTTGAAATAGCTGTATTTATGCTAGAAGATATAAAAAATGATAAAAATTTCTATATTACTTCAATTTTTATGAATATATATATATGATTATTAATATAATATTTTCATCTATTATACTGACTGAAATATTTAATTTTTAGTTATATAATTAAAAGATATAAAAGAAGGTATTAAAAAATGGCCATTTTAAAATAAGCTTGTGAATAAAAAATTCTTGCAGAACTAGAAATAAAAGATATTTTTAAAATGTATATTTATTTGAAATTTGATGCGAAAATTATAAAAACATAATGGCTTTTTCATGCGTTTTCAATTTTTTATATTTTATCTATAACTTCTTCTAACTTACCCTAATTCAATTAATTATAAACAATATAACAAATTTTAATTGATTTATCAGCAGAAATTCTGCAGGTGAATCAAAATGTAAAGAAGAGAATAAAATGTAACATAGAAAAGCTTACCGCTGTCATTTTTTCATATTTGCACTCATGCACTTTTACAACTTTTCCATTTTATTTTAGATAAATATTAAGGACTTACTTTTTGTTTTTCAAATGATATTATAATGATATCTTAAATGTCGCATAGAAATTTTTCATTTATAAACTAATCCAAGAATGATCATTTCTTAATATTTTCTTTTCTGGAATATAAATATATACCCCAAATAAATAATATATACCCTGGTCTTGTTGTAGGTATAGCTTGTCCTGTATTTGCTCTAACAATCGGGGTAGCTACTGTGGATCTTGGTGCAGAAATATTAGCAACTGCAGCTGGCCCTCGAGGCACATGATAAGTTGCTGGCATATTTGTCACCTGCTGTGACTGTTGTAATAGTTGCTGAGCCTGTGGTTGATTTTGACGATCTACTGTACTCAACATACCTGGAGAAATTATCCTTACTGTGGAACCCACTGAACAAATCTATAACAATATATAGTCATTTAATAATATTTTTCAAAACAAAATAATGTATTTAAAAAAAAATTTTTTTTTTACCGTTGTGGTTATTTTATTTGTTTCTGAAGTTGAAGTGGTACCAGAAGGAACTACAGGTTTCATTACAGGTAATTTTGTATCCATTGACATTGTTTTACCTATAAGATTGGTAGACGTACCAACTGATCCTACTATGGTCTGTGTTGATTGAATATTCTGTATATTACTTTGAACGACGCTTTGCACATTTTGTATATTTTGCATAGTAGTTAGATTTTGAGCTATGTTTTGTACAGTTGTTTCTGGTAGATGTTTATCACCGCCACTCTCGACTGAGTTCAATGTTGTGTTCATATCTGTAATTCTAAAAATTATATTTTTTAACAATTTTCATATATACACGTATGTAGAGAATAAAAATTATTTACATACAAAAATCATTAATCTTTACATTTACATATATATCTTATATTTTAGTTATTATTATTTATTGTATAGTTTCTTTCTAAACTGAATTATACATGAAACAATCAATATTGTAAAACTTTTTAATAAATTTAAAGTTATCTACTTTTATAATAATTTCACAACAATAATGAAAATAATAACAATGCTGTATTGGTTAATTAATATATAAATAATGTCTCGTGTTAATAAAAAATTAACCTACTGACAGTAAGCAATATTTTCGGAGGAGAATAGATAATTAATAAAAATACGCATACCTTCATAAAAACATAACGCAGTAAGACCATTACCGATTTATTTAAACATATACATGTGACATTTCTAAAACTTTCCTGTTTCATTGAAGTTTTATGAAAAAAACATTTTACATTCCACACAACAGTTTTCTCATCACTATAGAAGTTTATAGCGTCCAATGTAAGTACAATACAGTGCAGGTAGATTATTATTAGATAAATAAATGTTCTATGCATTTACTATGTTTTTCATTGTATAGGAACATTTTATTTAGTTAAACAACTCTGAATGAAAATAAATGTATAATTATAAGAAATTAAATAAATAATAATCAAGTACGTTTAAGAACATTATATATATCAGAATACAATATGTTATGTTCTACATATTTTTGTATACAACAACAAATAACATCTTCATAAAGAAAGTCACTATTAAAGACATTTGGTGATTTTTATTCTGAACATAAATTTGGTTAAATTACAATAACTATAAAATAAATAGCGTTCAGTGTTTAGTACAGATATTTATTTTTGGTGTGAATACTTGTTTAGGGAGTTTTTTTTTATGTTACAATTATAATAAAATAAATTAACTGTATTTCTATCCTTTTCTTTCTCCTTCCTTGTAATTGAATCAATAGTAACCGTCAGCATATATCTTTTATTATGCATTATCAAAATCATTGCAAATATATCATGTACGAAATACTTTTATTTGTAATTTCAAGTTATTATACGCATAAATACACGAAAAATTAAAATAAATATTGATAAATTAATTGAAGATCTCTTATAATGCATAGAATATGTATGTGTCCAACAAAGAACATTGTTTTGCGATTTCATCTTTTTTTCATCATTTTTTAAAAAGTATTACACACATATTTACTTCAACTAGATAACAAAATTTATATGGCTACATTTTGTAAATTAATTTGCACATAAATTGTATAAAAGTAAATTAATAATAAAACCTTAAGAATCTATGAAACCTTACATATTTATGTATTATATCTATGAAAATTTATACGTTTGTATAAATTACACAGCAAAATATAACATGATTTTTTTTTCCTTTGAGTTTTTACAAATACATTCCTATGCTGTGTGCGTGCGTGCGTGCGTGCGTGCGTGCGTGTGTGCGTGTGTGCGTGTGTGCGTGCGTATGATATATTTATATGACATATTTATATTAGAAAAAAATATATGAAAGATCAGTCTTATTGATGTCTTACGTAGTGATTATAGCTTGAAACGTTAGAAAACATTTTTAAACGTAAATAAAATAGACGAGAAAGTATAGAGAAGTTTTTATTGCGTTACGTTTCATCCACCCTTCCTACTTAAAGACCTCACTTGTAGGAGGAGTAGGGAGATGCACCAATCCGGACCCGTTTACTTTTATTCCCCTACCCGCAACTTCTGTAATTCCATTTTCAAACGCATCATTTCTTCACACTGTCTCGTGATTCCGTTGCTGGTTTAGACCGTGTAGTTGCTTCCTCGTCGAATTTTCATTGAAGCGTTTTTTTTTATTCACAATCCACATTTCGGCAAGTCTAAACGTCAGGATAGAAAATGGATTTGTTCGATGGCCTTGGATGGGTTTGAATTCAGTCCACGTTTTTTAATTTTATTCGTGACTAGATCCACACTCATCCACGGAAATCGAGCTGATGTTCAGAGACGATCTTCAAGTTTGAACCTGTTCGTTGCACTTGAAAAAAAAATACTGTTCAAATTTTGCCAACGAGCTTTGTGTTTTATTATAAATAGTTTATAGAAATTAACAAAGTAAACAAAAAAAAACTAAAGTTAAGATAATAATTATCGTTATATTTGATAAACAATTTTCTCATTACTTTCACGTTATTGTAATATATTTAAAAAGAAAGAAGCTCTGTTTTATTTGTTTTATTTCATGTAGAAATGAGTTTCTTGTATGCTTACAATCTTTATCTTAAAATTATTTTAATATATAGTTCTCGTGTAAAATTAAAAAATATAGAAAAAATAAATTTAAATTTCAAGCTAACTACAGGATTTCTTTTAGTTTTTTTTTTTGTATTTAAATACTGTAGTATTTTTCCCCCAATTTTTTTTTCAATGGCAGTGATAATTCTGTTGCCTTTAACCTGCTCCTCATATTCATTCTATCTCTTTTTATTCACCTTTTCTTTTACATTTTAGAGGTTCTTTTGATATAACTGTGAAAACTTGTCTTTATCTTCTTTTTTTCTACATCCAAATTATTTCTACTTTTGAGTATATAATTCAAGAATATTAATTTTGTATAATTTTATAATTCACATTTTTTTTAATGTAATATTTTATTTCTTTATCACTCTTTTTAAATTTCTTAATCAAAATATTTTATGTATGTTTAATCATTATAAATGAAAATAAAATAATATTAAGTATAAGTTAGTTGTAACAAGTTATAATTTTCTCATTGTGCACTTCGTATAACATTATATTTGTTATTACTTAATATAAGTAAAGAACTGGATATTTATACGAAATATTTTTTTCCTGTTCTACATATATAATATAAATTATATGCATATTATAATAAATTGTTTAAAAATAAATATAAATAAATAATAAGACTGTGTATACATGTACGTATGTGTATTATTTCTCAATTACTCTATTATTAAAAAAATGATTTTTACTCTTTTACTTTAAAAATATGTGACATAAATAAAGACTTGAAGTTTTAATTAATTTTTGACAAACATTTACTAAATATTTACTTTATGTTATAAATATGTTCAAATAATAATATTGTATATTATACAAAATGAAATTTTTCCTTTTTGCAATGTTTATGGTATACATCAGGTACTTTGAGATTCTAGACTTAATTGTGCTATACAAATATGCTCATCTTGATTTTCTTCGTCATATACATCAGAGTTTGAACGCATTTCATCTATTGCTTTTCTAATCTGAATTTGTAATTGACTGGCAATTTTTCGTACTGCTATATAGTTTTGTTTTATTTGTTTTATCCATGATAATAAACTTTTCCATGGAGCAACGCTTGTATGACCAAGATAAAGTTCTTTCCATAATTGAATACTAATAGGTGCAACGCTAGGCCAAATAACTCCTGAATTTGGTTTATACAGAGGATTCAACCATTTTTCCAATATTTCTGGTTGATTTATATATGACCATAAACTACACGTTCGTTCGGATAATCGAAGTTTAACTCTCTCTGCTTCTGAATCACCTGAAAGTATTATATATAAATATTTCAAATATTAAAATTAAATACTAAAATAAATATAGTAGTATTATATATAAATACCCAAAAATGTTCCATAATTAGAAAAATATGCATGATTGTACAATTCAATCAATAATTCTATTGTATATTCAAAACTAAATTGAAATTGGTAATGAAGTTGGTAAAGACAGTCAAGAAAAAGAAGAAAAGTCGGGGCATGCGTTGAACTTTGCGAATTTGATGGATGATATGGTCCATAATGTGTACGACTAAAAAATTGATGACCAGCTTGTATCCATTCACGTTCGATTAAAGCTTGGAGACCACGTACTGTTCTACAATCAGGATTTAATATTGCTTGTGCTAAACTGGTTACCACTAAAGTAGAATCTCTACCAGCACTACCTGTTCAAAGAATAGCAATATTTTTATTTAATGATATATTTGAATTTTCTTTATCACTTTATTGATTACATACCATGAACTAATACAGCTGCAACTTCTTGATGGAGACACTGAGCAGTTACACAAGCAGCATTTAAAGCACTTTGTATAGCAGATAACCACCCACTGTTATCAAGTTTCGAGATCCATTGGGAAGTAGAACATGTTATATCATTACAAGCTTCTATCAATTTAAAAAAACTATCTGCTAATTCATGGGGTCGTGGAACCATTTTGTGTACTTTCCGCCACTGCGGATAAGCAGCATCTATTTCTGTACCACCACCCTTAGCTCTAGAACTTTGAGCTTGACTAATAGATCTTGTATCTATTATATAACTATATTAACAAATATAATTATTTATATTGATTAGATGAAAATAATATAACTTTATTATTGTTAAACACAGTAATTGATATTAAACATAATCATAGTTTAAAATTATTCCCATTAATTTCCATTTATTATTGTGAATGTAGACTTTCTCATTGATTACAGTGAACTCGAAATATGTTGTTTAGGCGAGCATCCTGAACATTTTTTCCCTATGCATGTAATCACCGCTCAATTATCTTAGTTTTGGAGATACTCATAATTGTATTTCAATATTATATATTTTTTGAAGCTTTGACATAGATTAAAATTACGTTGAAGTTAAGTTTAAATTATATTTCAATTTAATAAAGAAAAAAGAAATAAGAAAAATTAGACTTTTACAATAACTGTGTTTGAACATCGGTTTGGGCTAGATAAATTCCTGGCTGGCGAAAACCAGCCAGACCCAGCCCCATTGTGGACATTTTGAAACGATTCAAAGAAGCAAATAACTCTCAATAAAAGAAGTTGCCAGTAATAATCCAAGAAATAAAAAAAGAAAAGGACTAAAAAAAGGATTAAAACTTAACTCAAACTTAAAAGTTAAGAATAAAGTTAACAGAGTCATGTTCCTAATAATATATTTCAAGCTCATTAAAATTGGTAAGGAAATCTTCACTTGCAATAATTCCTGTATTATGATTGTGTTAATAAATATTAATATATGTATTATGATTATAAAAATTTCTAATTTAGTATATATATAATATTTACCCACGTCTTCCTGGCCCTAACACTGCATTTAATAATCTTTCATCTTCCTTGCATCTCTTATTATTTGTGCCACACATTGGTTGACTACTTCTTAACAAGATACTCTGTAACATTGGTTAGCTATATTATAAATATCAATTATGTATATATATTTAACTATTGTATTATATTACTACATAATATAATATTACATACTCCTCCTTCGTGTCTATAACATAAAACTGGAAATCGTCCACCATCTCTAAAATTGGCAGATGATATTATAATTTTATCTTCTATTTGACGTGGTACTATAACAGCAGAAGGATAAGAATTGCAAACTTTATAGTCTTTATTTAAATAACTTATACGCCATTCATCTGCATAAGCAGTTAACAATCTGGACCATTCTGATACTGGAGTAAATGCAGTCCATCCGTCTTCTATTTGTATAATAGTGTTATTAGTAGCTTGTGGTCTATTAAAAAAAGGATATTGTAAAGTTTGCTCTGCAGTAAAGAAAAGAATAAGAATTATCACAAAATATATATGAATATATTTTTATAAAAATCCAAATATTATTATATATTTCACCTTGTGAAGTTAGCATCTCTATAGAGAGTGCAACATTCGTTAAGTCATCTGTTGAATTGATATCTAATTGAAGAATATGAAAATCTTTACATTTTAATATAATGCTACCACCAGGACTCTGGGCATTTAATTTCTTTTCTATCAGATCAATACTTCTATACAATAACTAAAAAACATTGAGAAAATATATAACATGAATTGACTTAACAAATAATAATACTACAGTAATTTTCATCATTAGATTGTACCCAAAGCTCTTGACCATTGTCTTGGCGTGAAGACCAAAGAAGATGGTGACTACTAATACATAGTCTTCCATCTATGCTTTTACCATTTCCATCACTTTTATCTACTAATATAACATTATCAAGTTTTGGAATTAGTATCAGGTCGCCAAGTTCCATTATATGTTTCGAGCGAATATTATTAATGTTAATTATGAACAGAAATAAATATAATTGATGTTGACAATTTACATAACCTAACGTTATTGTATTTATATAATCATCACTGAAAAATGTTATTTTTTTACTTATAATTGTAAACACTTATGATTATAAATAAATTATAAATAAATTAAGAACAAAGTTTGTCAAATATTTCTCGAGTTTTGTAAAAACAGAACTTCTGTTTATATTTTATACACTGATATTTCAGCCTACGTACGAAAAAATGTACTATTAATCGTTACACTTCTGTTTAGATTTTTTATATTTCGTGCTATTAAATTTCAGTAAATTCAATAAATTTTCCTCTCTTCATACATGTATTACCACAAACAAGGTGTAGGAAAGATATGACACTCAATGCATTTTTCTGTCACATGATCGTAGGTCGTAGCACAAGGTATGGGAAAGACATGACATCCAATGCATTTTGTGTCATATGTTCATGGTCGCTGCACAGACGAGGTATAGGACAAACATCTTCACTTCAGAATATAGATAAAACATCTTCACTTCAGAATATAGATAAAACATCTTCATTTCAGACATCGATTTCGTGTAACATGTTCTGAAATATCATAATAAAAAATTCACTAGTTTTTTAGCGTATTCTATACTTAAACAACGGTGAATTGGAGAACTACATCAAATAAAACGATCGAAGTTAGTCAAGTAAATGCGCACTTAAAATTTCGAATATTTTAATTAACAAGTAATTTTTAATTAATGAATTATAGACTTTATATCATTTGTCATAACCAATGCACTACATTGCATAATTATAATAAAATTGTTAAAAATTTAACATAAATTTAATAATTTAATATTAATAATAAGTTAAAATGGTTGAAAATTTAGTTAGTTAAAAATGGTTTAATACAACATAAAACCATATATTAATAATTTAAAAATTTTTATGTACTATATATTGAAAAAAGTCGTGATCCGTAAAACATGGCTAAAACTCTTTCTGATACAATAGAATGATTTCGATTAGTTACTAGCTTCACATTTCGGTATTGAAAGTTGACAACACTGCAATGGGTTTTAGTATGTCGGTATTTCAGGTCACGGGCTGCGAAAGTCCGTAAGATGCAATATCTATTCATATACTTTGTCTGTGACCTCGTCTGTGGAACATGGCTCTCTTTACATTTAATTACAAACGTAATCGAAGGATGGAGACACTAGTTGGTGAGGAGTCTAGCATATTGGAGGGGGTAAAGAATGTTCACACTTTTGATGCATGTCGTGTTTGTAAGTGATATATTTTGCTTATTTTTGTTATTTGGGATTTGAAAATGATTTAGTTGACTTATTGGCTATATTTCAAAAGTTCTAAGAATCATCGAAGATATCCTTATTAATTTTATTCTTGTATTCATGTGTGAATTCTGTGGTAATCGTTTTGTCTATATGCATGTATACTAGTGAATATATTTAAAAACCCCTTCATCTTATTATTATATTACATATTATATTCTATCATATTGCTGTTAATATTAATAATTGCCGATGCAATACAGTAATATTATTGGAGCTATATTAATTATTTTTTATTTATTATATATAAATAAATTTCTAACTTAATTTAAATACTTCATTTATATATACTACATAAATATTATAGAAATAAATAGACAAAAAGATGTTGACAATCTATTAATTTGGCAGTTAAAAGAGCGATCACAAAACAGAATATTGGTAAATATTTTCACTATTGAATTTTTCATTATTCACTTTTTTATCTCTTATTCTGTTCCTTAGAATTTTTTATTTTCTTCCATAAACATTTCTAAATCATATTTACTAAATATTATATTTTACTTTTCTATAGTAATTTTTTAATGTTACTGCATTTTATTATAACTATTATTTTACTATTTAGTTATGATATATAGAATTATTTTTAAATCTGTTTCACGAAAAGAAGAATTTTCCCTTTAAACATATAAATAATCTTTCATATCTATAAAAATTATTAATTATTGTTTTCAATATTGTTTAAGTAAACATGTGTTCAATTAAATGCCTATAATAAGTCAAAATGACATCAATAGAGGCATTGAAAGATTCTGTAAGTTCTTTGCATCTACAAAATTCAACTGAATCACAAAAAGAAAATTCGCAATTAACAAATATTCAAAAAGGGCAAAATCTTATTGATATTGTTAACAAGGACACAAATAAAGTTGTTACTACAGATATAAAAGGCAATAAAGATGCACAAAATATTACAAATTCTGATCAGAAAAAAAGTAAAAATGAGGAGATGATTGTAGAAAATAGTAAAAAAATAAAATGTAATATGAATAAAATAGAACATAGGCAGAATGCAGAAAAGTTGGATGCAATTTCTTCAATTTCTGACAATGAACTTAAGACAGATAAAAATGAAAATGTAAAAGAAACTATATCTAAAAGTGGACCTAATTTAAAGAGGACAAGACGAAATATTAGGTGAGTGCAGACAATATTTATTTTCACAGTTAAATTTTTTAATTTCATTTTATTTGTAAATAAGCCTAGTACAAGAAATTAAGATTTTAAACATTAAAATTATAAATTAAAAAGCCAAGTTTATTTTTTAGTACACAAGAAACAGATATAACCCTAGATGAAAGTAATTCAAAAAATAAACGAAAAAAAAGAAATATAAATGATAGATTTTGTTGGCGATGTCATAAAGAATCTGTAGAAGCACATTGTAGTGCTTGTCCTAGATCGTGGCATCGGAAATGTATAGGAATGCAACAATCAATTATTCAAAATTGGATATGTGGAGAATGTGCAGCTATTTTGCAAGCAGAAAATGCAGAAACACGTTCTACAGCTATGGCACAGCTGTCTGTTGATCAATTATGCTTGCTACTGAAACATGTAGTTGAGAGAATGAGAGAATATCCTGGTGTATGTATTAATTTTTTATTCGTATTAATTTGCATTGTATTCTTTTAATAAAATTGACTTTAAGTATTTTGGTCATAGTCAGAACCATTTTGGAAACCGGTAGAATTGTCTGAAGCTCCAAATTATTTGGATTATGTAGTCAAACCAATGGATTTAAGTCTTTTAGAGTCAAATGTTCAGTCTAAATTATATGGTAGTACAGATGCTTTCATGGCTGATGCCAAATGGATACAACACAATTGCATTGTGTTTAATACATGTATGTGTATGATAAATATAAATTAATATCAAATTAAATTAATTAGAAAAATAATATTAATAGGCTTTATTCAAATTAAATTATACAGGTGGTGGTGTATATACTGATACATCTAAATTAACGAATGCTGCAAAACAGATTATTAAATTAGCACGTCAAGAAGTATCAGAAATTGAAGCCTGTCCTGATTGTTATGCTCATGGTAGAAATTTACCAAGACCACATCCAGCATGGTTTATTGAACCCTGTCATCATCCTCATCCACTTGTATGGGCAAAGTTAAAAGGCTTTCCATTTTGGCCTGCTAAAGCTATGCCTCGAATTAATTCTCAAGGTTTTATCGATGTGCGATTTTTTGGTGAACACGATCGAGCATGGGTTTCTCCACGAGATTTATATTTATATTCAGAAGAACCACCTGTTCCATTGCCAAGAAAAAGAAAATTAGATATGGAAGAATGTGTTAACGAAATTACTCGTCACTGTCGAAAGCTAGAGCTTGTATTTGGTAAATTTAAATTTGCACCTCCAAGAGTGCAATACAATCCTCATGACCCAATGCAAATAAAATTAATGCTACCCAATTATGATCCTCTTCATTCTAATAATTGTACATCTTTACAACCTTTGACTCCTAAAAAGACACCATTTGTTAAAAAGCGGATGCACGTTAAAACTAATCTGCAAATAGATTCGGAAGAAGTAAATAATTCTGATATTGGAAATAAAATGTCAGTTAAATTTAATTCAACTAACAAAGGAAACAAAATTGAAAATAAATCGTCTAAAGTAGAACAAGAATCTGATCATTTTCATGAAATCAAATCAGTTACAATTACAAGCAACAGTTTAAGTAAATTAATAAAAAAAGTAGTTAAAGAGGATATACAACCAGATAAAAATTTATCAGCAAATTTGGAGCAGGAGATAAAAGAAGATATAAGCAAGCCAAGTACAAGTAAAACTAATAATAATATAAGTGATGAAAACAGTAATGCAATGAAATTTGACACAAAAGAATCAAATTTTGTAATGCTGAAACAAGATAATAATTTTGAAAATGCAATAAACAATAATACAAAATCTCTGGAGAATTCATCCCAGCAAATAGTAGCATCTTCAAAAAAGCATATGGCAAAAGATATTCACAGATCCAAACAGGAATTTCCCTTTAAAACGAATATTAGTAAAGAAGGAATCGGCCAAAAGAATAATTTTAAAAATAATGAAAATACAGAAAAAATTTATAAACCAAAGACTAGAATAGTTGATAAAATGAATGCTGAGAAAGCTTTAAAATTTTCCACAACAGAACGAAGTCAGAATATGATAAATCCGATAATATCAATTAAACAGCAAAATAATTCGATAACATTAAAAAATGGTTTTAGAAATGATAATAACAGTAATTTAACAGTATCATCCATTTCAGTACTAACTAACAAAACATCAGTTAATGCTGATATTAATAGTGATATTGACACTCATAGAAAAAATGCTGCAGATAAATCTATTGCATTGCCTTTCGTAAATGATGATATGTCTAATGTAAAAAAAAATATTGAGAAAACTGTTGAAGAGAGAAAAAAAAGCGACACTTTAATTCAAGTTCAACAAACTTTCAGGGACTCGTCAAGAAGAAAGGATCAAGAAATAAAAGAAAGTAAAGCTAGAAAATCATTTCCTAATAAGACTCGTAATTACCCACAACTCGTTCCTCATTCATCGACAAATATATCCAATCCCGTGGAAGTTATTCATCGGACTGAAAATTATATTGAGTACCAAATGTTACCACCAGAAGCAGGCCCTATTAGTGCTCGTTTATATCATGATGCTCAAAATTTAACTAAAAAAATGGCTAAATTAATGGAAGAAGCATATAAGGAGGCAGTTCAAGAAAATAGAAATTGCGAGAACCACACTGCGTCTGAAAATCATCAGGCTACAGTACATTTTTTAAAATTACAAATAGAACGGATGAGATGGCAACATCAGCAACAGTTAGCAGAATTAAAACACAATACTGGTATGTACGACTTTGTATATCATTTTATTTTACATTTTATTATGTTTGCTCATAAATAAGGATTACATGCATATTTTATGAATGTTATTTTTATTATAGATAGGATATTACGAGAAATGAAAGCAAGTTTAGAAGCTGAACGATTACGTGCTGTTGAGGAAACTCGTAGAGAAGCTGAAAAAGAGAAGTTACGATGTATTGAAGAAATCAAACGTAAACAATGGTGTGCAATGTGTGGTAGAGAAGCATTATTTTATTGTTGTTGGAACACTGCATATTGTGATTATCCTTGCCAACAATCACATTGGCCAATGCATATGAGGACATGCGCTCAAAAGCCTTCATTCGCTACTATTACTAGTTCTTCAAATTCAAATCAACAGCAGGTGATGCCCAGACTTATGATAAATACAAAGCATGTGACAACAAATATGTGGAGGGCCTAGAGTACACATTAGTGTAAGTCCCTGAAATCGAAGCCGCAAGTTTAATAAATTATACAGGTATCTCTGTGTCGGTAGTATAAGCGAAAATGAGGTAATTCTATATGAAAAAATAAGTCGAAAATAAAGAATAAAATTTTTTCCTTTGAGGCTTCGTTTTCGAGTAAATCAGTTTTGAATATTTTTCGAGCACGCGTGCACTTAACAACAATGTATATAAATGAATTTGCAGATGATACGCATCACAAACAGCATTAATATCATTCGTAATGTTGATTAGTTATTAATACCCGTTTACTTAGAATGAGTAGGAAATGATTTTTGACTTATTTTTTCATTAGAATCACCTCCATTTCTCTTGTATTACCGACGCGGGGACACCCTGTATATACTTATTCTTTAAGTTTTAGCAATATAGTTGTATTTTTTATTACGTAACTTTTCGTAATTTATATTTACATATATGTAAATGTTATTAATATGACATTACATAAAACAAACTAGTATTTTAGACATAAATTTTTTGTAATGTAAAAATGCAAATAATTTAAAATAAAGAACATATATTTAAGGAGTAATGTTTACTCCAATAATTATTTTACATAAAAATAACAAATTTTACTTTTATATATCTGTTGAGCATTTTATATTTTAATTAATATAGAAATTAATCTTGATATTTTGAACATTTAATTAATGTATTAACTTACACTGAATATGTCTTTGGCCCCTTCATAGCTTCACTACCTTCATTTCTCTAAGTTTCAAACAAATTCCTCTATATTTTTCAGAATCATAATATTAAAATAAATAGCCTTACTAATAGGACATACGAATTGCCTCATAATAAATTAAATGAGATTTCAGCATCACTAACTTTGTGTTTTTCTGAAACTGAAGGTGATGGAAATTCGTCATAATGCGTGCGTGCGTGTGCGTGTGCATGTGTGTGTCCGTGTGCGTGTGCGTGTGCGTGTCGTGTAAGTATAATATGTATGTATGTGTATATGTATATATTTATATAAAATATACACATACATATAGTATATAATACAAATTTATATATATATATATACACAAGAAATATAAATAAATACATATATAAAGATTTCTGTCTGTATCAAAAAGTGTGTGTGCATATATGTGTATATATATATATATATATTTTTTAATATAGATAGAAACCTTTAATATATAAGAAAAATGAAGGAAAAATCATTTAATATCACGTATTAAAAATATGTAAAAAACAAAAAAATAATGAAATGAAGTAAATAATATGTATTTGTATTTCATTTTACACGAATGTGAAGAATTATCTATATTTGTTCTGTATAAAGAATTGAAATAAATGAAAATGTTATATATAGTATGGTATAAATAATTTTATGTATTTGGAAATTAATGTTACATTTGGGAAACTGTGATTGTTCATTTTCTTACTATGCATTTAAAGAAAATGTAAAAAGTGCCCATCCACTTTTGTAAAAAAATATGTACATATAATCATATCAAGTTATTTATGTGTAATTATGTTTCATTTCATTTCATTCTTTGTGATTAAATTGTCTGGGAAGAGTATTTTTACGTTTAAGATAATGTAATATTGAACTATTTGTCATTTTCAAACTTTTTCTTATCGATATATCTTTTAAATAATTATTTCTGTAAATTCAGTGGCTATGTAATTCTGAATAATTGAGAATTTGTCAATATCTGATTTAAAAATAATATGAAAAAAAAACAAACTCTAACATAAATATCATTACTAATTCATAAAATATATATATTATACTTAATATAATAACTCATGATCATATGTAAACGAATATTCTTAAATGATTTATTAAATAATAAAATATTTTATTAAATATTTTAAATAAGTTTTCTTTAAACATACACATGTACAAACTAGATTTTTTGAATGGGCTGTATATAGCATGCAACTTACTAAAGATGTTACTATACTAATTGTGTGCTATCATATCAATATTTGCGTCATTCGATACTTTCTTTCGATATCGAATAAATATTGCAATTAAAAATATTCAATATTGAAATGAAAATATCTATGTATACACATAGATGTATGTATTCGTATTTATTTAAGTGCAAGTAAATACGTCCTTAATAAGCAAGTCCTTAAATGCAAGGTAGAGATATTGATTTATTACATTACTATTAAGTACTACCATTTATAGCTTGAAAAATAAATCTCAAACGACATTTTTATACATGAACTTTTCCCATCATTATATGTTTTGATATTTAGAATCGAGCGTATCATCCCTCCCACGGAGGTGAATGAAAGTATTCGCATATTTGATGAAAAATTGTCTAAATTTTATTACTGTCATAAGTTTATAAAAAACAGTCGTATAATAATACAGTTAGTATCATTTACAAATATAAAGCTCACACTTAGTCTTACGTTACTTTTTTTCAAAAATATTTTTCAATTTTGTGATAAGTCAGAAAGCAAAGATACTTTTGTCTTCGAAAATTGTAAAAATTCGGATGCCTTTGAAAATGTTAATTTTTTTCACAACTGAATCTACTGTAGTCTTAAAGATTGAAGTCTTCATTTTCCAACGAACGTTTAAAACTTGTATGATTTTTTCTCGCTATTTTATTGACTTTGAACATTAGGATTAAATATAGGATAATTTTAGCATAATTTTGCATTAGGGTTAAATGGCAGAATATTAGGATTTCTTCTAGAATTTTTATCATTTAACTCCGAAGTTCAAGATTCAGTAAAATGTCGAAAAAGAGTCGTATAGTAAATTTCAAAGGATTGATGTGAAAGAACATTGATCTTTGAGAGTATAGTAGATCTAGTTTTGAAAAAAATTCTTCGGTGATTCTAGAAGTATTTAAATTTTTATAGTTTTGGACAACGAAAATATCTTCGCTTCTCCATTTGCTGTACGATTAGAAACATTAGAAACATCTTTGCAAAAAATGAATTCAAGATAGATATAGTAGAGACTTCGTGTTTTAAAATAGGATCAATTAAATTAATATACGATTTTGTTTCACAAATTTTAAACGTGAGTAATTTTTCATTCAATTGTGCGAATCCACCACTGTATATTCTTGTAATATTGCATCGTAAAATCATTTAAGCAACAAAGTAAGTAAACAGCAATTTTAAGCATATCAATATACATAAGAATCTAGATTATTATTAATTATCATTAAATTAAAATATTAATTTTGGAACTGTTGTAGAAAAACATTAAAAATTTTTTTATAACTATAATAATAGCTGTCTTAAATATTTCTAATTTTAAAAATAATTTATAATTATTCTATTAGCTACAATTGATTTACTACACTATTTTATTGTTTGGAATATTACATTTGTAAACCACATACTTGATAGAAATTTGAAATATTAGATGTTTACTATTAGTTATAAAGTTATAATCAATTTTTTTTTTTGTCAAGATTATTTTATTTTATTTTTTATCTTACATATTTATTTAGCTTTCTTGCTTTTAATTTTTCTCATATAAAATTCAAGTTCTTTTCCTTCAAGTATATAACCATCTGCTCGTCCGCACTGTCCAGGTCTGCTAGATATACAAGCTGAAATCAAAATATGAACTTGATGACTAAAAATTTAAACAAAAATGTACAGTATTTTAATATTTAAATAACATGTTATAATACATATTATGAAATAAAAAGGATGTACAATTTATAATGCACAGAGTGCATTTATATTTATACTGAACATGTAATTTTGCCAATAAATGTCTAAAATATTTTTTATAAAGTACAATTATGTAACTATTATTTGTATAGTGCACAATTTGGTCCATCTTAAAGATTTTAAAATTTTCTTGATTTTTCAAAATCAAACATATTTTATACGCTAATTGATATATTTTATTATTTTTTATAAAAGATATGAAAGTACTTCTGTTGAAAACTGATTAATTCAAAAGATATCTTAATTTTAACGCCCTTCGTAAGACTTATTACGTGAAAGGTAAAAAAAAAAAAATAAATAAAAAAAATACTACATTACTTTTTTATCTTTCATACATAAAATTCAGCAAAAGTAATATTAAAATATCTGTTCAATTATTTTCAGATACAAATAATTCAATATTTGTTTAAATAATGAATAACAGAAAAGAACCGATTGGTATGTAAAAAAAAAATGAATTTTAAAAAATAAAAATGATCTCAAAACTTCTTTCACTAGCAAAGTGATTGTATACACAAAATCATATATCATTCAAGATCAATTTTAATTTTTTTAATATGTTTTACCTCGTACCTAGGTCTAAATATGTAAAATATTTTATATACTGGATAAATCAATAATCATGACAAATATCAAATATTTTTGTTCTTTCTAATGATACAAAACAATTTTATGAACAGTACAGTAACTCAGTACATGCAATACAAAAAAACGAGAAAAATGTCATATAAATGTAAGCTTAAAAATGCTTTATAAAATAATTATAAAAAAATATGAAATAAATTGATTTTTTATTCAATATACTATAAGAACAGTATTTGTCTAATTTATTCACACAAGCTGTATTTGCTACTTACGGTCAATCATATTAGTGGCTCATATTAATTCAATAACAAGTTGCATGATTTCATATTAATAAGACTTTGGACATCATGTATCTTACTTACAGTTTCAGTAATGAAAATGCTTTAAAAGACGCTTACATCTTCAAGATTTTTACAAGAATGTTTGTAAAAATTTATTGAACTACAATTTTAGTATAAATTACAATATAAATACTGTCACTCTATTTTTATGCCATATCAAACAAAAGCCAGTTCATTATTTCAAGTTTTTGTTATAAATTTTTAATAAAACATTTCTGAATCTACATTTGATATTTTTTTCTTATTTTTGTTCATAGAAAATGTTCGCAACATTTTACAGAGGAAAATAGAGATATCCTATATAAAACAGTTGATATATTGTATAATTTATAATATTAGTAGTAGTAAAGTTAAGAATACTATATATAAAGTTTGATGTATTTTAATATTTACACTGCCGCTCAAAAGTATGTGAACACCTCTTTAACTCTTACTGCTATCTAAAAAAAATTATGAAATTTTTAATGAACTTCATTAACTTTCATATATGCTAGTTTGTACAGTATTAGAGAACGCATTTAACCAATAATTTGTCAAATATCTCACTAACAATAATAAAAAACAATTATACCTTCTTCTCATCGGTATATCCGCCGTGTGCTTTTATAATCGCATTTACGAGTCGTAGCATTCTGGCTGTTAGTTTTTCATTACTTCACTGTCTATTAGGTTCCACTCCGATTGTAAAACTTCCCATAAACGTTTTTCTGACTTTGAACATCGTTTTCAGACTTGTCTATCCAAGTGATCCCATAGTTTTTCTATGGGATTCAAGATTGGGGTGGCCATTCCATTATTTTTACATTAGAATTTTTTTCTAGTTGCCGTAATTTCGACATATTTTTATGGTGTGTTTTGGGTCATTGTCGTGCATAAATGTGAAATTATTTCCAATTATTCTGTGCCCTGAAGGAATGGCGTTCTCTCGTACAATATTCAAATAAGCCTCTGTTTTTAAAATATCGCTTATTTTCAATAAATTTCTCGTCATATTGTTGCCGAAACAACCCCATACCATGACTGAACGGCCTCCATGTTTAACAGTGGGCACACACAATTATTCAATTTTCCGTTTACTTTGCGGCGAACTAAAATCCGACGTTTGAACCCAAACACTTCGAATTTAGATTTATCCGTCCATAATACTTTTTCCCAATCTTTCAGGCTTTATTAAAAAGTCCAAAACAAAAAAGGAAGGCTTCAATGAGCTAAGCATAGAAAAACTATGGGATCACTTGGATAGACAAGTCTGAAAATGATGTTCAAAGTCAGAAAAACGTTTATGGGAAGTTTTATAGTGAAGTAATGAAAAGACTAACAGCCAGAATGCCACGACTCGTAAATGCGGTTATAAAAACACACGGCGGATATATTGATGAGAAGAAGGTATAATTGTTTTTTATTATTGTTGGTGAGATATTTGACGAATTGTTGGTGAGATATTTGACGAATTATTGGTTAAATGCATTCTCTAATATTGTACAAACTAGAATATATGAAATTTAGTTCATTAAAGATTTCATAACTTTTTTTAGATAGTAGTAAGAGATAAGGAGGTGTCCACATACTTTTGAGCGGCAGTATACATATGTATTGTTAGAAGCTCAATTCACAAAATGAATTGATGTTGGTTTGAATAAAGCTATATTATAAAAAAAAATATTGTCAAAAAATTTTTATCTACATCAAAACCATATATCGTCCAAATATATTACAATATATTACAATATACATAAATTTAATGTATCTTAAAACAAAGTTCAATCTAAAATTGCAATATGAAAATTAATTTATATAATAGAGAATTATCTTGCTTGCTTACCAAGAACTCGTCCTGTAGCAAACTGTTCTTCCAGAGCTGGTTCAACTTTGGCAAATCTCTGTCTTGCTTTATATTTAGTTTCTGCTTTTTTTGAACGTTTTTTATTCAGAACTTCTTCTTCAGCTTCAGTCTATTTTAAGTATTTATCAATTTATTAATTTATTTAATTACATACTATTTAATAATATAGAGAAATGAAATGTCTATTCACTTACCAATTTAGCACCTCGTTTACGACCCAATGGTAAAACATAATGGCCTTCATACCACTGTCTGAAAGGTGTTGCATCAATAGTAACAATTGCATTTTTTACAAGAGTTTTGGTTCTCACTAATTCGTTATTTGATGCATTATAAACTACATCAATAATTCGTGTCTTCCTTGTAGTACATTCTGAGCCCCATGAAAAATTTCCTGTATCCAAGCGAAGAGCTCTGTACTTCTTATTACCACCTCTTGTACGTACCTATTTTACATATGAATATGAATGATTATAAATACTTAGTAACAATTTAATAATATAATATAAATAATTTCATTCAGTACGCTGTGGGATGCAAGTCAGCACAATATTCAGAGTAGGTAAAGATAGTCATCATTTGTTAACACGTTCATTGTTGAATGTAAATCAAATAGATTTCTTGTGGACTCAACAATCTAAGCTTACTCTTTAGTCATCCTTTATATTTTTTGTTAAGATTAAAATATGAGTTAACATGTCAAATTACTTTTTACATAGTTTTTATATTTTTCAAGTGTAGACCATTTAGACAATTTACAACTAAATCTCAGTTAATTTTGTGTAAAATGTTTTCCAATATATCACAAATAACTATTATAGTATTATGTATTTTTATGTAAACAAAGTAATTATGACTTCTTTCAAATAATTTAATTTACTGCATTATTATTACATTATTTGATTATTTAATTTGGTTAATTTGAAAATAATTTACTATTAAAAATTTGTTTTTTCATTAAATATTATTACATTTTTTTTAATGCCTTAAAATTTAAAAATAAGATTGTACCTAGATATGGGTGACACGGCGATTAACATGTCAAGTATTCTCCTATTATTATAAGAAAAAAAATTGTACATTTTTACACAAAAACAATTTTATACTTTGTATAGTAAAATCAGTAGACTTATTACTTTGTATCTGACAGATTATAAATCATTTGCTTACAATAGAATTTGTATAATACCGTATGAATACGTTGAGTTCCAAGTTTTGTATTTGCAGCTGGACGCCCTAACTCAAATTTTCTTTTTTTACGAATTGGTTTCCTTTTACCACCAGTTGCTCGCCTCTTATGCCAATGATCACGAGAGATACCTGACAAATTTTTATGTATAATAAAATGAATAAAGAAACTTTGCATGTATCATTACAGACTTTCGACTTTAACAATGGAAAACATTAAATTTATATTTGAAAAAATAACGAATTTAGAATCAGTGAAAAAAAAATAAAATAGATTACAAAGAAAAATTCACTAAAATATTGAAAATGTTAGAACCATCGATATATTATAGATTTTTAAGTAGTTAAATTATACTTGTAAAAATATGTATTTAAATAAAATGAATTAGTGTTTTTATAAATAATTGATAGTTTAATAATAATAATTTTAATGATAAAAATACGGATTCAAAGCGATAAAAATGAAATTCATCTCAAAGCAAACAACTTACCCATCGTGGTTTGACCGAAAAGAGTCTTAAACCTTCCTGATATTAGAACTTCTATTCACTTCCGGTGTAGTCAAACACAAGTGCCCTCTTACAATAACAGAACAAAATACGTATGAACAAATAAAGAAAAAGAAAAAGATTGTCAATTATTCTATTAACATTTATTTTTAATTATACTATTTTTGCAATCTATTCTGTACTTATTTACAATCGATAAAATTGATATAAACTTCATAAGAATTGTTACGAATATTTCATAAAAAGAAAATAAAATATTCCAAAACCAATATAATATGTAAATATAATATATAATTGCATTTTATATTTTGTAATTAAAAATAATAAAAATGACATAGCAATAGCGTCACAATATGATAGCTATTTTCACATTGTTTATGTTTGTCTTATTATCGGTTATTGCAGAAATTCAATATGGTGTCTGTTGGTTGAAGAACTACATAAAAGTTTTATATTTGAAAATATTATCAAAGCAAAGAGAAATTGTATAACTTATTGTAATTATGAAAACTCGATTGAAAAATTGGAGTGACATTTAAAAACATCAATGCCGCAGGGATATATTCTTTAGAAAGATAGAAATTCATTTTTAAAACTCTACCGAAATTGTATTTTGAGAAAATAAATTTAGATATTTAGAAAATAGAAAAAATTGATGATGGAAAAGGTTAAAATGGACAATGTTATAGATGGAAATGAACCTGAAAGCGAACAAAGTAATATTGAAAAAAAGAATGAAAATTCTTTGACAGATATTGCTAGTTTAGACATTACATCTCGACTTAGTTTGAAGACAACTGAAATGTATGGAGAATCACATAGAAATGGAATATCTTTAGTTAATGGTATTTGTAATTCTGAAAGAATTACTGGCATAGGTAATCTTTCAAAACCTGAATCTATGGAAACTAGGCATTTAAAACAACATGGTATGTGAAATTAATGTTTAATTTTTAACAATCAATTATTATTTATGAATGTCAATTAATTGTACTTGCTTAGCAGAAACATTATCATTGGAAAGTAGGGATAATAATATTCAATATGTTAGTTATACAAGTGAACTGCAAATGCCTGATATTATGAAATTAATACAAAAAGACTTGAGTGAACCATATTCTATTTATACCTATAGATATTTCATCTATAACTGGCCAAAATTATGTTTCTTGGTATGTATATTTGTAAAATTATCAAACATATGAAATGATGCTGATGAAGATGTACATATTGTATATTCGTTATATATATATATTGTACGATTATATCTAAGAAATTATCAATATTGTATTACAAAGTATAAATAGCCAACTTCGGTTGGATTCCTTTGTCTTGCAGATGTGTAAAATTTACAGAAAACTCTTACTTTTTGTTTGTCAAGGCAATGCATGGTGATGAATGTGTTGGTGCTATTGTCTGCAAGCTGGATATCCATAGAAAAATCATAAAGCGTGGATATATTGCAATGCTAGCTGTTGATGTGAAATATCGAAAACAAAAAATTGGTTCCAATCTAGTAAGGAGAGCAATTCAAGCTATGGTGGAAGATAATGCTGGTGAAGTAGTTTTAGAAACAGAAATTACTAATCGTCCAGCTCTACGTTTGTACGAAAATCTTGGTTTTGTGCGTGATAAACGATTATTTCGATATTATTTGAACGGTGTAGATGCTCTTCGGTTGAAATTATGGCTTAGATGAAATTTATCTATATCTTTATATCTCTATCTCTAATAAAGATTTATTTGACTCTCAAACATTGAAGAGATGCATCATCAATGTTCAGTGAAGTTCAAGAATATATAACGTTAATGCCAAAGAGATTGTGTTTCAAATAAAAAATAGTCATACGAAGAAAAAATAATATTGATGATTAATTATCAATTTTTTTATTATAATACATTTATAACCTTATTACATTATATTATTTATGTATTACTATATCACTAATATATGCACCATGATTACTAAGATACAATATAACAAATCAGTTGAAACATCCTAATCATTAATGATTTTAAATCTGTTGTCAATTATTGATTATTAAGGTATTCTCTTTGGTATTAGTGTTTATTGGGATAGCATACAATCGCAGCTTAAAAATGTTATAAGAAAAGATAATGAAGATGAAAGTGAACAATATGTTTTGTGAAATTTTCTAAAAGTTACGAAAAATGGAAAATTACTATATGGTAATAAAGTGAATTTGAGAATTTAGAATAAATTAATTCAGATAAGAATTTTTTAGTTGATTCATATATGAGTTTATGCTAAATTTTGGGAAGGTATTTGGTATCTCCCATGATTATCAAGTGTGAACTGAATAATGCAATGAATTTTATTTTCAAATCTCCTTTCACTTCTTTTTATTGTACAGGATATTGTATCTTTTTATCATGTTGATTTAATATATGATGAAATACAATATTTTGCAAATATTGATTTGAATTGACATTATAAAAATATTTAAAACTAAATATTTCTACGTATAATAAATATAGTAATATGAAATGTGTATATGTGTGTACATACAACAATTATACATGAATGTGACGTATATAATAGCAAAAAATAACGTAAATATTAAAAATAACATAAAATTTGACACAACAAACATGGAATAAAATTTATTACTATTTCCTCTACATGACAGCTTCATACAAAATAAATGCGAGGTACAGATCGTAATACGACCATTAGGAAGAATGTAAAATTGTTAATAAAAAAATATTTAAATGTTTTCATAGTCAATTATCATTTCCTATAAAAATATTTTATACAAATATTTTAACGTACACATGAATGAAAAGAATTAATTTATTATTAATAAATCGGTCTAACATTAAATCTTCAACATGACTACAGACAAAGCATAGAACAGATCTAATATGTAATGTATTTTTTGTTACACACACAACTCCTTGCACTGACAACTGGTTTTATGAATACACGTGACTAAACCGTATACAGTAATTCGTCGCTTTTTTTTGAACTTAGAATTATATCACTGGGTAGAAATTACTAAAAAGTAAATTTATTTGTTTTGCCTGGATTATATTTAAATATATTTAAAACTAAAAAAATATTGCAACTTTGGGATAAAAAACTGTCGACGTCTGTGGCATTCTAGCACAAGAGATTAGACTTTCCATTTTTGTATATCTTGCCTTAACGATTTAGGTAGTGTTTACATTGCAGAATTACTACTAACTAGATGAGGTGATATATACACACACACATGACATATCATATGTATATTATCATATATATATATCACAGTGATAGAAATTAAAATAAAAAAACTGCACGACTTGTACGATTCGTCTCACTGAAAGGCACAGAAGCAACTGTTCTGACTAGGAAATGAAGACGATTTTGCCATAAAATTTTATTGATATGCAAATATTTGAATCGACAAAACAAATTATATTGACAATTATAGACAACGCCACTCCCACTCGAGGTCTATCCCACGCCCCCTCACGAATCACGTTATCCAAATCAACCAATCGCTAGTTTTCGTTGCATTAGCGTTGCACCTGAAGAGGCCCGATTTTCTGGGTTATCCCCGCTAAAATCACTTTCAGTGATAATATGCGACGATCGACTCCTAGTTTCATGAAATCTACATCATAGTCTGCTTGCCTCCACACTACCGATTCTTCAGTTTTAAAATGTCGGATCGTCTTCTAACTCCAATATTACTATTAGTAAAAGGTTTATTATTACTTACAAAAAATAGAAAGAAAGTAAATATTAAAAAGAAATGGGCAAAAAGATGGTCCAATCCAGAGAAATAGATTTTCCAACTTCGCATTATTAAAAGAGCTAAAGACAAATGAACTTTGTGATTATAGAAATTATCTACGTGTGGATGATTGTGCTTTTTATTATCTGTTGAATAAAATTTGCTCAAGGATTGAAAAAGAAAATACAGTCATAAGAGATGTAGTCTATCTTTTAGGGAGAGAGAAAGACTATTTGCAACATTAAGGTTTTTAGTAACTGGAAAGAGTTACGAAGATTAATTTGTTAATTAATTGATGGCCGTATAAACATCTCAAATCAAATGCGATTTTTTTCCTATAATATCAAATCTGATCTTCTTTCTGTTATATTATTCCACGAATACTCGTGTAATTTATAAATATTTATAAATTTCGAAACGGATGAATTTTGCAAGAAATAATTTACAATACATAATGTGCTTCTTTCTTGCAAACCATACTTGTAGAAATATTTTATTAATAAGTTCAAACTTTCATAGAAGCGAGTTTACGGGATAAAGATAATTCATTCAAGTTCTGAATTTACAAATTTGTAAATAAAAAAACGTCATATCTAATTATATTTTTTATAAAAATATCATATTTCAAATTTTTTCTAATACTTATAAACAGATATAATAATAAGTCAAATATATACTAAATTTTAATAGTCAAATATATACTAAATTTTTCATTTCAATTTTCATCAATCTCTATTTTAAATCGTTATATTCTTTTATTGAAAAATAACTTCATCCATATTTTTGATTTTCTAGAAAATGCTTATTTCATATTGAAATTAAATAAAACAAAAATAATTTTTTTAAATTCTCATATCCGTTATATTGAATATGAAAAAACCAGATGGCAAAGTCACGCAAATAGTATCGTCGCTTTTCATAAATATAATTTGTTGAATGTTAATTTTCTTTTCGACAAATCTTCGTGATAAGAGTATAAATATTGCATTTAAAAACAGTTATAAAAGTACAATAATAAATATTAAAGCCAATAGGACGGATTATTGATGACATGGACGTGTTATTTTATTATTTCCTTTATTATCAGTGCTTCTATTTCTATTCTTTCATTCATTATCGCTGTTAATTATAAAATAATAGCAGAACTAAAATGAAAAAAGGCATGCTATAAATAAAATATAAATAAAACACATCCCAATACCCGCGGGATGGTTTTTCCATACCCCAATGTCCGCGGGGTTTGAGATATGGAAAACCATACCCCAATGTCCTCGTGGTTTAGGGTATCGAAAAACATTCGCCAATGCCCGCGGGGTTTTGGGTATGGGAAAACATTCCAATGCCCGTGGGGTTTGGAGTATGGAAAAACATACCCCAATGCTTGCGGGGTTTTGGGGGATAGAAAAACAAACCCTAATGACCGCGGGGTTTGGGGTATGAAAAAACAGACACCAATGTCTTGATCTGCAAAAATATAATTTGTGCCACATAATGTGCCCCTTTACACTAAATTTAATAAACACATTCAACATAGATCGATTTTGCGAAATATAAAGATATATTCTATAGATATGTTTATATTTTTCATTATATTTTCATAATATTTTAAAGATTTATATTAAATTAATAACAAAGTTTTCTTATCATTGTTCTGGATCAGAACAGGATAGTTTAGGTTCTTAGAATACTCTATCCTGCGGAGAAGTACCGGATACCCTGGCACATGTCTATCGATGGGACATTTATCTTACCCTGAGAGGCAGAGTTAGAGTATTCCAAGAACGTCTCTTAAAGAATAAACAAAGGACGTCTTGGCTGGCGCCAAGTCACATAAGCACAATTCGACACGCAATAAGGGTTCCGTCATATAACGCGCGAGAACAGTCGAGGAGAACCATTCAGTCATTCCATGAGTCTAGAAGCGGAGACATCTTCTCCCGGACTCAAGTCTATCACATTCATTCGAGTCACGCAGTTCATACGAGACACCACACAGCAACAGTTGTATACACATCAAATCAAATATACGTTTTAAAAACCAACAATCTGCATTCATAATATCTCTCCGACGGCTGTAAAAGGCCAAACGAGAGAACCTCAGCCAAGCGGGCAGCATTCGTCAAGATCACCGTATCGCTGAGACAATCATCATAATATTTATAGGCAAAGTAGTTTATAGAAGAAGTTCGAGTAATATTTTAATTAATTAATATTTTAATTAGTGTAATTTCTAGCTAATGAATTACAGAATTTATATTATTTGTTATAACCAATGCACTGCATTGCATTATTATAATAAAATTGTTAAAAATTCTACATAAATTTGATAATTTAATATTAATAATAATTTAAAATAATTAAAAATTTAGTTATTTAAAAATTGTTTTTAAAAATATTTAATAAAATGTAAATCGTTTATACCTAAAATCATATGTTAGTAATTTAAAAATTTTAATTCATTACATATTTAAAAGTGATATATCCGTAAACATGGATAGAGTTCTTTCTGACATACATGTAGTAGGATGATTTTTCTATTAGCTTTACATTTCAGTATTGAAAGATTGACAACACTGTAATGGGTTTCGAAAATCATATTCCTGACGCATTCACTACTGAACTAACCTCGATCTATTTCGTTTTACTTCATGTAATTTCTCAATTCAGCGTTCTTTAAACGTAGAGTGCGCTAAAAAACCAGTTGTGAAAAGGCCCTTATCGACATAACATCCGGTTCAAACCAGATTAGGACGCTGCATCATTATAGAAAAATGCAAAACACAAAACAATAGACAAAGACGACAATAGACAGAAGCATTATAAAAGAACCTCCTGAGCCGCAATAAAAAAGATTATTAGTGAAACTATTGAACAGTGCACATCGTTATTCTAACCCAGTATATTTTCCTTTCTCCTTAAGTTAGTACATTTAACGCATAATATTGAAGTGAGTAGTTTTAATATAGTTTTGATCGACATTCTATTTTATGTGGAAAACCCTCGTCTTAGTCTTACGCTCGACTTCGGGATTTCTAACGTATATTAGAATAGACATTTTAACTGTTAAGAGACTCTCGTTCAATACGCCGTTAAATCTAACTTGTCACGGACTACGCGTGGATAGAGTCAGTGCGTTATTAAAACCCGTTGTGCAACATTTTTGTCCGTCTTTCAAGAAAGACGTCGACTGGCGATCAGGACCACAAACATCTATAAATCAACGTAATTACTGAATAAGTACTGGACGCATAGATATAGACATTCAAATTAATCAAGGAAGTATCAAAGAACTTCCGATTAAGGGAGACAAAGAAAGCGACGTTTTATTTTTATCAATTACGTCATTTCCCCCGTGACACAGTGATTGTAGGTATAAGGATGATAACATGTAAGGATGGAAAGAGATGTATGGAAGGATGTATGGAAAGAGATGAGGTAGTGAGTAAAGAGTGGTGATAGGAAAGTGAATGGTCGGATGCGTTTCGTCTCGGAGTCATTGCCTAGACTCGTCAGTGGGGTTAACGCCAGCGACTCCTACCCCAGGACGCCTGTTATTGTAACTAAACCTACTAGGCTGGTTCGCACCCATCCTAGCGAGGTTCCGCACACTCTGCTGCTTATAACGTCGAAGATTGGTAGGACATCGACGCTAGGCGCGCAGCCACTTGCGGCTTGTGCTAGTCAAGTGTTCGAATCTCGTAGTCGAGGAATCGTAGGTCGCTACATGATCTTTTACTATGTCGGTTTTTCAGATCCCCAGCCACGAATTCTCGTAAGGTGCTAGGTCTATTGTCACGCCGGGACTTGCGTAAGCGACAAAAATAAAATCCTTTGTTTGTGCGCTATCTAGATGTCCCGTTGTCGGAACCTCGCAGCAGAGCGGGGTTCCCCAATATGTATATATGTCAACGTGAATTTCAGCCGGGAAGAATTTAAATGTCGAATAAGTAAATGGTTGGTCTTGGATCTCCGTGAATGTCTTCCGTAGAAGGCAAACTAATATATAAATGTCTTTCTTTTACGTGATGCGCAACGTTGGTAAACGCTTTAATTTTCACGTTGATGAGCGTTACACTTTAGTATTTTATACGGAATTTAAACTGCACTAAATTAAATCTTTTAAGTTAAATAGCACTCTAGCCCGTACCACTTAGTGCGTGAATTTAATAGAAAATAACGTGCAATTATTTAAGTTAAGAATAACGTATAAAATAGTGATATTAATGATTCTTTCACAGGAGGAGGAAATTATGGATTCGATTAGTACTCGATGTAACACGGTTAAGAGTTTTATAAAGACTTTTTTATTGTTTTTATTGTTTTATTTTATACATTTGTTTCAGCTATGGTGGGAGCAATCTATTGTTTTGAATTCTTTCGGAGTTAGCGAAGTATCATCTTGTTGCTAGCCGGATATGATAGATAATCGGTGTCCTCACACTATTCTTATACCTCGTTGGTGCCCTGTGAGCAGGCCATTTATCTCCAACATCCGGTTAGCAACAAGATAAAATCCGCACAATTCGAAAGGAATGTAAACAATAAACTTCAATTGGAACAATGGAAACCGAACGTATAAAAGACACTGCCGAGCCTTCAATAAAAAAGTATTCATTCAGTTCTTGAAGAAGACACAGCGTTTCGTTATTTTCCTCTCCTTCGTAAAAGTTAAACCTCTGACCGCGTAAAGTTAAAGTATTCGTTCGGCTCTTAAAGAGAAAAGTGTTCATTCAAAATACGTTATTTTATATCGCGACAGTTCTTTTAATTAAATTCTTAATTTTGTCTTTCATTTACGGCTTTGAGTGATATTTCGGACTTTAATAATTCATTACCGGTTACGTTTAACTAAATTAAAGTGTCACGCGCTTTTACGTGAAATAATCGAGCGTTTAAAACCGTTGCGCATCTTCATAAATTTGTCCGTCTTTTACGAATGACGTCGACTGGCGATCACAGGACCAAGGAACGATTTAATCTTCGTTAAAATTCACGTAAATCTACAAAAATACATCAAGGAATTCTCAAGAGAAGGTCTTCGATTGTGGGACACCTAGACGGCGCATCGACTACGAATTTTATTTTTTTTTTTATGACGCAAGTCCCGGCGTGACATAAAATTTGGCGATCGGCTGCCAGGATCAGCAATAATCCTGCAAGGAAAACTGGCTAATTGAAGAATCTACGGACTCAATACCAGGGACGTGTGCCACACCTCTGCAGAACATCGCTGATCCAGAATCTTTGGTGATTGGAAAACCGAGGACATAAAGCATCTCAAACTACGGCATCCTCTGGACGAGAATCGCTTCTCTCGGGCTACGGCATCCAATATTACTGAAGATAAGGAGAGAGAAAAATATAAAATAACGAACAATTAATAAATATGGCAACTTCAACGGATTTATAAAAATTGAGACGATTACTAACAATTTTAAAATTCTAATGAAACAAATTAATAAAGTGAACGAAAGAAATTTAAATTATGATGATACATTAAAGAAAATAATTAAACGTACAGATTCGCATGAGCAAGTGTTCGAGAATCTAACGAAGATAATAAGAAAATTAGAGATTGCTAACGAGAAACAAAATACTGAGTTCAAGAATTTGGCTCAAGAATTAAAAACTTATGCATATTCCGAAACAATACATACTGACTTGGCACCTGAAATAACGGACGATGAGACGACTCACTACACGGTTAGAACTACACAGAAGGCTCGTAATAAAGAATCACACCGCGAACCGACGGAACAGAGAGAAATAATACGCAGGGATTCAATGTTAAAACCGACCGACGCATTAAGAATGATTGAAAATTTGAACGGGATAAACGACATTGGCGTAGAAGAATTCATAAAATCAGTTAAACTTGCACGAACACGGGTTAATGATCAAATTCCCTTATTACGGATGATAATAACAGAAAAAATCACTGATCGGGCTAAGCAAAGCATTAGATTCTGTCAAATAACTTCATACGAAGAACTTTTCGCAATACTTAGAACACAAGTCTCGATTCCAACTACAGTTAGCGGAAGCAGAAATAAGATGCAACATATAAGACAGCGAACAAACGAAACAGTACAATCATATTCAAATAGATTCAAACAAGCACTGAAAAATGAATTAGAATACGCAATACAGGCAAAACATGCTAACCCAATAGCGCGAAATTTGGCATTAGAAGAAGAAAACACTGAGGCTGTTAGATTTTACGTACACAATTTACAACCAGACTTAGTATACTGCATATTACGAATAAGACCGGCAACATTAATAGAAGCTCAACAGGAAGTATCGGATATGGAAATTTGGCTACAAGAAACCGCCCATAGGAGAACAAATTATCGAAATTTCAATACACCGACACATAAAATTAACAATAGTCCAAATACACACAATCAGTTTGTCAAAAAACCAATTAATCTAACTTCAAAATTGCCAACTTTATTAAAATGCGATAATTGCCAGAAATTAGGACATACTAGAAGCAACTGTTCAAACAAAATTTTTGCGGGATTCAGTACGGGAAAATTCTACCACCAAGAATAAACCAAATAAGATCGACGAAACAACAGATGCAGCTAAACGACGAATCGGCACTGGATTGAATCGATGCTGAAGAATCAGCACTGGAAGAACAATTTGCACTGGAGGAACAATCAAAAACGGAAGAATTAATAACACAAGAATCAACTACACACTCGGAGAACTGCAACATGTCGCATGCAAATTACCAGGAATGTCTCAACCAGGAAAATTACTTTTGGATACCGCAGTAGGAGCAAACCTAATGAAAAATAGTTTTTGTGAAAATATAATTAAATTAGGAAAACCACGTAAAATCAGGCTAGGTAATGACAAACATTATTTGAACTATATGACAACTTGCACAGTCCATGGTAAGAAACATAAATTTTTAATAATACCGGATAACTTTCCTTTAATAGAAGATGGAATAACTGGCTTGCCTTTCTTAAAACAACATCAATACACCATAACTAACAATAAATTGCAAATTGATAACGATTCAATACCGTTACAGATAACAAAAGAAGAAATAGCACCAAACTCATACAGAACGCTTTACACGAAAATTGGCAATGAACATCTCCGTGTTTGTTTCATCAATAATGGTAAGCAAAACATCAAATTGACCAACCAAATTTCTTGCGAAAAAAACATAAGGATTAACGAACTTCTAAACAAATTAAAACTTAATAGTCTTGAATCACAATACGCGGAAATAATTAAGAAAATAATTTGCCAATATAACGATATTTTTACTTTGGAGACTGATCCGTTACCATGCACAAATTTAACGTCCCACATAATCGAACCGAGTACCAGTAAACGAATGCCACAAAAACGAAATTAAAACACAAATACAAGATATGTTAACTAAAAGTATAATAGAACCGAGCAATTCACCGTTTAACGCACCGATATGGGTTGTACCGAAAAAATTAGATTTATCAGGCAAACAGAAGTGGCGAGTGGTAATAGATTTCGAAAATAAAAAAATTAAACGAAGTAACCGAACAAGATGCATACCCATTACCAAACCCGGACGATATTTTGGCCTTAGCAACGCGAAATTTTTCTCGGCATTAAACTTATCATCAGGCTTTCATCAAATACCTATGCATCCCAATAGCAAAAAATACACAGCTTTTTCAACGACAGACGGACATTTTCATATTAACAGAATGCCTTTTGGATTAAAAAACGCACCGGCAATTTTCCAACGAATGATAGACACAGCGCTACGCGGGTTAATAGATAAAAATTATTTTCTTTATTTGGACGATATCATAATTTTCGGAAGTACAATAGAAGAACACAATAAAAATCTTGCAATAGTATTTCAAAGATTACGAGAAACAGTTAAAATTACAAGTAGATAAATGTGAATTTCTCAAACCAGAACTGGAATATTTAGGACATTTAATTACACCTTCAGAAATAAAACCAAATCCCGGAAAACTTTCGGCTATACGAAATTTCAAAATTCCCACCACAGTCACGCAAGTAAAATCATTTCTCGGGCTAACCGGTTATTATCGAAAATTCATACGAAACTTCGCAAAATTATCGAAACCTTTAACTTCACTAACAAAAAAGAATACACCCTTTCATTGGACCGCTGATCAACAGACATCGTTTGAAACATTAAAAGACAAACTATGCAACTCCCGGTACTTTCATATCCGGACTTTAATAAAACATTCACACTAACAACAGAAGCCAGCAACGATGGCGTAGGCGCGGTATTATCTCAAGAGATTCATCCTTGTTGTTTTATTTCACGCACACTTAATTTGGCAGAGAAAAATTATACCACAACGGAAAAAGAATTATTAGCTATAGTTTGGGCAATTAAAAGACTTAGACAATATTTATTAGGACGGAAATTTATAATTGAAACAGATCACCAAGCTTTAAAATGATTACATAATGTTAAGGATCCGTCTTTTCGGCTCATGCGATGGAGACTACGATTAGAAGAATACAACTACAAAATTCGATATAAAAAAGAGAAACAAAATCAAGTCGCGGACACACTCTCACGTTTACACCCGGTAATTATAAAATCAAACGAACCATTTACGAGCAAAATTAGAGTCAGAGAAACTGAATTTAATGATTGGAAAACCCCAATAAACGTACGAAAAATACCCATTAAATTAGTTGCGAACCATCACAATTGGTTACAGTTAGACTACAATTTACTTGGACCTTTCGATATACCTAAATGGCTACGACACTTGGACAGACTAACGGATACTAACGACAAAATAATTTCTTTCGGCGTTCATAAATTAAAATTACCAGATATCATACTATTAAAATTGATGTTACAATTTATTTGAGAACACAAACCTACAGAAATAATTCATTTGACTAATGAACCACCAAGAACTTACACTTCCGACGAAAAATTACAGATATTAAAAGAAAATCATGATTTAACAGAACACATAGGCGAACACAAAACATTAGAGAAAATAAAACAAAATTACCATTGTATAGGAATTGACAAGGACGTAACAGAATACATAAAAAATTGTAAAATTTGTCAAACTAACAAATTAACAAGAATCCGACTACGCGAGGAAGCAATAGTAACAGACACACCTGAAAACCCTAACGATAAAATAGCTTTAAATCAGCCCACTTAAACTAACTCAAAACGGAAACCAATACATATTTTTGATTCAGGATACCCTAACTAAATATCTAATGTTAATACCCTTACCAGACCAAAAAGCCGAAACGATAATAGACAGGTTAATGGATCAATATATTGGGTTGGCAACTAAGTCATTGCCGCTTTTGTCGATAGATTCACTCTACACTTTCTTTTGTTTTGTTAACGTGGTCAGAGCATCTAACCTATATTTTTTTCTTACTGTGTGGACTTCTACTTTTAATTAGTAAAAAAATTATATCGATTAGTTCTTTAGTTTTGTTTTTATCCCAATTTAAAAATGGAAAAACAGGACGTGCACTTCCGACACATTTTATTGTATTACTTCCGAAAAGGCAAGAACGCATCGCAAGCACAAAAGAAGTTATGTGCCGTATATGGAGATGAAACCTTAAAAGAAAGGCAGTGTCGAAATTGGTTTGAAGGATTTCGTTCTGGTGATTTTTCACTGAAAAATACACAACGATCTGGCCGCCCAGTCGAAGTGGATGAAACCCATATCAAGGCCATTATCGATTCAGATCGTCACAGCACAACACGAGACATTGCAGAGAAGCTCAATGTATCGCATACATGCATTGAAAAAAAATTAAAAACCCTTGGTTATGTCAAGAAACTTGATTTATAGATCCCTCTTATTTGAAATCGGCAATGACTTAGTTGCCAACCCAATATTTACACATCCTCATCTCCAAAAAATATTTTAACGGATCAGGCACCAAATTTTGTCGGCAAACTAATGGAATCATTCGAGAAAGCGTTTAAAATTAAACATATCAAAACTACAGCGTTTCACCCCCAATCGAACGGATCGTTGGAACAAGCACACGGGTTCGTGAAAAACATGTTACGCACCAACATAGATGAAACAAAAACCGAGTGGGATCAAAATTTAAAACACATATCAATGGCATATAACACTACAATACATTCTACTACAAAATTCATACTTTTTAAACTAACATTTGGACACAGGGCAAATATGCCATCAGCAATAGCATCTACCTCAAAATTCACTCAAAGCGAACTCTTTCAACTTTGGAAAAATAGGCATGCAGAATATTTAGCGGCAGCAAAACGAATAACAGAAGAAAACAAGGAACTTTACAAATTAGAACAAGATAGAAAAATTAAAATTGAAAGCTTATATCAAGTGAATGATTTGGTGTTACTTCATAACGACAAAAAAATGCATAAACTTGACAAAGAATGGTTAGGACCATACAAAATAATTAGCGTACAGATCCCAAATTACCAATTAGAAATATCAAAATCGAAAACTTTACTTGTGCATGGCAACAGAATAAAACCTTTCTATCTTTCCAGGGATACATCACAATAGTCACCGGTTTAACTATAGAAATAATAGGTCATAAAAGAATAATTACCGAAACGATTAGTGATACCCTTTTATACAACAGAGAAATTAAAATAACTATCATTTTCGAAACTAATGAATTGTATCGTGATACCGAAATTATTCGAAATTTATATAACACTGTTTCCGACCATTGTAAAAATTTTAATCGTATTAACAGCGCTTATCAGCTAATAACTTTTCGAATAAGAAGTCTCGAACGATCTGCTAACAAATTAAAAATTTTAATGTATAACCGACACAAACGGGGTTTAATTAATGCCATTGGGTCGGTATCAAAGACACTTTTCGGAACAGTTGACGAAAACGATCTGAATTTAATCAATGAAAATATTGACAAATTATTTAACGGACAAAATGAATTAACTCATGTAGTGCAAAATCAAACTCTAATGTTCAGGCAAATCCTCCGAGACACTCACTTTATAAAATTAACAGAACAATTGGCTAACCAATCGAAAGAATTAAATCGAGTAAACAACGAAATATTGAATCAAAATCTACTGATTTTAGAAATATTGATTGCAGAATTGGCGAACAAAATTAATGATTTTTCTTACATGATAATTTTAGGAAAGAGGGGTATCATTGATACTAAATTGATAAACATTGAAACATTTGTGGACTCTTACAATAAACTTGTACAAAAGACTTTTATTACGATAAACAACGAATTAAATTTCGGAAATAATAGGAGATAATAGACGTTAGTCGATTAAATACCGCCATCAGAAATAATTCGCTAATATATCAGATAATCATACAAATTTTTGAGGAATATCATTGGCAATTACTACATCATATAGTCATACCCAATAAAATACAGAACAGTTTTATTGTACCGGTATTAGAAAACGAGTATACTTTAACGGAAAGAAATAACTATATCCCTATAAATTATGAATATATAATCAAATATTGTAAGGAGTCACCTATAGGTAAAATTTGTAAAAGAACACAACCCACAATACATCTTAATACGGAAACCTATGACCCCACGAATGGATGTAAAACCGCTGTATTTAAAATTATTGACATTACCTTTATTCCATTACAAACCGATAACAATTATCTGGCAATACCACAATACCCAATAGTTATTCAAGCAATCTGCGAATCAGTAAAATAAATTAAAATTGTAGAACCAAGCATTATAACCTCTAAAACAGATTGTATCATTACATATAATAACAATATTATGAAAATCGGCGGTACTGCAAAAGAAATAGAAATTAAAATAACGAATTACAGTCTCGACGTATCTTTCAACAAAAACGATATGAAATTATTACATGACTTTTTACCCACACTACCACAGGTGACCCCAGATTTTAAAATATATGAAAACTCATTTGAAATAATAAACAATCAATTAGAGAACTTGAAAAATCAAAGGCGAATTTTGTCGACTACCGAAATAATATTCAATGTACTTAAATATTTAGGTTACACATCTTTAGGCGTTATAACGTTGTATACATTATATAAATTAGGACTTTTCCGATGCTTAGCGAAATTTTCACCAAAAAATATATGTATCAAAATCTTTTGTAATGAAACTACTGTAACCAATAATCATACGCACAATATACCCAAGATAGAACTTGTACAAGCCAACGACAACCGACAAGAGCAACCATAATATTCATCTGAAGCAGCAACTTCTGGCAGAAATATAGAAATTGGACCACCAAAAGTCGTTCGTTTCGGGACGAAACTCAATCTAAGGAGGGGAGTGTGACCAGCCCACTTATCGCGCGCATCTGCATAGCAATAGGGTGGGATCCGACTAACCCTAAAGGAATGTAAACAGTAAACTGCTCTCCAGACAAAGAACCGACTGTATCTGAAATGTATAAAAGACACTGCCGAGCCCTTAATAAAAAAAAGTCAGTATTCAACTCTCAACGAAGACGCATCGATTCTTTATTTTCTCCTCCTATATAAAAAAAAAGTTACTATTCTCAACCAAGTGCATTACTTTCTATAGTAGAATACTTTATTAAAATATAATAAGTGTCACGCTCCTCGACGTGAGGATTAGGCGTATTACCGTTGCATATAACTAAACTTTTATTTATAAATTTGTCTGTTTTCTGTGGAAAACATCGATAGGCGATCCAGGACCAACCATTAATTATTCATTCTCGTTCAAAATCACGTCGACATACGCGTATAGACGTATATATATATCGGGGAATCCTCTGCAGCGAGGCTTCGATTACGGAATAACTAGATAGTGCACCGACAACGAGTTTTATATTTTTTTTGGTGACGAAAGTCCCGGCGTGACAGCCCTTACCATTTTCGTTCACATCCTGTCGTATCGACTTTGGCAAGTATTGTACTATAGCGCTATTTGTGATAGAAATTGAAATTAAAAAATATAGACAGTGTTGCCATTTCCGCATTGAAAATTATTTATTGAATTAAATCCCTGACACTTTATTACGAGTAATATATATATATATTATGAAGAAATTTTTATGAAGAAAATGTTCGAGATAAAATTGCACTATTTTAAGGTACACATTTTTGAAAGTGAAAAAAATTTTTTTCAAAGTCATTTTTACATTTTAAAATGAAAGTGATTTTTATTAAGGAAGTTGAATTTCACGTTACAGTGATGGATATCTATTACAGTTAATGTATAACGAACATAATACTCTGGCATTCATTGTGCGAGAATTAATATAAAATATGGATTTGTAGAATGATTTTGTAAAATAAATTATACATTATAACTATATTGACGTATATTCAAAGGAGTTGCAGTTCGTCGAAATTGTTCGAGAGATCGCAATTCAATAGCATGCCATTCAATTTCTCCTGCTGATCATACATATCGTCTGTGTATATAATTGATAACACTGTAACCATTGACTAATTTAGTCAATGATGTGACACAAAAATTCATTGGATATCATATTTTTTTTATATATCGCCTGTGATGTAAATTAGATATAAAGTTTTTTATTTAATTTAGTTTTATCTTATCCTTTATTTCGTAAACTCGAAATATCTTATCTTTACAAGATAAAGAATTGGACCTATTAAAAAGTTGTTTTTACAAATGTTGTTTGGTATAAAATGTATTTTCTGACGAACTAATATCTTGATAAATACGTCAAAAAACCAAATGAATTAACTTGTCACACGCTCGCGAAAAATCACTTATCGCATATTATGCGATTACAGTCTAATGCGTTACATTTTAGTATACAGTTTAGTATATGTTTGATTACACATAGCGTATAAGACGCCCGTAAAATTTAAAATTTGTCTAATCACAAAGTCATATTTCAATGGAAAAAATATGACGTGTTACACGCGTTACATGTAAAACGCCCGTAGAGTCCTAACAGGGCAAATTATATTAAGTCATCCCATAAATTCGTTTCGGATGTCCATTTTAAATGAACGACAATATGTTTCAAAATTTAGTGGATGAAAGGAAAAGACTATCGATTCAAGAAATGTCGGGAGTTCTAAATATCAATGCTATCTGCTATGAACAAACATTTAAAGAAAATGGGAATAATATCGAAACTGGAAGTATGGGTGCCACATCAACTCACCGAATGAAATCAATCAACGTGCATGCCTTTGTTTGTTCGCAATACAAAAGAACTGCTGAAACGTTTGGTAGCTGAAGGTGAAAAGTAGATTTTGTATAACAATCTTCAATCAAAGGAGAACCGTCAAAGAAAACGAATTTGGATCAAAAAAGAAGAACAAACTGTGTGTTAAACGGTGTGTTAAACAAAGAATTTCGTTTTTCGAATAATCAAACAGCTTTCGTTTCCGAATAATCAAACAATAAATTTAGAGAAATACTGGCACAGGCCTAACTGAATAAAGCAAGAGAAACAATAACAATAAAACGTTCTAGATTCACAAATTGAAAATACGTAATTTTTATCACGATAATGCCAGGTTATATGAACCAAAATGTGTAAAAGAAAAATTATGTGAATTTAATATTGCCCCTTCAGATTATTAGCTATTTCGATCGTTACAATACTTTTCAGCTTAACAAAAAATATGATGGCTATGGTAAAAGTGATATATTTTCTTGTTCAAAATACGTTTGTATAACTTGTGCACGGTGAATTGCAGCATTATCATGCTGGAAAATGCATCCATTTTTTATTATGTGTTGTGCACAGTATACGACGTGTTCTCCAATCATGTAAAAATATTAAGCGGTTGAAAATGAAACGAAAACCTTACCATGGCCTGAACGTTCTCCTGACTTAAACATTATAGAGAATTGTTGGGGAGAGTTTGCACGAATAGTTTACAAAAATGGAAGACAATACCACAACACATAGTTTAAAAAAATCCATTATCGCAGAATGGAACAATTTATCTCAAAATACAATTCAACGTTTGTATAAATCATTACCAAAGCGAATGATTGAGATGATTGAGAACAAAGGATGTACACATTATCAGTATTAATATATAAACATGTAAATTTCATTTTTACATTAATTATACATATAAATTTTACGAATGTGCTATGATTTTGCCCTCCAAATTTACCTGTTTGTGGTTGTTTACAGTGGAAGTCAAAGAGAACGATCTGATTCCAGACCAAATTCCTTCCTTTTGTATCGTGACATTTACAGTAGCTCACGAAAGTAATCGAGCGCTTCCAATCTACAGTAGCTCTCGAAAGTGTTTGAGCGCTTCCAATCTACATCGTTAATAAATAAAACGCACACGTTAAGTTTAAGTTTTCAAAATAAGATTGTACGTAAAATCACACAGGAGTCTCGAGAATGTATAAGTAAAATTACAAAAAAATCTGACAACACATACAGGATTTACAGGGCATTGAGTGTAAACATACCCATTTCGGATGTCTGAAAAGTATTCGAACATACGAATAAATCTTGAATTGTTTGATGTTAATATCTGGTTGGTCCTCCTTTGGCATCAATAACCTTTGTCTCAACCGACTTTCCATACTGTATACAAGTTTTTCTGTTGTTTTTTTTTCAATAGAATTCCATATTTCTGTTATTTTGTTTTTTAACATTTCTTTGGACGTTATGTCATAATTTCTGAGTTTTCTTCCAATTTCGGCCCATAAATGTTCTATGGGATTTATGTCAGGGCTCTGCGGAGGAGTTTGTAGCATATGCGGAGTATTATATACAATCCATTTTTTTACAATTTCAGCTGTATGTTTAGGATCGTTGTCCTGTTGAAAATAAAAATCGTCTAATAGGTTCAATTTAATTGCACTTTGTTTCAAATTTTCTTTTAAAATATTCAGACATTTGTATTTATTCAAAATTCCGTCAATAAAAACAAGACTTCCCGTTCCATTCGTCGCCATACACCCCCATATCGTGACCGAGCCACCTCCGTGTTTCACAGTTGGAATCATATTCTGCATTTGCAATGCTGTGTTGCACTTTCTCCAGACATAATGCTGTCCATCCGAACCGAAAATATTAAACTTACTTTCATCCGAGAAAATAACTTTATTCCAAAATGAAATATCTTTGTCAATGTACATTTTATTAACGTTTTTGCAAACGTTAGTCTTTTCTTTCTATTAATTTTACTGATACATGGCTTTTTCCGTGGTATTCTTCCATGGAAATCATTACTCTCCGACATAATTCGGGATCATACATCTTTCCCAAAACTATTTGCAACAATCACTGCAACTTTCGGTGCAGATATACTTGGATTTTTCTTAATTTCACGTATAATCATTTTCTCCTCTCTGGGCGTTAACTTCTTTGGACGTCCTGTACGCTTCTTGTTAGTAATATTTCCTTCAGTTTTTGACTTTTTTATTATATAATGTATCGTAGATTTACTTCGATTTAATAATTTGGCAATTTCAAGATAAGATTTACTCTCATTATGTAAGTTGTTAATATTAACTTACGTTCACATTTACTGGTTTCTGACTTTTTCGTGCTCACGATTAGAATAATTATGAAAGATTATACTCTACAAAATTTGTACGAACCACACAATGTCTCGGAATCTACTAAAATGTAATGTTTACATTTTGTTCACTAGAAATACGGTTTTTGTCTATGCATTCGAATACTTTTCAGACGTCCGAAATGGGTATGTTTACACTCAATGCCCTGTAAATCCTGTATATGTTGTCAGATTTTTTTGTAATTTTACTTATACATTCTCGAGACTCCTGTGTGACTTTACGTACAATCTTATTTTGAAAACTTAAACTTAACGTGTGCGTTTTATTTATTAACGATGTAGATTGGAAGCGCTCGATTACTTTCGTGAGCAACTGTATGTACTATTTTGCGGAAATAATAAAATTTAAGCCATTTCTGGAAAATTAAATATAGCACCTGTGCGCTATCATTCTGTCCTGGACTATACCACCTATAGCAGTGATGCACAACCTCTTGCGTATAAAGAGCCACATGTAATATCATGTACTTGTTGCGAATAGCAACAATGAATCTTCCTCCTTCAGTGTATAACTATTCAGCCAAAAAAAAAGGCAAAAAGACAAATATAAATACTTATTACAATATACTTCTATGCTGTTTTTACATGCTTGTATCAATGAATTGTATTAACACTATACAGGCCGGTAATATTTCATATGACCATGCGCGTATGGTCGGCACTTTTTTATAAGTAGTGTAGAATGAAGATAGAAATTAAAGCAACTTTATTATATTAATATGAAGAGGTTCTAAAGATTTGTATACTAAAAAAATTAAAATAAATAATAACAAAAATAATATTTTTAAACATATACGTATATTTAATAATTTTCTTTCACATGGTAGAATTCAAAACATTTCCCTAAATATTTCTCCTAATGAAGTAACGCTGAAATTTCCCCCGGAAAAGTAAAATATTGTATTTGTGCGCCAGAAAGATACAGACACATTTCTTTGAAAATGTTGCAATAAATATCTCCTTTTATGGTGCCAAACAGGTTTAAGAGAGCTAAGGTTTCTGGCGATGCATAGTAGAAAATTATTTCATATACAAACTAAAATGGAAAATGGAAAAATTCTGCTATTTTTTTTTTTATGAAAAAAATCTTCATTAGAATGTGTATAGAATTTTCAATCTACTTTTCTGGCAATATATGATATTAATGTGTTTTAAACGAATGTTAGAATTGAAATCACAAATGACGAAATTGCGTCACCGGCTGCTAACAACTATTTTATAAATGATGCACAATCGCAGTGCTGGCCTGTATAGTGTCAATTGTTTTGTAAACAAAAAACCAAAAAAAAAAAATTGAACTGACTAAAGATTTGTGGACTGCAAAGATTTTCAAAATGGGCATATTGTGCATCACCGATTTATAGGATATCTCACTTAAAATCCGACATTAATGATATTTTACTGAATTTTATCGATATTTCACAGGTAATTAGTAGTCTCACAGTGGTTGATCAAGTTAAAAAGATAGTTAAAGATAATGATCTTAATAATCATGATGATGGTTAGGTCATAGCGTATTAGACTATTAGAGTCTTGATGTTGGATTTTTAGTAGAACAACTCATAAATACTGAGCAGAGTAAAGATATAGACATAATTCAATGTATTATATTTAAAGTTTTTTATTAATATCTCAAAAACTAATAAGGATTAAAAGTAAAATTCGGTGAAGCTTGTAAAAAAATCACTTCCACTCTGATTTCGATGATTTGTAAAAATTAACGTTTTAAACGTTTTTTTCCTACATATATAATATAGGTCAGACCTATATTTTCGAGATATTCGCAAGAAACTGTCGGAAACAATGAATTGTATCTAAATATGTTAATATTAATTGTCAGTTGTTGTATATCGTACGTAACAATATCGTTAATGTCGGATTTACGATACGGATATCAAAAAATCATCAAAATCGGAGAAGTAGTTCTTCTATAACTACACCCAGATCTTCTCCGCTTCTACTTCCTCAAAATTCCAATTTATTTTGACGGTTGGATCATATTTATATTATCACTTTCACGAAAATACATTGAATTTTGCCTATACAAATGTTATTCTTATCTACCATTTTCCCTGTAGTTGTCATCTTCATTCATTGTTAAATAACTGATGACGAATAGCGATAGAATTTATCAATTAGTAGTACAATTAGTGTGGCTAAACTTTATTCTAAGCACTATTCTTTTTTAATGTTTCTATTACTTGTTGGAGTTGGGTTTGTGTTATATATTTTCTTTATTTACAATGTTGCGGAAACTTTAGGTGAGACATGTTATAGATAGTGAAACCGATATCACAATTGTGTTATCTGGTATCTGAGACTTACCAACAAAGATTATTACAGTGTGAATTGCTATATTAGTAATGTATGTATAGGTAAAATTCAACATATTCTATCGAAAACTTTTTGTTATTATTTGTTATTATATCGATAATACTAATAAATATCTAAACTAAAATTTTAATCCAAGTTCCTTCCTCCTTTCTTCCAAACCTCAAAATTTCATATAGATCGGGAACTTCTCGGAACTACACTTTACTTCTTTTTTATATGTAGTGGAATGGTTTTAGTTTTTAGTTTCACGCAGTAAGATTTAAAGTTTATTCATATGTATGTATAGGATGAATCATCTAAAAGCTAAAATATTTTTGAAACGATTAATTATATTTGATATCTGTTTTAGACAAAAATTAAATAATTTTGGAGGAGTGTGAATTGATATAATTATTTATTTTTTAATGATGCATGGAAAGCGTTTGACGTCTAAAGAGCACGAAACTGAGCAAAGAAACTTTGAATAAGTATAACGCTGCATTTTAATTAAAATATCTCCTGAACTAATGGTTTTTCGGCATAAATAGCTTAATACTTTTTTAGATAATTATGAATGAATCGAATACTGTATTAAAAAATATACGATTTCACTGGAAAACACAAACTTGACCCTCAAACGCCGCATCAATATTAAAAAATATCAATCACACCAATTAATGGCCCTTTCCAAATCTTTCAGCTTTTGTCTAACATTTATTGATACAATTAATTGTTTCGAAAATATTTTTTAGGTGAGACTCATCAGGTATACTTCAGCTGAAGCTGATTTTCCTTCCTAGAAACATCTTCTTTAGTATTTCAAAATCAATTTTTATCACTTTAACAGATTAACGATAAATTATGAAACCAGAGCTTTTAGAACGTTAATTAGACATGAGTTATAATTCTTGTTTTTTTACAAGAAAGCAATTTTATTATCTAAAAATAGTATATCTATACTGCAGAATTAGTTTTGAATTCATACTATACGTCGTTAAATAAAACTTTTAAATTAATAATTATATTAAATTTATAAAATAATAATTAATTAATAATTATATTAAATTTATAAAATAATAATTAATTAATAATTTAATTAATTATTATTTCACATTTAAATTAATAATTTTATTAAATTTATAAATTATTATAAATTATTTATAAATAGAAATAAATAGAATGTTCGTATTTACTGAGTGTTTGAAAATTAACAAATGATTATAAATTGATATTTATAAATTGATTATTTATATATTTCTCAATGACTTAAATTTTATTTTATTTTAGGTTTCCGATACATTTTCAAATATGAAAGTTGTCGAATACGAAGGACAACATATTGTTCTAATATTTAGTATTTGGTATCTTTTAAATAAAAGTCATGTTTCATTTTTAAACGGAAATCTATACTTTTAATTGTGTAGCTATATCGAAAATACTTTTTCGAAATACTATATACCTGTAGTTTTTGGGTAAATTATTACCGAGTTTCCACGTAGTTTATCTTTATCCACTGTACACCGTGGAAAAATTGTCCAATTGGAATACTTAAAACAATTCGTTTATAACATATCCCTGAATGATATCTATGGATTGAAAATAAGAATTACCTATGTAAAATTATGTTCACAAATGTTAAAAAATGTAGAAGAAGAATAGGGCTCGTGCATAGGCAGGGACGACTCATGCAGCACCCCCAATTTTTCTCGATATATAAATATATTTATTAATTTATTTATATTTGTCTGTAATATAATATTTAATATAATATAATATAATATAATATTTAATTTTATCGTCAACAATCCTATACAATTATATAACTCTTATTTTATATAAACAATAATAAAAATTCATTGTATTTACAATGTGTATATGTATTTCAAAAGTTTATTTCACGATTTCAAACCACGAACCACCATTGAGAATGAAAATACCTAAGAGAAATGGAAACAATGAGTATAGTTTTTGATAGACAGGATATTAAAAGAAAATAAAAGTGAATAAGTGCTAAGAAATTCTATTAAGCATTCAAATAACAGAAAATTATTTATAGTTATTGAAGTTTTATGATTATTGCTAATTCAATATTTGTATCAAATTGAATTGCTCACACACACATATACTTACAAACTTGGCTCTTTTTAGTGTCATCATGATATATAAAGTCCAACTGAGCAATCAGCCTATAACATTGAATAAGTAATATTATAATATTACATATTGTAATATATGATATTAATGTAAAATTGGAAATTTTATATTTGGACAATGATTTATACAAAAACTAATATACGAAAACTAAAAACTGCAAATATAAATGTACTGAAAATTTTTCAATGTCAACTATATAAATATTCAATCAAAAATATACATTTTCATAAAAATACAAATGTCTTTTGCAGGGCTTTTCAAAGTCATTATAAAATCAAATAAATATCAGAGTAGTATGTAGTATGTTGCCTCTTATGAGAATAAATAGGTTCTACAACTTTCATTTAAAATATTTCATCATATCATTCATATTTTTCAAAATATTTCGGTATATGATATGGGTATGTATATTGTATATACATACATATGTTTAGGTAAATATAAATATATATAGATATATAAGTGCGGATACGTGCAATGTATTTCAGCCATTGTTTTTCACAAGACGTGCTCAGATTACCGTAATCATTCTGTAGGATAATGAAGTATTATTGCGAAATTGAAATTGGAAACCAACAAAAGGGGAACACATTCTCGAGAATAGTCGATCGAAACGATGTTATCAGCTTTTATCAGTAAACATACTCTGTAATGTATGCTCTTATCTAGCATATTCAATCAAGCAGGTTCTTCAATAAAATTTCAAACTATGTTTAATGACAAAAGTCCAAGAACACTTAAACAGACTCGAATGAATATATTACATATATATGCACATAGTTATATAATATCATTTAATTATATATGCGTTTCTATTTCATTTGTAATCGTGATTGATTAACGATTGATATAGATAATATTAATTAACGATGAGTTTTTTCATAGAAATATCACCTAAGTTGCTTTGTATATAAACACTGAGAAATTAATGTTTAAAATAGAAAAAAGCAGTTTGGATAAAAATGAAAATAAATGACAACGAAGCAGTGTAAGCAACAATAATTATAAAAAAAATCTGTTCTTAATACTGAAACAATATGTATTGAATAACAATATATGAATAGATAGATACTCATGTCTTTAATTATAGCAGTATTTGTTTCTTCCATATATATTTCTATATCTATTTCCACTATATTTTTACACATTTCTATTTTTATTTTTTCTATCTCTGTTCGATTATACTGCTATACTATCTGCAACAACATTTAATCCTTCTAATCTTTCTAATATTTAATTTAAAAATATCTTTTTAAATCATTAAATTAAAATTAATTAAAGAAAATGTGATATTAAAAGTTATTAATAAGATGTAGTTAATGTTTCTTTAAAAAAAAAAGACTAAAATGTATGAAAAATTAAGAATATGAACAGTAAGCTGCTAGAATATCAATTTTGTAACTTTTTTGTATTAAAGCTATTAGAGAAAAAGAATATCCAGGATAAGAATTCTTTATGTTATATTTAAATTGATATTTTCAATATTAAATGATCACTTTATTTTGTCGTCATTTATCCTGCGCGGTTTTTTTCTTACATAAATATAAAATATTAAAAGCACAAGAAGAATAGAAGATATTAAAAATCAATGTGATATTAAAAATGATAATCAAACGATATTGTTAAATACTTATATGTATAATCTATTATCACAATGTTAATGATCAATTTTGTCTTGAGACGAATAGAATAATACATTGTAACATTTATTTATTAGAATATTTATTAAGTAATGTTCTAAACACCACATACATGATCTAACGAAATCTAACGAAATAAAAATCTACCAATCGTGCTTAAAAATTTTCAATTAGTAGAATACAAAAAGTGTTGAACTTTCTTTTTAGAATTTTTAATGTTGTTCAATGATCGTTTCGTTATGATCATTTTTCCTTATTTTAACAATGAAAATGTATTCTTGATATTTATACATTATTAGTCGATTGTCCACGATTTAATTTGGCGGATCTGTTAATAATAAGTGAAAACGATAAAAGAAAATCATTTTTTGTTTTCGACTTCATTTTATATCTAAGTATTTATTTTCTAATTCTAAAAATTACTGTTTTGTTTCAAGCTGTATATGATACTCTGGAGTCATAAAATCGTTGTTAAATATTTTTGTTCTTTTTTTATTCTTTTTTTAGAGACTTAAAAAAAGATGACCGCAACATTTTTCTTCCAATTAAAAAAAGGAAATCAAAGTACAAAAATTGAAATGATTCCTTATCTGGTTATCCCAATAAATCAGTAGTAATGGAAAATATAATTTGTCTTACTTAAAATTGCATAAATTTTTGAAAAATAATCCATTATTTTTTGTAAATACTTATTAAAAATAATTAAAATACGCTTATTATTTAATAAATGTTTTCGTTAAAGACACTGTAGTATCGCAAGTTATTCCCTTATAAAAATAATGAAGATGTATATATATCCTTTATTTTTCTTTACTTTATGAATTATATATAGCACAGATTAGGAAGTTACGCAAACGCTCAATATTCTAATGTCTATTTATACATCTGTTGACACAATGGTTTAAATAAATTAAATGTACAAATTAAGTGAATACTGAATTATGTTAGATCAACAATTTATTAGAAACAACGAAATCTCCGTTTTGCTTGTCCATTTGCATGTACAAATATATATATACATATATATAAAGATCTAATACAATTAATGGATTAACAATTAATTGATTAATTTAAAGAAAAAAGACATGTTATATTATTCTCTTTTATATAGAGGAAATTTGTGAATACTTAGTCATCGATTGAACTTGATTGAATTAAAAAACTTCCATTTCTTCGAAGTCTTTTGACATATTATTGATGGTTGCTTTAAGAACAATCAATTTGTAACCTTCAGGATTTGATGTTCTTATTTGTGTTTCATTTTGTAACAATAATTCTTGAAGGGTATTATTTCCATTACATTCTTTATTATTTCGAAATCCTTCGCTAGTTTTTGTAGTGCAATCGTTGACCGTTTTCGAAAAACATGGTAGTACCTTTAAAAAATTTCAAATTGGTTTTATTGTGAAATCTTGACAGTATGTAAAATACTTGTATATCGGTAAGTAGATATTTAAAATCATTGAAAATATTAAAAAAGGAAACACACGGATATCTTATACTTATATGGTGACGTTATATTTTATACTACACTTACTTAATTTCAAGTCGATAAAAATGTACAATATTACTTATATCAAGTATATTTATTTAACTTATTTAATTTTAATTAATTAATAAATTTGTAATTCTATATATCCATTATCTGTATTTATTAAATAACAATTTAAACTGACTTAATAACATATAACAATTATTATAACTGAACTTAAGAGAGATTTGTTCTTTGTCAATCACATAGTGACTGTAAAAACCTTTAAAAAAATTGTAAAGTAAACAGAATTTGAGAAAGAAGAGAATCTCTAAAGAATAATATACTCTTTGCCCAACAGTTTTATTCAGAATATTTTATTTACACCTAGGTAAAGCAAAATATCTTACTACATTGGTCCTTTTGAAAATAGAAGGAAAATAAAAGAAAAAAAGCAAAAAAACAAGAAAATTTAAAAAATTCAACAAAAGTTCAATTCTAAACAAAGACACGTATAACAAAAAATAGAAGAATACAAAGTAGATTCGTACTTGCTTAAATTCTTTGCGGAAGTTATCGTTGAGCCAAGCGTAAAGAAAAGGATTGTAGCAGGTGCTACTCATAGCAAGACAATGTGTTATGAAAAAACAGAGTTTGTAATAGGTCCAATCATTGGCTGGCGAATAAAAATCGTCAATAACATTGATGATATTGAGCGGTAACCAAGATATGCCGAATACAGTGACCATGGCGATCAACATCCGATTCGTTCGTTTTTTCCTCTCTCTGTCAACCTCTTCCCTTTCATTAGTCTTGATGCCAGGTTTCATTCTAACTTGGTTGTTCAACTTGATTGAGATGCAAGTATAACAAAAAGCGATAATAAAGAAGGGTAAGACAAATTGTAGTATCGAAGTAATAGAACTAAAGATCTTGCGAAATCGTTCATCTGGCCAATGTTCCTCGCAATAAATATGTGGCTCCTCGAGGTACATATAAAGCCCGTATGGTAAGGTTACTAGCAATGCGATTATCCAAATACTAACGATCACGGCTAAACAGACTTTGATCTTCATACGAGGATGAAACGGGTATATAATCACCATGAATCTATCAATGGCGATGCTCATCAAAGTCAATGTGCTGATATATACACTGACACCTTGTGCATACGGTACCAAGTGGCAAAGGATTCTTCCGAATATCCATCTTCCGAGAAACGTGTACAAAGGAGTAAATGGAACCGCCAAAACACAGAGTAACACATCGCTTAATGCCAGATTCGTGATAAACAGATTCGTAACTGTCTGCATTTGCCGATTTCGTGCCACGACGAAACACACCAACATGTTACCAAATATACCCAATGCAAAAATATTTGCATAAAATATGTAAAAGGTTAATTGCACAAAACTATTCAAAGTTATATCATTCTCGGTAATAGGTTGACTAGTAGTTGACCATGCTTCCATGACAGTCATGTTTAACAAAATCGTGGCATCATCCATATCTCGATCGTTCCGTTCCCGATCACCGATTTTTTATTCCATCTACTTTTTCTGTTTCACACAAATCATTTCTAAACTTTGCAGTTCTTTTTTTCTTCTATCTCTTTCCGTTTTGAATTTCTTTTCTTCTCAAGTTTTTTTAATCGAATTGGCAGAATGAAATAGTGAAATTCAATGAAAACATATTTCGACTGTCGTTTGCATTGCTTACAATATTATAAACTAGGCGAATGAGAAATAATTAATTTACTTGTTACAGATTAAATTTGTTTTTTTCGATCGCTCGCAGATAATTTTGATATAAGATCACTGATAAAATGGAAAAATCGTCGACATAATATTACTTATAAACTAATACATATTTTGATTATTCTAAACATTTTTGATTGTTGTTAATTTGATAATTTTCTGCTTTGTATTCCGTTCATCAAATCGTATAACCAATCTTAAGGATGGTGAAATCTGGCATTTCTCGAGGTTACCGAATTAAAAACATTTCCCAAAAATAGAACGATATTGCGTGATCACGAATAGTACTTCGATCAATGCCAATTACATAAAATCTTTTACATTCAATATGTCCAGTTAAAAAAATATTTTTTTAATTCAATTATAAAAGAAAAGATTGAAAAATTCTTCAACTTATTGTCACTTTTATTATTTACATATTTACCTATTTATTGCATTTGCTTTCACTCAACTTCTCTCTCTCTCTTTCTTTCTAATTCAAGTTTGAAGAACATTTTTATGCGTTAAATTGACTACTCAATTATGACAATCTGTTCGAAATAAGTGTTTCAATCAGAAGTATAAAAAAAAAAGATTAAAGAGTTAAATTATCGCAGAATACTTCGTTTTTAAAAAAATGTAATTTTTTGAATGTTAATTTGTTAAAATTAAAATTCAGATTTATTATTTTCTTGAACCACCTGTTAATTATCTTAAGCGTTAGTCTTTACTAATATATCTGCTTTATTATTATACGAAAAGCGAAAGTAAAAACAAAACAAATAATCAGATAGAAGGAAATCAAGAAATAAAAATTTCAAATCAATCATAGAAAATTATATAAAAATGTCAATTACAACTGGTGTTTGATAATTACAACAGTGCCACGTTCTTATTAAATCAATCAAAATAAATATACTAAAAAAAATGTACGCTGATAGGTATTTACTATAATTGAATTGAATACGAAGCACATAACAATTTTTGTAAATCACTTTACACACAATTTTTACAAACAGTTTTTATATTTCCATTCTTTTATATCTATTTTTACAAATACTTATAATTTTTTCTCTTGAAGATAAAAAGCAATTCGATATTTTTTATGTCCAGATGACATAAAGCGAACACCACACATTTAGCAATGTATTGTAATTTTTAATGCTTTGAAGTGACGGCCACTCTTTTCCATCGATAACTGAAAATGGGAAATTGTTGGCGAAACCTAATAGAAAGCTGCCGTTTCCTCGCGCAGGCGTCGACATTATTGTATCCTCGTCTTTCTTGTAATGTTCGTATTTTAACGACGCGACCGATTCAGTAATAGTATCATTAACTAAGCACAGGATAGACTTAATATGCAATGCTTTTTTTGTATCCTACGTTTCGGGGATCTTAATGATCTCCTTATCATTTTCATATTACACACGACGTTGTCGATTTAGTATAATTTGAAGGTTTGAATTAAAACCATACTGAAAATTTTTCTATGAAATTACAAATAAGATATAAAATTACAAATTACAGTAGAATTACATATAAATAAATATTATTTATATAGTATAAATAAGATATATCTTCACAGGTGATATCTCATAATTGCAAAGTATATGTAGAATTCTATGCGATAATTATATATCTTTATTTGTATTATGATTTAATTTCTAATTGATTTCATGCAGAATCTATTATATTCTTAATATTTTCGTCATTACTTAAACAACTTTTTATTATTTAAATTAAATTAATTAAATAAACATAAGTTTTCTTCGCACGAAGTTACTTTTTTTGGCTGTATTTTTGAAAATCTGTCACTTTCGATTTAACTGAAAAGTTTATTTTATTTTTATTTATTCTTTATGCAAAATGAATCTATTTTTAAAATCTCAGCCAAATCCAAGAGATAATAAATTTTCAGAAATTTCGCCGATCTTTTTATAACTATAGACACTTATATATGTATACCTATACTTGATTTTATTGCTTTCGACAATTAAGTTGAATTCTGTATTTACTGTATCAAATCGAGGAGAGCATAAGAAACATTAAATTTTTTTCAAGTTAGACACGAAGTTCCATTTAATATCGTGTCTGTTTTATTTAATGATATAGCCAAAGTATGATTTGAAATTAAGTATTCCTACTATAATTTTTGTACATTTTTTAATGTTTACAAAATTAATAATTATGTTAAAGAACATCAAAGAATTATTGTATTTAAAACTTTGCTTCTGGCAAATTGAGTACATTTCTCAGGCATATTCTTTCGTTTTTTTTTTATTAAATATACTTGCACACACTTACTTCAATACAGCAAAAGTAGAATCATGTTACTATTATCAAAAGATGCAGGTGTATAATAAATTTAATACGTGTATAGTTATTTTAATTTGCAATTATACATGTTAAAACATTTTACATATTTCTTTCTTTTATAAATGTTATATTCTATATAAATGAAGAAGCATTTCAGAAAAGTTTAATTCAGATTAGTACATATTAGTATATATTTTATTACTTATATAGAATGATTCTTATGAAATGATCGATTGAATTTTGTTCAAAATGTAAGATACGAAAAAATCATTCGAATAAAAGATGTTTTGTTTCAGAGAAGAAATATTTTAATGTATACAATGACGTTGTAAGTGGAGGCATTTTCGAAATTTCAAGATCACCTCCACTTTTTTAAATAGAATAAATATATTAATTAAGTGGATTAAATATATTTTTTTATGCATTAATGGATATAGTTTGACATTTTCTATAAAAATATATTGATCTATATGTATCGAAAAATTATTTACTTTAATAAATATTTTAATTTTATAAAATCCACTGGACGAAAATCAAGGACAAATATTCATGCAACATTATTGTGCTTTTTTCCCCCATCTCACATATTCATATGATAGAGTTACAGATAGAGTGAAATTATATTTCATTTAAAAAAATGAAAAAAAATTGACTTTGAAATTACTTAGATGCTATCTTCGATGCTTTGGTGCACATCAAAATATTTCCTTCATTCAAAATAAATTAAAGTTCTATGAAATTAATTTTCATTATATAAATATACATACAATTATATACATATACTTTTATATTTAAATTAATATGAAAATAACAAATATAAAAAATAAATGTTTGTACTATATATTTATTCAGAATATTAGTTTAAAATTTCAATTATATATTAAACCTTTTTTAATGTTAATTAAATTTTTCAAATATATATGTGTAAAGAGAGAGAGAGAGAGAGAGAGAGAGAGAGAGAGAGAGAGAGAGAGAGAGAGAGAGACAACAGCATTATATGTTAGAACAAATTTATTAATTTTTAAATCTTAATTTGTTAAATAAACACATTACACTACTCTATTCCCTATAATCGTCATGTATCTTGAGAAAATTTTACAAAAAAATAATACAAGAAATAGTTTATATTTCACTCTATTAACAAGCTGTCATTATTAGAAGTATAAGAGTTCAAAATTAGAATTTAAAATGATAAAGAGAATGATCAAATATTTAAATATCAATTTATCTATAACTTATTATTGAGCTGTGGATTTTTATGCAAATTCATGTTTTTCTAAACATAATTTAAAAAATTAAGATTTGTTTTTGCTATTAAACTTTATAAGTAATATACATTGAATAGTTCATTTTTTTATACTGTGCATTCTATGCATTATTAAATTTTGCATAAATGCATAAAAATCCACAATTTACTGATTACTTAGAAGACTTATGCAATGGACGATAATTCTGGAATAGTATATACTCAAAAAAGTAATTGCTATACATAATTGGTTTCTTTGTACTATAGAAATTTTACAAATATTTTAGGTTTATATAATTACAATATACATATATTTTTTCCCCCTGTTTTCTTTCTGACAAATATTGTCGGCACAGAATTTGCGTAGACATCGGTCAGAAATGGCATTTAATGTATAGGATTTGACTCTCTGTCCCTTTATTTCAAATATTGCATACAATTAACTCTGTTTATTCTTCTAGGCTTTAAGTCCTCTATGCAAGTCAATAATATAAAAACGTACAATACGATAAATTATAAGTAAAACAAAATAAAAGAATATATGAAAGTATATAAATTGATTTACATAAATTTGATTGCAAATAATTTAATACAAATAATAGAATTTGAAAAAGAAAATTCGTAATATTATTTTACCTAAAAATTGAATTTGGATTATATATACATTTAAATACATTTAAAAAATCTGATAAAGACTAAAACTAAATAGATAAAGTTTCTTTGATCAATTTTTTCATTGTATTACCCATTGTTGTACTTGATGGGCTAGAGGTTGTAAATGATAATTTAAACAAATAAGGTTGTATATCAGGATATGATGTATCAAAGATCAAATCCAGTTCAGCTTGATTTGGCATTTTAGGTAGATAGTCATGTCGATTCATTACTTCTGTTATGTAAAGAATTTTATCTGTTAATAAGTCTCCAACCTTTTCTCTACATATCTGACGTTCATGTTCTGTTGCTAATTTGATAAGCTCCAAGCGTACTGTCCATACTTCCCATGGTATGCATTCTGGTTGAAAAGGCCAACGATTTTTCTTCTTCTGAAAGAATTCCAAGGATATTTGGCCAGAACCCGGACTATCAGTGGAACGTAAAGCTTCAGAAAAACCTGAGATTTCACGTTTCAAAGTTTGATCCAGGTGCACCGATGAGCAACAGACATAAGTAAAATCAATAAAATCACAATCAACATCCTGATATCCGACAGTGCCCACTGAGTAACTACCTTCTTGTTTGTATTTAAATTTACCAAGACTTCGATAAAAAAGAACACTATGGAAGATACTTGCTACTGCTTCATCCACTTGTCTGCCCTCCATACTTAATTCAAATAACTGAGTTCTGGCATTCATGATGATTCCTATTTAACAAAAAGTAGGTATAAATCTGTAGTAATTTTTGTAAATTACAAATACTGATGATTGTATAAAATATACAAAATATATAAATTATATAAAGTTAAAATAATGTGATATCTTTTCTTCATACATTTTATTAATATATTGCTTTCATTTTATATTATTTATATTAAGAGTTACTATTAACTCTAAGAGGTACTATTAACTAAATTACTATTAACTCATTATTAATTATTAAATAAATTAATGTAAAAAACCGTATTAAATATTTGAATTAGATTTCATTTTGTATAGATCAGTGCAAAATTATATTGTATACGTATACATATGTATGTCTTCATACATTTTATTAAAATATTAAAATATTGCTTTCAATTTTTATATTATTTATATTGAGATTGTTACTATTAATTCATTATTAATTGTTAATTCAATCAATGTAAATAAAAATGTATTGAATATATAAATTAGATTTAATTCTGCATAGATCAGTGTGAAATTACATTGTGTGTGTGTGTGTATACGTTTTTAAATATTATAAAATATTTAAAAAAATATCGATAAAGATAAAACAAATATAATTGAGTCGGTTAATTCTAACCTCGTAAAAGCAGTGGTAAAAACGATGATTATCACTGAAGATTTCCTGTGATATTAGTTGATATTTGGTCATCTTTTAGTTGTAGAAAATTGTCCAATTTTCAGAAAATATAATTAAGCAACTGTTGAGTAAATGCATGGAAGTAAATCCGAGTCTTTGAAAATTTTATATATGAAATATAACCAACATGTATATGATTGCGTCAAAATAAAGTTAGAACTTATGGATATAATTTTCTTGCTTCCTTAAATTTTATCCTTACTTTTATACATTCGAAAAATAAATATTGCACAAAATACAATTTTGCTTCTCTCTTCGTATTTTCCTCCGACTCTTATACTCTAAGAAGTATTCTTCTTACTGTGCGTTTACACCAAACGAACGAATGCTCCGTTGACCCCCCACTTCAACAAATTTGCGCTCATTTTGACACCACATTCGTTCAATGAACAGAATGATATGAATACAATCACAAGTCGGAATGAGAGGTGAACGAGTATTTGTTCGTTTGGTGTAAATGTACCATTAGAAAAAATTTAATTCCAAGGTAGTTCATTATTATTGTTACTTTTGGTTTGATGTCTTGTTACCTGATATCACTGCGTTCAAATTTCACGTCTCATTCCAATTTCTAATTTCTAAGTCTCTCTCTCTCTCTCTGCTATCATGATGCAACGACCATGATTCTATCTGGAATCGTACATCATTAGCGTACATCATTTTACATCACAAGTTCGATATCTATAAGTTTTAACGATCATTGTAACTACAGCTAATCTATATAGATAATCTATATAGATCGAAGATGATTACAACGATGATAGCAGCGTTGCTCCCGCTCTAGGGCAGAGATGACGAATTTCTTCCACGCTACGAGTTGTTCACTCAGTCTACCCGATTTCCCCTATCATAGAAATTGGTTTTTACTTTGCGCATTCTTTTCCACTACAGCGAGCTATACAAGCAGCTTTTCCGATCTTTCTCTAACTTAGCTAAAGCTAAAGTGGAAGGAATCGCCCTGTTGACCAAAAAAGTAAGGACATGAGGGGTAAGTGATTGCTTTTATGCCTCATTTCAAATTCTCTAAGAGTCGCCACTGATAATCTAGTTGGCAACCTCAAGATGAAATGCAATGTTCTTTTTTGTCCAAATTTTCCTTCCAATAAGATTCTTTTTCTTCACGTCGTTCAGACGTTGAGCGTTTTCACTCTTTAATTACCAGAAGCCTTCGTCTGAGACGTGACATAATGATCTCACTAACTATATATAGGGTAGAATGAAATTATGTCACGATTTGTATAATGTGAATCTACATCCTGAATTGGCGACCATTAATACAAAAATCTTGCTGCAAAATTGATCTTGACCTTGAACGTCAAGGTGAAATTTTTTATCATTGCATTGTATCTCATTCGTCAAAAATAAGTCAGAATTATGGGTCAAAAATAAACTGTTCTGTTCGAAAACATTGTTAACACGTTCGCCACGTCACCCATATCTGAGTGACAGATATGCTTCCGTGAAGGCCCCATCACCCAGATATGGGTGACGTTCTTTTTGGTTAAGTTATAGGATGTTTAATTGAATTTTTAAATAGGAATTTAATAGAATAAGCACTGGCAAATATAAAATATACAAAATAAAAATAAAAAATAAAAAATTTGCACATTATATTATACTTTATATTAATTTATATTTAAAATAAAATGAAACATTACATTACGTTTTAAGATATTTGTTAAAACAGTTCAAACACATTTGTGGTAGTTTTGGACAATTTTGACAACATGTTGTAGTTTTTTTTACATTTTTTCTCGCTTCTTGGCATTCAAGAAGTTGTCTCTTCTTTTGATAACATAGAACGCAGATCCTTCTTATAGACTTGCCCTGCTGATTCTTATGAATCTCTAAATGGTGAGACACTTTTTTCGTTTTCTTTCTTTCATTGTCGGGCCTAGTATTTTCCGAGTACAACAATTCTCTAACTAGAAGTTTCCATATCTTAGTTTCTGTGACTAGAAGGCTTATCACCTTTTCATTCAAAAATAATGAAAGAACTTCACCTGGGCTAATGTTGGAAGGCAGATCCATCAGAAGCCCACTTTTTCCGGTGAATGTAAATGATTGTTGCTTGTTGGCGAACTCGTTCCACTGGATATTGTCTAAAGAATCACCAACATTGGTCAATTCCTCCTCTTCTGCTATAGCAAGTTCTTCTAACATCTCCTCAAGGTCTTCACTTGCATATGATTCCTCATTATCCGAGTCTGAATTTGATGAAATTCTATTTATAATCCTTCTTGTAAAACTCATTACTTCTTCATCACTACTCTCCTCACTTTTAATTATATTTTTAGACTGTGCAACGAACATTTTGAGGATAAAAAATCACTGATGTGCTTGTCAGACAAAGTATGCTTTTTGACTGAATGAAGGTTCTGGGATAATCCAGATAAAATGCAGTGAGATCCCTCGCAGTCCTCTTTCCGAAGAGCTTATCGCTTTCCTCATTTCGTTTCTAAATGTTTTACTTTATAACACGAAGGTTCTTTAACTTTAGGTCACAGACCACGCAAGTGCCTACTCGAATTTCATCGTTGCTATTCCAGCTGATCGTTCTGTTTACGTTCTGGCGCTCCGACTCCGAAATTTGGGCTCCGCAGGAAACTCAACCAATTCATGCTGGGCGACGAACGTGTTAAAGTTTTAATAACTAATAAAATTTTATTTGTAAAATGTAATGTTACTTATTATGGAAATATATATATTTATTATCGAAATACATTTTTAAAAATTTTAAATTAGTTTTAATAAACACTACAGAAATTCACGTTTGTAAAAAGTTAAAATTATGATATATCTTATACTTAATGTAAAATTTGATTATAATTTTATTTGGTATAAAAAAAATGTTTTGAATATATGTATTTAGAAGATACGAAATAAATGAAAATAAAAATTATTAATAAAAAGATTGAAAAAATGTATTGCACATAAAAATAGTGTACGATTATTATGAAACTTGATGTTAATAAATGTATCAGGATTTCATTACTATTTATTTGTTTCCTCGTCAGAAAAAGATCCAATATACACATATGCAATTTTGCAAAAAAAAAAATTGGGAAAAATTAGAAATAAATAAATTATTCTTGTTTTTTATACACAGTAGTATATAATTATAAATATACATAAATTAATATGTTGTATAAATTAATGCAGTTAAGAATCAATATTAATTTTAAAATATATATATATTATTTCAGTTAATTTTTTAATCTTAATTTATAATTTATTTTTGCCAATTACTTCAGCACAAGCACAATTAATATCAACATATTGGTATTGAAATCCTAATTCTTTGACACGTTTAGGAATAACTTTCTGTCCCTCTAACATAATCTAAAACCAAATTGACATAATCATTAGTTGCAACAGAATATAACAAATATGTATTGTGTACTAACTTTCACACGTTCTTTATTGAAAATGCTATTCAAAAAGATGCGTGGCACAGGAATAAATGCAGGCCTTTGCATCACAGATGCAAATGCTTTAGTAAATTCTTTATTTGTTATAATCTGTAAATAATTTACTTACTAATTACACTTATTTGATTTATACCTGTTGAAGTTTCAGTTAATTTCAATTAATTACCTGAGGGGCAACACCATTTAATATACCATGCACAGTTTTGTTTTCAATTGAAAATAAAAATAAATTTACTAAATCTGATATATGTATCCATGGCATATATTGATTTCCATTAGCAATAGGACCACCCAAGCCAAAGAAAAATGGCAAATATATTTGTTTAATCATACCACCAGTTTTTCCTAATACAACTCCTGACCTAATTGTGGTCTGTCTGATATTACTATCTTTTGGAAGTTGCGCAGCTGCCTCCCATTCATGACAAAGTTCTAATACAATTTGAAATGATATAATTACTGTATTAAAATAATTTCTAACGTACGAACATGCATTGACACTAAATTAAAAATTTACTTGATAAGAAATCATATTTTTCGCATTTACTTTCTTCAGTATATTCTTTGTCATTTGGTTTATAATAAGACACTCCAGAGATTGTTACAAAAGCATCAGCTTTTGTATATATTATAGCTTTGGCTAAAGATTTTGTTGTCTCTACTCGGCTATTTATAACATTTTGTTTAAATCCTTCTGACCATCGCTGTTTTGGATCAAGTATGTTCTGACCAGCAACATTAATTACAGCAGTTGTATTTTCAGGTAAACCATAACATTCCAAATCATGCTATAAATTTTTTATTACAATATGAAATTAGTAATATTATATAACATAATTGTATTTAATTTGTCTTACCCACGAAATTCGATTAGGGCCAGGCATACGAGAAATACATGTATAAGAAATACCTTTATGAGATAACAAATTTACTATTTGTGTCCCAATAAAACCTGTACCACCACCTGGGAGAATTACATAACCTCAACCATAGTGTAACCTATTAATTGATTTGATTCCAAAAATTTATCTTAAGTTTGTTGAATGAGAGAATAAACTTGCCTATAACTACGTGCTTTAGCGTCATGTTATTCTAAAAATAAAAATATATTATAGTATTATATACAAGTAGAATAACGTAGAATTATCACAATAACTAGCTTTATTAAATTATCATCGATTACTAAATAAATTTAATTAAAATATTTTTTTCACTATTTATTTATTTGTATATTTCTTTCAATCTTTTATTTTTTAAATTCTTTTATATGTTTCTTTTTTAAATTCTTGTATTAGTTATTTAGTTCTTGTGTTAGTTATTTAATTAAGATTCGAAAACTATGAAGTTTATCCTTATTATACAATTTCAAACTCAATTTTGTAGTTTGTATATATGTGCATGTAATATGACAATAAGCAACTATGATTAAAATTTACAGTACAATTTGTGTATTGAGTTTCGATACACACACACACACACACACACATGCTCAATGCATAGAAATACAATATGCGCATGCGTATACTCATATGCATATGTGTATGTGCATATATATATATTATAGGAACACCAATGACTATACAAGTAGAAATACATAATAGAATAAGGAATAGTAGAGGGAAAAGGTTAGTTTTTATTAAGAACTAAAAACGATTGGCGGCGTTGATGTTAGCATATTTGCATCCTTACTGACAAAAGAGGTAAAATATTAATATTCAATACAGACGAAGTAGATGTTACAAGAAGTATGAAATATGGCGTCTGCATTAGAAAATTTGGAAACTCAATTGGAGCTTTTTATTGAAAATGTTAGGCAAATACGTATTATAGTAAGTGATTTTCAACCACAAGGACAAAATGTACTCAATCAAAAAATGTGAGTAGTATGCATATAATAGTCTTTTATTATTCTTTTCGTTACATATATATTCAATATCGTTGGATTAACCAAATATATTTAATTGGAAAAAAAATAAGTTACTTGAAAGTGTTATTATTTATAAAAAAATTTTTACAAATAATAACTTTTAATAATATTAAAAGTGTAAAAATTTAAGTCAGTGTTAATTATTGTTTCAATATATATATGTATATGTTGCAATATAAATTTTCTTATTTTTATACTTTTATGTTTCAGTCAAGGTTTAGTAAATGGTTTACAAGAAATAGATAAGCTTAAGTCTCAAGTTCAAGATGTTCATGTACCTTTGGAGGTTTTTGAGTAACTATCAAAACAGATTTCATTTTCACAACTAGATTGTACATTTATTTTATGCATTTATAAAAATTCCAAAGGTGTATGTAATAAATATATCTAAATTTTTTAAAGTACATATTATAAGATAAATTTTATTTAAATCCTATTTCTTCAGTTATATTTTGAAAAATTTATAAATGCATAAAAATCTGTGATCTATTCATAATGAAGGATTTATTATATCTGCATGATTTTCATATTTACATAATTATATTTATATGATTTTAGTTACATTGATCAAGGAAGAAATCCACAATTGTATACCAAGGATTGTATAGAAAAGGCATTAACTAAAAATGAACAAGTAAAAGGAAAGATTGATGCTTATAGAAAATTTAAAGCAAACATGCTTGTAGAATTAACTAGAGTTTTTCCACACGAGTTGGCTAAATATAGAGCTATACGTGGTGATGAATGAATCAAAGGTGGATGATACAGGATAATACAATGTTTTATTGTTAATTTTTTTACTATCCTAATTACTTGTACAATAAATATTTATTAAAGAAAAATATCTAATAGATTATATTTTTATGAAACATCTTATGAATATTATTAGAACATAATTATGAGAGTTATATTGTATATAATAAATAGAATGTGGATTTTTATGCATTTATAAAAAATTTAAAAGTACAATGTACATAGAAACATATAGAACATATAGAACATCAAAAATATAATCTCTGTGAAAATATTTAATTAATGATTAAATAAGCTTCTATCTAAATTCTATTTTTAAAAATACTTTCGCAAAAATATGAATTTCTATAGAAATCCTCAGTCTTATGATGACATAAATTTTAGAATAACAACTTATTGTCAATAATCAATTTAAATGATTATATTATATAATAAAATATTATTTTTTAAAAAAATTATTGAACAAATTAAATTATAATTTAGATTAAAGTTAAATGTTATTAACTTTCTTTTCATTAAATGAGTTTGGTTTCGAATTTATTACGCCGTAATATCGATATTCCACTTCGTGATCTTTTGTCCAATCAAAATGGATTTAGTTTATAACCTGAAGCGAATAAAATCACTTGAATGAAAGCGTATTCAGTCACTTGAAAGACGAATCTGCACGAATAAAGTATACAAAGTATCATTATGATCGTTTTGTTGTTTATCGTATTTGTTGCAAAAATTAGTACAAGCGACAATATTCAAAAATTATATCGGTAAGTTTTACAGTAATTTTCTATATTTATTGGATAAAATTTTTAAATAAGTTTACTTCTTTTTAGTATATAAAACAACATAGTTTTAAGTCACTTAAATATTTTATAAACTATAAAATTCTTGAACACTATAGTTTTCTTTTTTATAACAATTTTTTTTATATTAAAACTTCTTTTTATTGTTTATAGTTATTAATTTATATTAATTTGTAATTATTATTTGTAATATATAATAAATCGATAATTATGTATAATATAAATAAAACAAAGAAATATGTAGAATTAATGTACAAAAGTTCGAGAATCATAATTCAATGCAATCATTCTTTGTTGAAAATCGAAATTGAAAATAGATAAAGAAGAGAGAGACTTGTCTCATTTTAATTTGTAATTTTAATAGTGAAAGCCACAGGTACGCGATACGTGGCATCTATGTCGTAGATCATGGATAATAGCAAATAGAAAATTATATAAAATCGACACAAAAATATGTATCAATATTTTAGATCGTATTTTCTAAATAGTTCAAGAGTTATTCACGTTATTATAATTGTTAATCTTTATTATATACAGTAGCGGACAAAAGTTTAATACGTTTTTGATAGATTATCGTATTATATATCGCATCACTAACTTGTCTCCAAACTGTCTGTACACTAATGTTATAGATTGTAGATTATCAGCAAGATAAGTCGAAATATCCTTGAATGCAACAGTTTATTTTTATTATAATTTTTTGGGATCTATTTTTGGTCTATTATAATAGAATTCAATTTTTTTAAATTTTATCATTTTTATTTATATAAGCTATCTCAAATCTTTCTGTTATTTTAGCAAAAATATTTTTTCTTGGAGATATTTTCACTCTCTTTCTTTCTCTCTCTCTTTTCTAACTGTACATTGCTAGCTTTATCTATTTAAATGTTGTTAGAATTGCTATAAATTTGATGTGACATTTAAGCTGCCAATTTTTATATAACTTCATATTTGATAAATGGAAATGTAGAAATTTGTTTCATCTATTAAAAATTAAAAATTAAACCAGCATCCTGCTTTGAATATTAATCCAATTAATATGATATAATATTGAATATTAGTAGTATATAATAATTACCTCTAATATATTACCTATAATATAATAGTACTATATGCATTTTGTGAATTTTTATATTTTTCAATTTTTCATAAATGCATAAAAATTTGTAATCTAGTTATATTAACTGAATTATATCGTAGCTCAATTTGAAATGTTTGAATATTTCTTATAAACTTCTCATTGACAGTAAATACATAGATTATTTCTTTATATATATTTTTAGAGGGTTATAAATTATGGAACTATTAAATATTGCAGGATTATTAAATGTTGTAGGATTACTCAAAAATATGCTATACATGTAATAGTAAGTTATGAATTACATATTTATTAGTTAGTATTCATCATATAGTGTAATAATCAGAAAGTAATTTTAATTTTTGTCTGCTACTGTGTATTTTTACACATGAATATATATTTCCTTTTCTATTTTGTTTTGTACTATTCAATTTTTTTTCATAAAAAAATATGCAAAAAAATATATATTTATAAAGAAGGAAAAAAGAAAGGAAAGAGGAAATTGATTAATTTTGATCACAGTTCACCATGGCATTATGAATGCAAGGGTGGCTTGTGTAAAAAGGAATTCATCACAAAGGAAATGATTAATCCTACTTCATTGGAAGTATGCGAATTGTTTTGTGATGCATCCAGTTTTCTGTGGCCAAAACCAACTGGTCATCTATCTTTGAGCAAAAATATGGTCCAATTTGATCCGGACAAAATTAGATTAGACGACGTACAATCTGGAACTCAAATTAAATATCTTCTTGAAAGAAATATAGTTTTATTGAAGAACATCGTGAAAAATATTGGCGGTAAATTAGCAAATGTTAGCGGAATGGAAATGCTTATTCGATGCAAAGGCTATCTCGAAATGAACAACATTAAATTGACTTTGCACACAGATGAAAGCTATAATTTAACTGTAATACAAATGGATAAAACGGTGAGCTTGGTAATTCTTTTATAGAAAGTTTTTTCTTTATCGTTTCATATAATTGTGATTATAGTTAATTTCATGTGATCATAGTTAATGCAGTAAGATCTCTTATAATGTGAGTGATGCGTATATGTATATTCTGTGTTATAAATTCATGATATAGACACTAAAATAAATCCTTTTTGAAATAATACAATTAATTTCCTATAGAAATAACTATTACATAATAGTGGACAAAGTTTTCTTAATTGAGCCGTTTATTTTGAAAATGCCTCAAATCCATTTATTTTTTAATCAAGATATTTAACGGTTTACATTTTAATAGATTTAAAAATATTGGCAACTGATAACATAATAGTATAATATTTTTGTGTTTCCAAAGGTGTATAATTTACCAATTAGTATGATAAACATTGTTTAGAAAATAACACGTTTTTGATAGTTATAAATGGATCCAACCCACTTTCAAAATTAGTGAAATAACTTTTTTAATTTTTAAAAAGGCATAAATCCCTTGAAAAAATAAAATTTCTTTAAAGTCAAAAAAATGTATACAATTTTGTGTTATAAAATTAAAAAATATCCAACTTCTATTCACTATTAAAGAACTGTTACATTCCAGTACTATTTCGTAATTTATAATTCATTCTTCCCTAGTTTGCGTATGCAGGAGGGATTTAAAATAATTATTATATTCTAATAAGTCCATTATATCGTTGTAAAATCATTTTAGTATTGTGATTGGTCTTTTTTGACATTTTTGTAAAATAGCGTCAATTCAATATTATTAAAGTTTCTTGGTCTCTTCCGACGCGATAGTAAATCCAGAATTTTGAATAGTGCATTCTCATTCATTGATGTTTTATAGAATATTTTGTATAGTTTAGTTATATGCTTCAAAAATCGCATCCAATATATTTTTAACTAATTTACTCTTTTTTTATTAATATTTTTCAACTTTCTAAAAACCGCGTCCTCTAGAGATTTAGTTGAAATGAAATCCTGTCGTTTTCAATCCATCATTTCATTTAGAATGAAATTATTTTTTCGACACTTTTTTATGATTTCGTAACATTCCTGAAGGATATGACATACTTCGTAATATACTTCGTAACCTCATCAGTAACCTCATAACTATTAAAATGAGACTTAAGCCACTTTCAACATAAAAATTTTTATCATTCTATTAACCAGCTAATTTTCTGTGTATAAAATCTTCGTGATTTTAAATATATTAATTACAATTTGTTTAAAAATGAAAACATAACGTAGAAATGTAAATATTAAAACAGCTAGCTTGATTTTTTTGGAAAATGGATTTAGGCCACTTTTAAAATAAACGGCTCAATTGTATAAAAGTTAATGCACAAATTATAATTTTTGAGTCATACAATAGTGTTGAATATTATTTAAAAAAATTTTTATTTAAATAACTACTTGAATATAAAGTTACTTGTTATTTAAAAATTAATTAATTAAAATAATAAAATTAACTGTTATTATCAATTGTTAAATATTATTTATTGCTTATTATTTATCATTTATAACTAAAATTTTCATATATTAATAGTAATATGCAGTACGTTAAAAATAGATACAAAATCAATCGTTTTAATTGTTTCTCGTTTTTCTCATTTTAGTCGATTGAAATCATGCGATTTCGAAACATTAAAAAGTATAGGCAAAGATCAGATATCGAATGATGCCTATGTGACTGCTTATTTGAAAAAACAGTAATTTTAAAAGCAAATATGAACTTTCAAATATGAGTTATATTATTGTCGAAAAAGGGAATTAACATCTAAAAAATCTCCTTACGCAATTTTGCAATTGTTACAGGAAGATCTGGTACTAATTAATATATCGTGTTACGTGAGTTACATGAATACCGCATTATATGAAGTCCTATTGCATTTACTTGTAATTTATTAATAACACAGAATTTGTCAAAAGTTGACTCAAAACACATTGATTGCGAATTCTATTTCTCTGTATAGTAATGCTGAATGTTTCAATAATATAATATAATATAATATAATATATAATATATAATATATAATATATAATACATAATATATAATATATAATAAAATATATAATATAATATAATATAATATAATAATATTGTAATATGTACAATATATTGAGTAATGAGTTGTAATATACAACAGTAATAATAATATACAATATATTATTATAATATAGTACGCATATTTGTCATATTTCTTTTGCAGAATTACGTGGACGAAAATTAGATACAATATATATCATTTTAAAATACTCAGAATTTATCAAATTGATTTTTTAGTTCTTCCAATGTATAAAATTTTTCGAGTTTTTTTTAAGCAAATAATATAGTATATTAATAATTTACTTGCTTTCTTTCATTTAAAAGTAAAAATTTCAAATGTGAACTTTTTAAAAAATAAAGATACTATTCATGTTGAATGTTATGATAGACGTTTTATCAAATGTTTACAGTCTTTTTATAATTATATTGAGTTCGTCAGAATTCACTGTATATTTCCGTTATATCTCTATTGAAGCAGCAACGAGCAACTTTTTATTAATGTCTCATATATATTGAAAATATCGCTCTTTGTAGCCAAATCTTTCTCCAGGTTTCTTTCTATTTCTGTTGCCAATGACAAACTTCGTCAGTGACAAAGTTGCAAGAGGCAAATTCCAACTGGTAAAAAGAAAAGCAGAAAACATGCTGCCGCATGTTTGCTATTCGTGGCAACAGAACAAACGTATTTTTAGCATGTAACAAATGTTCCTCTTTATCGCTTGATATTTGTAGAATGCATTGTAATTTGTAGCATACTGCAGAATCTTCACAATTGTGTCACATGTCTTAACACATTAAAGACCGAATTTTTTTTTCTCGGTGGCCGCGTATTTTCTCGGCAGACTGCTTTTTTTGCAGTCAATTATAAATGAGTTTACATCTCATCAACTTTTATTAATATTTAATAAATACAATAATATTTATTTTAAATTTTCAGTGTTTGAATATAAAACATTATTTCACATTATGAAACAATAATTTGCAATACATGCATAAAATTACTACTTTTTATGATAATCTTAATGAAATATATGCATGTAGTTTATAATTCATTATAAACTACATGCAAAAATAATTAACATCCATAATAATGTACAAAAGAAGTAATACAGTACATCAAACACAAAAAATACACTCTTATTTCTGTAGTGTCCATTTGTTTGATCTGTTCCTTGTTACACATTTTGCGCATAACACATTGAGACACATAGACAGTATGCAAAAATTATCCCTGAGCTCTTTGGTTTGATTTATTGAGAAGACTTTATCCTTTATAGTTTCAATTATTTCGTATATTTTCTTTAGTATAGAGCTTATATATAAAAAAAGGTCCTATTTCTTTTTTAAAGTATGGTATTGTGTAAACATTTTTCTCTATGAAGAGGAACCATACAAAATTTGCATATATATCTCGTTTCACTTCTTTTTCCTTGGGCAGCACAAACTCTACAGGCTCTGGTAGGAAATTTCTTTTTTCCATTGCATGAAATAAACACAGGTTCATGCTGCATCTGACAACCTTCCAGGATCTTTACGTAGTACTCTCTCTGCACCACCAGGGGAAGGACATATTTCTCTCTGGTCTTGGAGAGCCTTCATTATCATTGTTAGTAATCCAGTATTTTGCGGAAGAAGAAACTGCTTAACTTTATTTTTTTCTCTGGATTTAGGACATTGTAGATTCTAAAACAATTGAAAAGTCCACAGTTTATGAGATAAAGGACGACTGTTTTTGTCCATTTTATCGTTTTCCTTAGAATAGGATAATATGAAAGGTACTGATCCGCACGATCAGCTCCTTTCATGTGGGCGTTGTATTGATTTATACACACAGGTTTTACTATATCCTTTTCAGTTTTTCTATTTTTCTTTCCTGTATTTAGGGCAGAAGTGTCCCATTATTCTGATGTTTCTTCCAACAGTTTCTTCCAATTTCTTTCCTTTACCAGTGTAAATCTCTATGTTGCAGATATAGCCTGTATCACTTTTGCATACCATCCTAACAAGTAAACCATACTTTGTAATCTTTACAGGGTTGTACGTTTGAAACCTTAAGTATCCTCTCCATGAAATCATTCCCTTGTCCAAAGACAACTGTTGCTTTGGTCTGTATATTGTTCTGAATTTATGAAGAAAATAATCACGTTGAATTTTGAACAGTCTCTCAGAACTATTGTCCATTGTCATGTTATCATTAAAGTGCCATTATCAGAATGTCCATATTTGCTCAAATCTATTATGGCTCATAGTCTGTGAAAATATAGGAGTAACTATCAGAGGATCTGTTGACCAATAATCTTTTCAGCTATCTTTTCTTGTTTGTCCCATTAAAAAAATTAAGAAGTAGAAATTTCTTCATGTATTTTTGTGTAACAGGAGACCACTTGAGTGCTTTAAGTGATGTTTTATATTTTACTGAGTTTTGATCATGATAAGTACACAGCTCCTTGCGAAACATTTCAAACAAGTCATCACCAAACATCGGACTAGTCGCAGAGGCTACAGAGTCACACTGAGATGGAAATGTAATGATCCCAGGATGACCTTCAAACATTTGTAAGTGGGGTGAAATATCAGACCAATAATTGTGATAAAATAAATTATTCACTAAAACAGAATCATTAGTGTCGAAATCACTTGAAAACACTGCCACCTTACGCTTCTTTACAGGTCTAATAATGGTCACTGTCACTAGAATTGTCTTCACAACCATTAAAACATCCATTCACACAGTCATTCGCATCTTCATTCTCACTAGGAACATCTGATAAATTATCGTCAAAACTTCCGAAAGTTTCGTTCATTTCCTTCCGTTTTCTGAAAGAGGCCATTTCTAAAAGCACGAGGAACTTGAAGACGAAGATTATATAGCGACTATTCGAATTATCAAAATGCAATCAAAACCGGTAAATAAGCAAAAAAAAAAAACATGAAGGCAATCGAGTTTAATATATTAACTACTGATGTAAACACCTAAATAGACAAAGTAGATACAATATATCAAAGCAGGTGGCATCTAAAGACAGCGTGTAGAAAACAAAAGTTATCTCGTCCGTAACAGATGACGCGCGAAACATAAACTCGTGATTCATCTGCAATGTATCAAGTATAATTTTGGATATTATTCGTTTCGAAATTTTAAATAAGTACATTAGTAAATGATATAAGTCTCCTATAGATAAAGATCTTAATTTAACTAACTCTTTCGGTAATTGTTTAATTATCAGATCTACACTTTGAATTAAATATTCTAATAATCTCTGCACTTGATAACCTTTTTAAATGGTCAATGGAAATTTTTAAAATGTCACCCATCTGTTAACAAATAATTTTGTTTCAACGTATTCACAAAGACGAATGCTTCCGAATTTCTATCAATTTAACATGTTGAGCCCCGCGCCGATTTTGCTGCGCTTTCCGTTCAACCCGCAGCGACCGAGCGCTTGGGCGATATTTGACTGCTAAAATAAACAGAGAGATATGAACGTAAAACACGTTCCAAGTCCAAAAGCGTACAAAAAACGCCCAAAAGGCGCAAGATAGCCAGAAATTTGACTAAAAAAGTCGTCGTATTTTTGTTTAGAATGTTTCAATAAATTTCATTGAAATTGCTACATTTATACATTCTAACTTTGTTACTGTCGGTCCGCAGGGACCGACGCGGGCCAGACAGAAAGTTCAGTGTCGGTCCCCAGGGACCGACGCGGGGCTTAACGTGTTAAGCATGGTCAAACTCATATTTTTCTTCTTTATTGTACTCATTTACTTTACTATACTGCAGGTCTTTTTCAACATTGGTAGCTTGGAATAAACTGACTTTCTGTCAGTCGATGTTTACTGGGACATTTAGCAACAAGAAGCAAGAATTTCTTCATTATATGAAAACGTAGAAACATTCTGTTCACACTGAAACAATATAATTTGAAGAATTTTTTTATTTCAACGCGATATTTATTAAGTACATACACACTAAAGGAACATTTGTTTCTATTACCACGGGTTACCACATGTTTCCTATTTTTTTTTATCTTTATCGTTTGAAGTGGAAATAAGCAACAAGCGGTCATATTTCGCTAAAAAACACGAATTACATGTCATTTTTTCAAGATATATAAAACATGAAACAAAAATTTCTCGTTGTTATTCCACTGTGAACGTAGTTTATAAGTTGGTATGTGTCGAAAATATTTTCAAAAACAACAAGAGGCGATAGAAAGTTACTCGTTGCTTCAGTAGAAACTGATTTGAAATTCACTAAGAACGTGCATTCTTTTCAATATTATAATATGCGTTGATTTTATACTAAAACATACATTGAGAATATCATACCCTGAATAATGTACATACATGCATGTGAATATCAAATATAACAAATCACACGAACATATTGCCAATCGTCCGTTATTTTCAACTTTGCTAACTCTTGTCACATTTGTCCAATGATCAAAAAACGCATTCAATATAAGCAATCGATTATGTTATTTTTACAGTACAAACATACAGACTATACACATGCATATGCATATGCACGAGATAATAATAACTTTATATGAAGATAATTTGGCATTTTGGAATAGACGCTAGATTTTGTTTGTTGACGAATTTGAATTACTGACGTAATTCTATATTTAATAAAACAATTTATTTTCTCATTTTAAAACAATTTATTTTTTTTATACCGTATAGAAATTGGAAGTCACGATCACAGCGAAATCATATTTTGGTATACGACATGGTTTGGAAACATTGAGTCAGTTGATTGTTTTCGACGATTTACGAAATCAGATTCAAATTCCAAACGAAATATCGATTATTGATGGTCCTGTGTACCCTTATCGTGGCGTGTTATTGGATACTAGCCGAAATTTCATTGATAAGACATCAATATTGCGAACGATCGACGGTATGGCTATGTCGAAGTTAAATACTTTGCATTGGCACATTACAGATTCACACAGTTTTCCCTATGTTAGCAAGACATGGCCAGAATTTTCCAAATTTGGTTCTTATGCAACTGATAAGATTTACAATCAAGAAGATGTGAAAGAAATTGTTGAATACGGTCTTATTCATGGTGTTAGAGTATTACCGGAATTTGATGCCCCAGCCCACGTAGGAGAAGGATGGCAGTGGGTAATTGATTTTCTTTAATTTTTTTCATCCATATAAAAAATATGCAAAAAGAAATGAAGATAAAAAAGAAAATTTATTTTTAACGATCTTAATACTTTTAGGTTGAAAATGATACAATTGTTTGTTTTAAAGCAAAACCGTGGACAAATTACTGTGTTGAGCCACCTTGTGGCCAGTTGAATCCCACTAGCGAAAAAGTATACGAAATTCTCGAAGGAATATATAAAGACATGATTCACGATTTTCAATCAGACCTATTTCATATGGGTGGAGATGAAGTGAATATAAATTGTTGGAACTCTTCAACTGTTATTACAAATTGGATGCAAATAGTTAAAAATTGGGATCTATCAGAATCAAGTTTCTACATGCTTTGGCATTATTTTCAACAAAGAGCAATGGACAAGTTGAAAATTGCTAATGATGGAAAGGACATATCTATTATTTTATGGTCTAGTGGTTTGACCAATGAAGAAAATATTAAATATTTGGATCCTGAGAAATATATCATTCAAGTATGGACAAACAAACATGATATTACTATTGGCAGATTGTTACGAAATAATTTTAAATTAATTATTTCTAATTACGACGCTCTTTATTTAGATTGTGGGTAGGTAAATAAGTATTTTCAAATTATAATATTGTTGGATAAGCAACCATTCTTGCACTGAGTCAGAATAATTTTTTTTCTCGAAGTGATCTGCAATATTCATGAAAAGATATAAAACATATTCTTACGGAACTTAGTTCTAGTTCTAGTAGTGCAATTCTTGTCATTCGTTTTGCGATTTACTTCCTAGATCACATGTAAACATTGAATAAGCTATTTTCGAATCGTTACTTTCAATTTCTTTGAAATTCAACAATATATTCTTAGTATTCGATTTTAGTATTCTTCATTTTTTTTTTCGTTTATGTTTTTTATATTAGTTTTTCAGCATGGATAGGGGAAGGTAATAATTGGTGTGCTCCTTACAAAGGATGGCAGGTTATTTATGACAATTCTCCATTGAAAATAATTAAATTGCAACATCAGGAAAGTAAAAGGCATCTTATATTAGGTAAATATTTTTTTATGTTAATGATAAAAATTATATTGTTATGACTATAATATTCGATTAAGCTTTCATCGTATATATATTTACGAAAGTAAGCGAATTAGTAGAAAAAAGAAAAAATCACAATTACATATATACACACACGCACACGCACACGCACACGCACACGCACACGCACACGCACACGCACACGCACACGCACACGCACACGCACACGCACACGCACACGCACACGCACACGCACACGCACACGCACACGCACACGCACACGCACACGCACACGCACACGCACACGCACACGCACACGCACACGCACACGCACACGCACACGCACACGCACACGCACACGCACACGCACACGCACACGCACACGCACACGCACACGCACACGCACACGCACACGCACACGCACACGCACACGCACACGCACACGCACACGTACACGTACACACACACATGTATGTATGTATATATGTATAACAGGAGGTGAAACAGCTCTTTGGACGGAACAAGCCGATAGCGCGTCAATTGATGCAAAAATTTGGCCTAGAGCAGCAGCATTTGCTGAGAGATTGTGGGCAGAGCCCAGTTCAACTTGGATCCATGCAGAACAAAGAATGCTTAGGCATAGAGAACGACTCGTAAAAAGAGGAATTTCTGCTGAAAGTTTACAACCTGAATGGTGTTCGCAGAATCAAGGCCTCTGTCAGGTATAATCTATCTTTAGAAAATTGATGAAAAAACTTGTTTACCTCCGTCTTTTCCTCTTTCCTCTTTTCTCTTTTCTGCTTCATTTCTAACTACCGATGTTTATAAAAACAAAAATCTCGCGGAATGACAGAGAGACAACGGGAGTCTTCTCATTCATTCATATTTGTTTACGTTACACTTTCAATCAATAAGTGCATTTAAGATTGTATTGATTCTATCTGAAACTTGCATTCTGATGCATGTTTAAATAGTAGTATTATCCTCTTATTATTTTATCATATATATGTACTGAACATACATGTAAAGTACAAGTTCGATGGTTTAATCTTCTCATAGTATATCTTAGTATATCTGAATGCACACTATTCATTTAAAAGTCAGTAAAATAAAAAAAAAATCAGACAGCAAAAGATAGATTTTAATCTTTAAATTTATCGTAAATTTTGTCGTGAAAAAATTTTATCTGTAGTTTCGGAAAGCATCAGTTTCCTAAAATATAAAATAACTTCGGGTATTTATAGTTTTTGTGATATTAATAAAATCCTTTCGGTACAATACATTGAATTCTGCTATTTTCGCTGTAATACTTGTCAAGTAATCTAGAGATGGTTAATTACCGACCTGCGAGTTGTACCCCTACTTTCTTGATTGCTAGCGTTATCCCCTCCACTACATCGATCTCTCTCACTTGCTTGGTAGAGAAATCAACAAACTGAGCTCATGTACGGCGAGGAAATTTCAATCTAGTGATAATCCAGCTATAATCAGTATAATTAAACTTCTAAGCACTTTTTAAAAAATTTCTTTTCCATTATTCCATAAAAAAAAGTAGGAGTTTGTGTTTCTTGGCCACCGGAAGACCGCCGATAACCATTATTCATAATGTTGTGGATAATCGATTTTATCTGAAATTCCCTATAGATACTGAGGTCAATATCAGCTATTTAAGATTAACGATGACTGCTATAGCAAGGACCGTTGTATTAATAATGTCTGTATAGATAGAATTCAATATATTAGAAATATATATTATATTTAATTATATAAATCTATAGGAAGGTTTTTTTTTAAATCTTAAATAATAATAAATAATAATAATAAATATCCGAAGGTAAAATTTTATATTTGAGATCTTTCCTTTCTATTCTCTCAAAATTTCTTGTCGACTAGGCACAATATCCAAAATTTTATACTGTCCGTAAAAATTTCTGAATTTTTTTTTACAATTTTCGAAAAGAAGCATATTCACTTTTTCTTTACGTTTTAAAATGTGTCCATGATTCTTTATTTTTGAATGTTAGTGCACATTTGCATATGTGTACGTATAAATAATATAAATATTATTTATTCTTTATCGTGATCACTTGTTTGCATGACAGTATAATATTAAATAGTCCATAATTTTATATTGGTAAGATTGTTAAATAGCAAATATAATGAAAACGACCTAAATTATGCTCTTATTTTATTTGGCTTACAATTAGTTCCATTTGCATCTTTAAATTTTATTTGGTTTAAATTAAGAATTTTTTTCTTTTTCGTCATATGGTGTCTTCACGAAATATGTTATCAAAGTTCCCTTTCCTTTAACATAAATAGGACCTCGACATGTCAATTCGTAACCAGCAGCAATTAAAATTTTCGCTGTATTTTCAGTAACTTGAAGTTTTCCCATTTCTCCACAACTATCCATTCTTGATGCTACATTTACAGTATTACCCCAAATGTCGTATTGAGGTTTCTGTGCTCCAACAACACCTGCTATCACGGGTCCATGATTTAAACCTAATCGAAAGAAAGTTTTTTTTATATAAATTATTATATTATAGAGGATGAGGCATTAACTTTGATCACCTTAAATATTTTCGTTGTTTTTGGAAATATGAAAAAACTTTATTAAGGGAAGTTTTATAATTTGAAAGGCACTATAATATAGCAGCAATAATTCAAAGTAAGTAAGTGACTCTTTTAAGTTGTTTGTTGGACATTTTTATTCTTGGTATTGCAGATGTTTAGATCATCACTTCAAAATCATTTGACTACAAATAAAAAAACAAGCAACATATTCTAAGTTATGATAAATGTATTGATACCTAAAAAGTTTGCATCAATGTAATATTGAAATTGTTGAATTGTCCAAGCCTATGCACTTATTACCATTTTAGGATTAATCGTAGCACATACTGCTACGAGTCTTTGTTTCATATCTTGTGACACAGCTGACATCTTTTGGTACACAATATTTTTTAATATTCCGCGAAAGAAATCAAGTGATATTAAATCAAGAATAAGCTGATCGTAACGACTGGTCAACAGTGTGTAACGATTGTTGAACTAATTCGAGGACTAACATTGATCATTCCGATTACATCGATTTGATTGACATCATGACATACTTTTTCACGATTAAGAAATTTGTGTCTGAAGATTTTCAGTGTTTCCTATTTTTTTTTACATACACTTTGAGACATACAGCATGAAGAATAGGCATGATCAGAATAGCATTCAGTATATATTGTTTATGGTCCTGATTTTGTCGAGTCTTGTCAAATATAAAAAATATATTTATTTTTTCACTGAATGAAAAATATTTTTACAGTAACTTATCACCAAAATATGTACATAATTGAATGAATTTTTCACAAGTTACTGTTTTATTATTCATAAATTATTATTCAATGAATTTTCATAATAACTTCTCAATTTATACGTAGCTCAATGAATTATTCGACGTTTGAAAGGTCTGCTAATATTAATGAAAAAAAATTTTTTAGAATTATCATGATTTATGTTCCTTGCTATCTTTTGCTTATTATACATACCCTTATAACAACTGTGTTTAACAATTAATATAGGGAGAATATTAAATTATTTGAAATAAAGATTCGTAGTAGCATTTGCCCTGAAATGTAACAAGTGCACGGGCTTTGACATTTTAGCAACTTCAATGTCGTACAGATACAAATAGGCATTACTTTGCATATTCATCATTATTTTTATTTGAAATAATCATGATTTGTTGAAATTGTCTAGATATCTCCTAGATATTTCAATACCAGGAATAAAAAGGAATTCCGCAAGCAATTCGAAAAAATGATAGCGACTTTAAAATGATTTTGTTCTGTAATTACTATAATAATATACTAGTAAAAAATTGCCGTATTACAGGTCCTTCCAAATCATAAAACTTCCTTCAATAAAATTTGTTCATATCTTCAAAAATAATCTAAACAATTAAAAATATTCAATCAACAATTAAAGTTAGCGCTTTATACATAAATAAAAATACCTTTTTCTCTCTTTTTTTTTTCTTTATATGTAAACTTGAAAAATATACTTTTTTTATAAAAATATATTAATAAAATATAAGAACAGAATATAATGTTTATGTATTTGTTAATATCGCTCTTTCTTATGAAATTTTCTTATTTATTCCACAAGAAATTATTTATAAAACCATTCCTTTTATATATTTCTAATAGATTAACATTACATATTACGTATTTATAGTTTTGAGGAAACTTACCAATTCTTAATTTAAATTGTTGAAAAGATTCTTTGTTGATTTGATCTAAAATTGTCATCAAAGCAAGAGCAAATTCAACGAGAATGATTATGTTATAATCTTTTGAAAGTTCCTGAAAATTAATTTCGTTTAAACATTTGGTAATCTTGTCAAATGACTATTATATGTAATTTATATTAATATTATAATTATACAATAATACAATAATCATAATATCTAATGTATATACAATTTTCTATAAAATATAGAAAAAAAATACTTAAATGTATATGTGTTACCACATGTAATTTTGTGTGTAATTCGAAAACTAATAATAAGACAAGACACCTGTTATATACATATACGGGAAACAATATATATGTTGTCAAGTTGGCCTTGATATACTTCAGGCGCATTGAAATCGGTGAAAATTGAGAATGTAGTTATTCAATAAACTGACCGAAAGTTTGATTGAAATTTCTAAAAATGTCACTAACATAATAATATTGATAGAACATACATAAGTATCTAATAAGTAAGCATATGTTATATGATCGTGCGCTTTTACCTTTTCATCGGTATATTCTTTTCCTGGATTAAGACCAGAAGCTAACATATAAGTACTACCGATAGTTTTAATTTTTTCGATCCCAGAAAATTTTGGTTTGAGTAACAATTTGTCAAAGTCACATATAATTTCATTTAGAAGCCTCAAACATTCCAATCCCTGTTTATTTATATCAGTTTCATCATAGAACTCCTTATAATTTGGAATAGATGCGAACATTACGGCAATACTGTTGTATCTTTCGTGATAAAGATCCTGGAAGAATTTAAAACTCTTTTTAGACATTTCTTTTTCATTCATTCTTATTTATTTAGCGCTGCTGTTAAATATTCACCTGAGTTGCTCTGACATTTGTTAAAAAATGTTCTGCTACGTGAGCAGGTAGTATATTTTCAAGGAGAATTTTATTAATACCTCTCATAGTTTCAACTTCATCCTGTTCTATTTTTAATTTATTTTGCCATAGAAAATCAGTTCTCGAAGTATATTCAATTTGTCTATCCAAAATGTGGAGCATGAGGCAAACAAGTGCAAGTAAATAACAAATTTGGAGTAAATAATGAATGTGATAATGTCTGCAAAATAATGTCTTTACATTATCCTAACACTCGTAATATTTATATTCATATGACACAAATACATATATAACAGTTATTTATTTACTTAAATTACTCTTAAAAAAAAATATTTCAAGTAAATTTTGTTTGTAAAATTTATTTTGTTTCGAGGGAGAAATTTTATGGTGGCCACAAATCTTGTTATAAGTGAATGTGTTTCCGAGATTTCAAGATGACCTTTGTTTTTTTTTCAAATGAAACCATATAAATTTTTTTTTTTAAATGAATATGTAGCCTGTTCCATGATGAATTCGTTGACCTAGGGATAACTATCGTCTAGAAATATGACGCATGAGCCTTACCACTATACAAGTCTCGATTCATGTCACAGTGGAGCTTGTCTGTGGTGAGGCTCGTGTGATGTGTGTCGTCTAGGAGGAAAAAAAGGTACGGAGAGGGCTATTTCCCTACGACTCTCGAAGAGGGTCCACTAGTTGGATAGGCCTAATCTACATCATGATTTGTGATTACTAGAGGTGGTTCGGGTACTCGATATTACGGACTCGGGTTAATTTTCTTCTAAATATCCTGTTGACAAATTTTTTATTGACACTAAAATTTTGTTGTAACATATCTTCACGATTTTTCAGATACTATCTAATCATTTTAAATACAATCTAATGATCTTCGAAACAAATGTTGATCAGAATTATATTTAATAAAAGTTTTATTGAATAAAAGGTGAAGGTTTAATTTTTTTTAAAATAACACTATATTTTTTTTACAACCACTTATTATACACAATATATTTGTGTACAATCTTAAGTTAAATTGTAACAAATTGGTCGTAATTAGAGAAAAAAAAGAAAAACATACACACGATAGTACAAATAACTGAAAGTTAAATTTTATTCAGAACGTACATATATCTCTTTAATAATGAAGATAAATGTTCAAACTGATTTCTGAATGCAGTGCGTCTATGTCATGTACATATTGCCAAATTAACTTATAAAATTACATAATGGCGAATGATTCGTGATGATTTCTGAATTCAAAGTTATAGTATAAAAATAAATGGTTATATTTATCTCAATATTGACTATGGGAAATTAAAAAACTATAATTCTATTTAGAAAAGTCAAAATAAACGTTACATTTTATTACAAAACATTTTATGGTAATTATTTATCTTAGAGATTCCTTATCTTGAAATATATTGTCAAGGTTATCGTTTTGAATAATTTTCCCTTATACATGTTACTACGGCTTAGTTTGAAATATTCACAAAAATATAATTTATACCTTCTAAGGAATAAACTTGATTGATTTTTAAATTGAATGTGAAGATGATAGTATGACAGAATATTTAAGATTATATACTTAATTATTTAGAATAATAATAACGAAATAAATCGATCAATGAAATAATTAATTAAATAATTAATTAAATAATTTAAAATAAATTATCAGATGCTCTTTTCATAAACAACTTATTTATTAAGAGTCACTTATTTTTGTGAATTATTTCAGAGTATAGTAAGGTCACTTTTTAACCAATATCGAGGTCTCTAAAAAAAAACAGCCGATCATTTTTCAAAATGAGTGTTTGAGTTAAATTTATTGACAGTTATAAGATGAACAGCAATTCATACTAATCGTATGTAGAATATGTAAAAATATTGTCAATATTTTATTTTATTTCATAGTTTTTATTTTATAGATTCGGTTAGATTATGCCACGATAGACAATATAGACGATATGATCATACATGTCGTCTGCGCTAGTATTTTCGAAATTTCTTGTTTGGATTTTAAATTTGAATTAGATTTGGATTAGGTTTAGTCTAAAAAAACATAACTGCGTTTCATATTGAACATTATTCTAAATTAGTTTATCACAGATGTTGCATATGTCCAAAAATTTATATATCATTTATACGAAATACAATCATTTTACGAAATACTTCATTTCAATGAGCGCTATTAATAATAGATTAATAGTGAAATAGCTAAAATAAAAATAAAAATAATACATAGCTGTAAATACAAAAGAAATTTGTTAAATATCTTATTTACAGTTGTTTACAAACGGCAATTTGAAACAAATTCTAAATGTTTAAAAGTACGATACAAAAATATTCAAATATTAAAAAAGTACGAAACAAAAATATTTCTGCGAATATCTCGAAAACTCGTATAAAATCGAGCAATAGTAATATATAGGAAAAAATATTTAGAATGACCTTGTTAACATATTTCAAGGTTATCAAAATCGGTAAGAAATCTTTAAAGTAAATAATCACTAATTTTATTGTAGTTTTAAAAATTGTAATTTATTGTTAATTAAATTAAATTAATTAACTAATTTTTATTTCAAACATTTTTTTACCAATATTTCGTAATCTTGTATATGTATGTATATCTATATTTTTAATAATAATATTTCTACTTACTCGACAACTTCAATTGCATTGTATAATTGAGCGATCGGTGCTTGCGAAAACAGAAATACCATCGTTATTATAGAGAAAAACATTGCACTGAATTTTAGCAAAAAATCAATGCGTAAATGCGTCCAACTTGCAATCAGGCACAACACTGCACTATATATATATAACTAAAACAAAAGAAAGAAAGAAAATTTCCTTCTGATTAAAATTATGCTTCTTTATTAATATTGACCTTTAAGTACTATAAACCGTCTATGAGACCGTTCTTAATTTTTATTCATCTTTATTTCCTTCTCTTTATTATTTTTCCTTGTTTCAATTACGTTTAGAATATTTTATTATTAATATATAAAACAAGGACGAATTGATCTTAATTTATATTCAGCATTATAATTAATATATATAAGTATAATAAAAAATAAAAAATTTTATGTTACAACAAGAGTTAATGAAAAGTTAATGAAACTGTAGAATCATTGTCCAGAAGAATGAGTCATTTGCGATTCATAATTCCTTTGATAAGTTTAATCCTCACGATGAATAAGATACCATACAATCATAAAAAATTTGATCTTGAATTTCAACATCAAGAACAATACAGTTACTTTTACCAACAAATCTTCACTGATCCAGAGATTAATCGTGATAATCATGATATTTTTCATGATATTGATTTATATTTTATTTTATTTAATTTTTGATAATTTTGTACGTTTTCATACAATAAATACTAGTGATTTGTGGGACCTTATATAGTAATTATACATATAAATTTCAATGTTTATAATATTTAAGATTTATAGATGTAAGTCTATAGTACCTATAGTTCTTAATTTTGAATTTTTAATATCTTTTTAATATCTTTAATCGGAAACTAATTGAAATTGCATTAATTGTTAAACAAAACTTTTAAATTTATATATAAATAAATATTGATACTTACTGGTGCGATGATATCGTATTTATTTGCCTGTTCGATATCGTTCAATAATAGGCTAAGCATGCACGATGTAATTGTTAGGAAGACTGTAATTAAGTATATTGCTATCCTAACTTTTCTATTCAAAGATAACCAATTTTGAATATTGTTATCTTCGTTTTTCTTTTTAATATTTAACCAACATAATATGGAAAAAATGGATAAACATGATAAAACAGGTAGAAAACTACTGTAAACTGTAATGCTCCTGTAATAAAAATTTCTATGTGTAACAATCTATATAACAATTTATCAAAAGATAGAATAAAGTTTTTGTATATAGGAATTTGTTTTTGAAGAAAATAATAATAATTGTTTACAAAGCGATTTCACCGACTTTGAGGTACATTATCGGGGAATTTATATGTGGGATGGGGAATTCTGGGAAAAGGCCCAGAACTTTCTCCAGTGCCCAACAATCGTTGCCTGCGTGCCATCTGTTTAGCAATCATAGCGAAGTGAGGCCTGGAACCTGGGAATGCTTATTCTAGCCTTCCAGGGCTAGAACTTGAAATATATATTTAGGGTATGGTTGTGTATGCATGTGTGTATGAGCGACGAATGTTTGGGCAGATGAGTCAGTCAGAGAGTTGTGAGTCTTCAGTGAGTGAAGAGATAGCGAAATTTAGTGTATAGACATGTGTAGACATAGCGAGTAAAAGAGAACATAGCGAATGTTAATCTTAATCTTATAGTCATCGTTAAATAAAATTTCTAAATAAACATCTTTTTATACCAAAATTCCTACATATATGTATAATTAATGCTCGGTTTTAGTTTCCAAGATATTCGCAAAATATTGTTAATGCCAATAAACATTATTTTCGATATACAGTCAGTCAAAAAAGTTTGCGTACACCGTACAAGAATTTATTTAAAATTGCATAATTTTAGAAGAAATGGTAATAAATAAATAATTTTTGTATTATTGTGTTCACAAACATTTATTAATAGTGCAAAAAAACGATGTTACATTTATTTATTAACAAATAAACGAGCAAAAATGACGAACATAACAAAAATGAGGTCAAAAAAAGTTTCTGTATAGAGAAGAATTTAATTTGATGAGTGTTAACTCAGCTGAATGTTTACAAATAACTTTCAAGAAATAACTCTAGAGTCAAGCAATTTAGTTGCTTGGCTGTCGGTAAAGATAAAAAACGTTTTCGCGAAATAATTTCTCCGAAATGGAAATATCAATTGTGACCCGAGATTTAATTGTAAAATTAAGAAAAGATGGATTATCCATTATAAAATAGTAAAAAGGAAACATTCTTCAGAATATATTCTCGAGAAATATGAAAAAACTAAATCTATTCAAAATCTACAACGTACAAGTCGACCACAAAAATTAGATACCAATCATACATGTGCAACCTTACGAACAATTCATTATGATCTACAAACGAGTGCGCCAAAATTGACTAGTATGATAGAAAATGACTATAAATATAAAAGTAAAAGTATATAATAACTATAATATAAAAGTAGTGCCCGAAACAATTCGAAATGTTATTAGAAAAGCTGGATACAATGGTCGTACAGGCAGGAGAAAACCGTTCTAAATACAATTAATAAAAGGAAACGTTTTGAATTTGCAAATGCACACGTTGATAAGGATCAAAGTTTTTGGAATAACGTTATATTCAGCGTTAATATAACAACGTTACATTCATTTATATGTAAATTTACTATTTTTATTTCGGATGGAAATATTAAAGTGTGGAGAAAACCAAATGAACAGATGAAGCCAAAAAATTTACTTCCAACGTTTAAATACGGAGGCGGCAGCGTGATGATGTGGGGGTGTATGAGTGTAACATTCAGTTTTCATTGATGGTATAATGGATCAGAATAAATATTTGAACATTTAAAAAAAAATTTAAAAGACAGTGTCAGAAAATTATATCTTGAAGAGTCGTTTATCTTCTAGCATAATAACGACCTTAAGCACGTGGCTACGAAAGTAAAGAAATGGGTATTATACAATGTTCCGAAACAGCTGCATACACCTCCACAATCTCCCGACATTAATGCAATCATTTGTAGGGAAAAATAAAAAGAACTTTGAAAAAACATACGATTAAGAACAAGACTTAAAAGCTAAAATATTTTTGGAATGGGAAAATATTCAGCCAAGGACAACGCAAAAATTAATCCAAACAATGCCAAAGAGGATGCAAGAAATTATAAAATTAATAGGCGGCCTAACTGACCACTAGTTAACAAATTATGAATAATAATGTACGGAGACTTTTTTGACCTCATTTTTGTTATGTTTGTAATTTTCGTTCGTTTATTTGTTAACAAATAAATGTAACATCGTTTTTTTTTGCATTATTAATAAATGTTATGTTTGTAAACATAATAACGCAAAATTATTTATTTATTAGCATTTCCTTTAAAATTATGCAACTTTAAATAAATTCTTGTACGGTGTACGGATACTTTTTTGACTGACTGTATATATTTAGACTGTATATATTACTTATGTATACTTATCATTTGTTTGCATCTGTCAGCTATCAATTTTCATATCTTGTAAACTCAAATGCATACATAGCTTTAATGAAAGCTGCATGCACAATTGCACATGTTAAGCTATACGAAACTAGAATTAAATGAATGTTGCCAGGCGCGTAGGTCGGCTTTTTCTTCGGAGTTTATTTATAATAAACTAATACTGATACCTTTTTTTTAAAAAAGCTATATAAAGCTAGTTTTGTGGTATTAGTTTGAAATGGATTAATTGGCGAAATTGTTGATCAAGGTTAGTTTCTTACAACTCCGCATATATAATTATTAGGGGTGTGCGGGTACTCGACTAGTCGGGTCGAACTTTAAAAGTTCGGGTAGACTCGGGCAGGTTCCCGATGCACATGAACCTTTGGGTAGCTCGATTTTATCGGACGATAATTTCGGGTTGCATGGATAAAATATGAATAGTGAGCGGTTCAAGACATGCTTACTATTATGTTACGATTTAAAAGTCGGTATTATAGCTATATAATATAAGACAGGTGAAGTACAAATGTTTCTAAACATATTGAAATAAATTTATTTTAAATTACTATTCAAGAAACATAATTCTTCATTCAAGCAATTGCATCGGTTAGATACTTAGCTCTTGCTCAGTTTTTTGGTCTCTCTGGGACCTTAACTGTAGAATATTGTTTAAAATTCACTTTTATTGTTTAAAATCCACGTTAGAATATGCGGCGATGCATGCATCAACTTTAGGTTCCATGAAACCTGCATCAGAGTCGGTTTGCCTTCACACTACCGAGTTTCAGTTTTTCCTGTGACATCAACATAATATTAAAACACGTGTTTTAAAATGTCGGATTATTTTCTAGCTATAATATTACTGTCGATACTAAGAGATATGTTAATTATATTTAAAAAAAATGAGCAAAAAGATGATTAATCCAAAGAAACAGATTTTCCAATTCGGCGTTATCTTTCGATTGAAGACGAATGAATATAATCTAGTGATTATAGAAATTATCTGCTTATGAATGACTCTGCTTTTTATTATTTGTTGAATAAAATTCGTCCAAGGATTGAAATATAATTATGACAGGTGCAGTTGCAAAAATTGCAACACTAATTTTTTAGCAATAGTTAAAGTTATGAAGACTTAAAATTTAATACTGCAATTTCACCTCAATTATTGAGCAAAATGATTCCTGTGTGTATATGTAAGAATTAAAGATTCTTATTCATACAAAGATTATTATTTAAGAATAAGAATTAAAAAAAGGGTAAAGGTAAAAGATAAAATTAAATTTTTATTTTAAACATTTTTATATAGACAAAACATTATATAATATTACAAACATATAAACATATATAAATACATACATATAAATATATAAACAAATAATGAAAAAAATTATATGAATGTCTCTGTATTTGAGTTTGATGAATATTTCAGTACTGGATTAAATGGATTATATTGCGGTGGTGTATTAGATATTGTATGAGATAATAATATGCAGAAATATTCTGATGACTATTATTTAATATTACTGTTAAATTTTCATTTAACTTTCAAAGTTTCTCATAATAATTATTTTCTCTGTAATAATTAATTGATGTCCATTTAAATATCTCAAATCAAATGCGATTTTTTTCCTATAATTCCAAATATGATCCTACTTCTGTTATATTATTCCACGAACACTCGTGCAATTTATATAAATATTTATAAACTCCACCCAAAATTTTCATTTTGTCTTCATTCTGTCTAAATTGTACATTTGCTTTGGTTGAGTCTGAACCAATTGAACCAAGATTCTAATTCATGCATCGCAATAACTTGAAGCAGTGAGGGCGAGATTATTTTCTTGCCATCCTTTTGTAGTAAAATTGACAACTGGCTTCAGCCAATCAATTTCTATTTTTTCTCCAAATTGCCTAGGATAGACTGTTTAGTTAGTATAATATTATAGACAGATGGTTTGTACGTGGTAAGGTCTTCAGGTGGACACGGCTTGACGTTCGTTGGAGCCAGGAAGACCTCAACACATTGTATAGGAATTTAAAAAAAAAAATGGCAAATTGCCACGGCGCACAATGGGATTGAGAATTTTCGCGACGTTTTGTAAAATATTTTTTTTTTTTAGAAAACTCTAAATGGGCGCCCCATAAATTTAGTTAGCGATGATGTCTTTCGCACCATAGAGGTTGCTATGTCACAAACACGTGCGTATTCGAAGTATTGTGCAAGCAATGGGACAGTTTCTAGAAGAGGATAGGACCGTTTCCCAAAATTGCCATTCTACTCGAATTATCTCACAGATGTCAATGTGACATTTTGAAAATCGCTCCCATACTTTCTGATTATTTTTAACATATCCCTTGCTTCACAACTCCTCAGAGTCCTTTGGAAAGCATAATATAGACCTTAATATAAAAGAGGACTCTGAGGACATCACATAATATCAAAGAGGAAGATGTAGTCAGTTTTCGTCAGCAACGCTCCCTACAACTCAGTTTCCAAAGAGGACATTAGAGGACTAGTATGAGATTCAGAGTTCACCAACACTGAGTGAGGATTTACTTAAGAGTTAGCAGACAGCTAGTTTCCGATCAACCTCCGAGCAAAGAAGTTGAGCAAATCTTCGTATTCAAAATCTCAGTGATCAGTGAGCAAGTATGTACTAAAAATCAAACAAAGACTTCAAGTGAGAATCAAAATCCCCATGCTCGAAAAAGAAAACGCATCATCAGACATCGCCACAAACAACAAAGCCGCAATAAGCAACCTGGACTGCGCACTAGCAAAGTATCCACATGGGCGGTGACTAAGAGAAAAACCACCGAAGAACAACTCAAGGTCACGATTTCAAAGAAAGGGCCATGTTTCCTTATGGCCCTTAACGGACTCACCTGCCGTCGCAAACATGCAGCAGGGATCACATCAACCCAGTCATCCCTACCAAAAATAGGTATAGCGACTTCGCTTACTGTTTGAGTAACGAACTAGACAACGAAAAACAAATCACGCTAACTCTAACAAACAATACATGCCCCACCGTAAATCTCTAAACAATTCCATCCATCATGACACCCAAAAAGAAACAAACATAGAAGAAAGGGTTGCCAAAAAACTGGCAACCCTGTCCATAATTACATATAAATCTGTTCTTCAACTTCATCCTTAAGTACATTATAGAATCAAGAAATCAAAAATGGCAGCACACACTTTGAAATACAAAGAAAATGGATCACACACTTTGGCAAACATATAAAATCATAGTATACAGACATAAAAACCCGAATATCCGTACTAAGAAACACTGACCGCAATTCCCTTTGCTACATAGACGTAGAAAAAGCAGAAAATCTTGCTGAAAACTTCGAAAAAAAGTGTACGCACAGAATACACCCTCCCTCATCGATCACGAAATCGAAAGTTTAGCAACCTACATACGAACTCGGCCCAACACTACGCTGAAATGCACCCCGCAGCAGATAAAAAACCTGAAGTCCCTGGACCAGATGAAATCTCCACAAACTTAAATTTTTAACGCACTTAAAAAAACTCTCAACCAAACACATCATTCAATTATACTACATATTCAAAACTTGCTTCAAACTCTGCTATTTTCCTACGGCGTGGAAAATCGCCAAAGTAATCCCAATCCAGATGCAGGGAAAACCCGCTACAAATATCACCAGCTACCGATTAGCCTCCTAAGCACTATTAGCAAGATATTTGAAAAAATTATTCTCACGTCAAAAACAACAACATAATCATCTCATAAATTTGGCTTCAGGACAAAATACTTCTGCATCAAACAGCTAATGTGTCATGGAACATGTCACCATAAAAATAAACAAAAATAGATCAACACAACTTATCCTTTTAGACCTCGAAAAAGCCTTCGATTCAATCTAGCATAATACCTTCCTAATCAAATTATAGAGAATAAACACTCCGCCCTCGCTCATCAACATAATAGCCAACTGAAAAAAATAGAAAATTCTACGTCTCAGTCAACGGTCTTCCTCAACAACCAAAAGTATCATCGCGGGAGTACCGCAAGTACCTCAGTCCCATCCTAGGTCCGCTCCTATTTATCCTTTATATAAACGACATCTCAAGCACCCCAAATTTCCACTTAGTTTATGCCGATAATACTGCCATCTTTGCCTCTTCATGGTCCCTCAGAAACACAACAAAATACATTCAAGCCCACCTTGGCAAGCTTAAAAAATACTTCCATAAATGGAAACTTACAGTCAATCCGGCCAAGACGCAAGCCATCACTTTCACCAGTAGAATCTAATCTATCATAACAAGTCAACACATTCCTTGGATAACCACGGTCAAATACCTTGGCATACATCTAGACACAAAAATCACATGGGCGCCTGCAATAACAGAAAGAGCAAACCTGACTTATCTTGTTCTTAACAGACTGTAGCTACTGCTCAAGAAATAGCAAACTCAAAACCAGGATAAGAGTAAACGTATACAAATCATGCGTCAGATCAATAATCACATACGGTTACCAAATCTGGACAGCAGCAGCTAAGACACACATCAGCTACAGTGACTCTTATTCTACTATAATATTCGGACATCATACTATTCAAAATATTGTTGTAGACTTCGATTGTTTATAATAGTAAGTTTGGATTAATTTTTTATATTAAAACATTCATTATAGTTTTTTAATAATATATTAGAACATTCATTATAGTAACATAAATTTTATTTATTTATTCCACATACTTTTCTTAATATCAAACAACAAACAATTATGTCGAAATGTAGCAAAAATATTCGGACATTTGAAGAACTATATCTGAACCTGAAAATTGTTAATATAATCAATAATTAATATTTTGTTGGGTAGCTTCAATTACATATCATAGACACTTAGGCATATTTCCAGTAATTTTTTTTAAATAATTTAGCGGAATATTCTTCCATTTTTCGATTAATCGTTGTTTTAACTCCTCTTTTGATTTTATTGGCGTTGTTCGAATTTTCCTGTCCAAAAAATCTTATACGTTCTCGATGGGATTTAAGTCCGGTGATTGTAGTGGCGGATGTAATAATTGAGGACAATTATATAGCAGATATTCTTGAACTATTCTAGTTTTATGCTTGGGGTCGTTTTCTTGATAATATTTAAATGTGCATTCAACATCTATTGTGGTTGTCTTTTTTCTTGAGATTTTGTTGCAAAATATTAAGATACTTATTTTTATCTAACATTCTTTCTATAAAAACCAACTGCCCAACCCCTTTTGATGAAATGCACTCCCATACCATAATACTTCTACTGCCATGTTTTATCGGATTTAAATATATACAATTTAAATATATGCAATTTAGCTTTTCATTTCGTTTACACCATACTAATTTACGTCCATCGTTGCTAAATATATTAAATTTATTTTCATCGGCGAAAATTACATCATTCTACCAAGTTTCTTTTTTATGAACATATTGTTTTGCAAAAATTTTTCTTAGAATAATACGTTTGTCTTGATCGTTAAGTTTTCGTGACCAACCTTTCTGAGGAATTTATTCAATTCGGTCTTCATCATTGTATCTCCGTACAGCCACGATACTTTTATTTAATTTTAAAAGATTACCGATTTCTCGATTTTTCCTTTTTCTCGGTGAAAAATGACTAATTTTTACTTTTTCGTCCCATATTCGAAATTTTTGACTGATCGTAACGACTTCCGAATAGCTAAGATTTTGTTCTTCATATTGCTCAATATAATGTTTGTAAACAGACGGCTAGAATGTATCGTTGTCCGCAAGAAATGCGTAAATAAGTTACGTGTCCGAATAATTTTGCCACGCTACATTTCGACATAATTCAGTTTATTGTTTGATATTAAGAAAAGTATGTGCAATAAATAAATAAAATTTATGTTACTGTAAACTATAATGAATGTTCTAATATATTATTAAAAAATTAATCCAAACTTACTATTATAAACAATCGAAGTCCACATCAATATTTTGAATAGCATGATGTCCGAATATTAATAAGAGTCACTATAGGTCACTAAAGATACAAAATAAATTCCTGTGCATCATCTTGAACAAACCACACGACACGCCAATTTGCGAATTCCACGCAATAGCTAATATACAAAACTATATCAAGACTAATTTGAAACCGCTTATCATCCAGAGCATCAAAATCCATTGAAGTCAAACAGGAAATTTTAATGTCAACGACATCCCACTGAAAATCAAGAAAAGATTGAACACGTAATTACCACAACATAAACCTGAACAGAGTCAAACTTCACAAAGAAATCTACAGAGATATACAGTTTTGAAATTTTTCCTGCTACCGCGACAATCAAGTAACCGCTCAAACCAACTCTCTTTCCAAAACATCAGCACAACTTATCCTCACATTTTTTAATGGTTAAAGGGTTACACAATCCCAGGCACTGCGAGAAAATCACTCACAAACAAAAAAAAAGTCACATAATATTGAGGGCATTTGGACTCTCGAGTGAACCTTCAGTCGAGCCACATCGTGCTAAATATAGGTAAATATAGAGATAAAGTATTAATATAACAAATCAAGAGTTCAAGAATTTAGAAGTGAATTGTTAAATTACCATTGTTAAGCTGAGAGACAAAGAAGCGAACACTGGCGAATATACATACGGAGCCACATGGTATGTTCCTAAAAGAAAGAGTACAGAGGATGAAGAAAAACTTAATACCTAATCGCCAGAAAGCAGCAGGTATGGAAGTGGTAAATCCAGAAATTCCTACAAAAAACAGATTCAGCTCATTTGCTGAATACTTTGAGCAAGAGAATAGCTTTCAAACATGGCCCAATTGAAACACCTACTCAAACAGTCAACAAATAAAGCCACTATCGATCTATCTTTATGAAAAAATATATCATATTAACTTCTTGGACGTGCTCAGAATAAAATACAAAAACAATTTCCAAGCAAAGATTGCATCAGATAAGCTAAAGGTAATATTGCTGACTTTTAGGACGTCGAAAAATTTTGCATGAAAAACAATATACAATTCCACACGTACACGGTAAATACAGAAAAAACGCTTACGGTAGTACTAAAAGGTCTAGTCTGCCTCCCGGAAAATAGAATTATGGTTAATATTAAAAACGCATGATCTTAATGTAATTCATTGTACGGAAATGCCCACATACACAAGACATACCGAGTCATTTGCTTCCCAGGTACGTCCTTAGTTCAAGTAAACCATATTAGGTTTATTGAAAAACTAGGGAGATTTATTGGGATTTATTGAGAAAGATTTATTGGTAAAAATTTGAATCCCGTAAACCTATTACCTGACGCTTCAGATGCCAAGCTCACGGATTACATCAACTAATTGTAATAAAAAAGCAGTTTGTGTCAAATGTGCCAGTCCACGATAACAAGGACGTGTAAAAAGATTCTCGAAACCTTGCTGACCTATGCTAATTGCAAAGGTGAACACCCGGATAACTATCCAAAAGTGCCCAGCTCTTCTAGTATTTCTAGAAAAAAAAAGCAGCTTTCAGAAAAATCACGCCAAATCATCCCAGAGGAGGAGTTCTCATCCTAATACATAAAAACATTCCTACTAAAGACATTCCATACTATCATTCTCATTGAATATCTTGCTATAAAAATAAAAATTAACTCCAAAATCACAATAGGAGTAACATATGCTCCCCCAAAAAATAAAATTTTACAGTCTGATCTCGACAACATTATGCCACCTCACGGCGCAAGTTATTTCCTCATAGGCGGTGACGGTGCATTTCAATGTAAAGCACCACTTATGGAATAACGTTAACAGAAATGTAAATGGATCTGCCATTAAAAATAAAATCAAACTACTATCAAATCATACATAGCTCTATTTACACTTACAAACAATCATACTGTACCCTCTCTAATATAACATATTTCTTTCAAATGACTGTCATAGACCTGTCCTCCAATCATCTACCCAGTAGAACTCACCTTCCAAACATGCAGCAACATAAAATCCACACTCCAAATTGACCAAATAAACTGGAAAACCTACACTCAACTTTGTAATAGGATACACATAAAACAATATTGAGAAGCTATTGATAAAGAAATAAACACACTATCCTGTCACATTCAAAAGTCAATGCTACACTTTCTATAACCGCCCAAAATTATCCGAACAGTACTGATCATTTAAAACTGTAAAAATTAATAAAGGAAAGGAACAAATGAAAGGAATAAACGAAAGTACCATAGAACTGGAAACCCAACTTACAAATTACTTAGAAATACACTTACATATAGAAGAGAATCATACTCCATATAGAAGAGAATCAGGGAATTGAAAATTCAGACTTGGCAAGACAAGCTTGGCAATATTAAAACCACGGTTAATACTCTGGGATATAAAATCACTGGCTGACTCAAGACACGTCCAGTCCTACAAAACACAAATTCCTTTTATTTTGATGCAGAAAAGGCAGAAGGTTTGGCTCAACTTTTCCAGAAAATGGGACTCTTCCTTCTAGACAGGTTGGTATTTTGGTTTATATTTTAAATAATTTATACGCCCATCCTCCCCAGAATTACTTTCCAAGCTGCTTTCTACACATAATTAGAAATTTAATAAAGAAACTTCCAAATAATAAGACACCTGGTCTCGAGAAAATCACAACGAATAAACTCTTCCATCAAAACCCATAGTCCAGATTATACATATATATTTATTATATATTTAAAGTCTGCATAAGGCTATCATACTTCCCAGATGCCTGGAAAATAGTAAAAATCATACCTGTGTGCAAACAGGATACTTCCTACCACCTTAACCAATTACAGACCGACTAGTCTTCTGAACATCCTCAGTAAATTCATTCACATCCACCTTCTATTCTATATAGATTCAAATAATATCATAATATCACAACAGTTTGATTTCAGAGTTAGCCACTCATGCATTCAGCAACTGTAAAGAGTTGCAGAATACAACTCTAGCAACAGAGGTAAACAAAAACAGATTAACTTAGCTAGTCCTTCTGGATTTAGAAAAAGCTTTTGATTCCGGCACAACGCCCCTATTTTCAAGCTTCAACAAATAAATATCCCCAGCTTCCTCCTTGTCCTAATCATAAACTATCTACACTAACTAAACTACCTACACGGTAGAAAATTCTACATGAGTATAAATGGGTCATCCTCCTCAAAGGCATCTGGACAGGGGTTTCTCAAGGATCTATCCTGGGTCCTCTCCTTTTCACTCTTTACATCAATGATATCCCCACCTCCTTAAGCATTCACACGGTTATCTATGCACATTTTTGCCTCTTCTGGGAGCCCAAAAATGCCATCAATATATATATATATATATATATGTCACACATAGACATATTGCAGCAACTGGAAGCTGACTGTTAACCTAAAACACAAGCAATCACTTTTACCAGAAGAATTTCACCCACGAATTAAATTACCATATCAGGATATTCCACTTCATGGACATACACGGTGAAATACCTAAGAATTACCCTAGACTCCAGGGTCACCTGAGCCCTGGCAATTACAAAGAGAGTCAATCTGGCTTACTCAGTACTAAAAAGGTTATACCCTTTCATTGCAAGTTAAAAACATCAATAAAAATAAATCTCTATAAGACATGTGTCAGACCCATCATTATATATGGACATCAAATCTGGATTGCAGCAACAAAATCAAATATTAACAAAGTCCAGAGAAACAAATTCCTCCGCATTATACTGAATAAGCACGACACATCATCCAGAAAACTAGACGCCCTAGCAAACATGTTCACAAACAAAGAATATATAAATAAATCGCTACAATCAGTTTACAACCTCGAAAGCACAGGAAATTACGATATAATTACGATATTGCCAATATACTGTTTAAACTAAAAATCAAGCTGCCTAAGTATTAACAACAAGTTAAATCAAATCTCAAACTTTAATAGAACACTAACAAAGCGAGTAGATTTTTTAGAAAATTTTCCTGCTGCATAACCCACATTTTCTCATTTACTAATTCTATAAGAATTTAAAATAAAAATCTAAATGATTATGATTATATGTAAGTAGAAGGGTTACTTAACCTTAGAAGCTGTGAAAGGACATACACCAGTCATCAAAGAAAAAAAAATCACATATTACATTTTTTTCTAATAAAAAAGTATTTTAGTCTCGGCTTAGTTATCGTACCGTCCGTATACGGGCGTCCGATACAGTCTCGCTCACATTCATAGAAATTATAAGCGTAACTGTTAGTGAAAACAAGTGCCGATTCTGTGTACCAACGGACACAGGGATCGGAGCACAGGAATGAACACACCGCAAACCAACACCAATTTAAGGGGACCTCTGAATACAGGGATTCCCCAATTTCTAATCTAACGGAAATTAACAACTCATATAAAATCTTACTTCCACGCTGTAAAACTCTACTCATCTCCTACAAAAGATCAAGTCATCATCCACACAATAGACGATATAAGCTTCCGAGACACGCAATAAGAAAACTAATTAGTTCCAAAGCAATAAAATACATCTCCAAAATCTGGAACAACCGAATTTGTGCATATTTGGAGAAAAAACAAACAGTGACACACATAACTAACTTGCATAAAACAATCACTATCAACAATAAAACAGTAAACATAAGACCTATGTTAACTCCGGCTCAAAGAATAATATCCAACGTTTCCGGTCATACCAAACTCTGAATTCGAAAATATCTTCAAAAGGAATAATGTCAAGTTACGCTCCAAAATAACAACTCTGAAAGAAGGTATGACCGACCCAGACGCTCGCATCCTCAGCTTCAAAAGGCAAGTATATAGATTCCGATGACATTGAAAAAATCCCATCCACTTTCTTAATGACTTTTGAGGACACATCCTACCGAATTTTCCACTAACAGCTTATTCTGCTTCCTTTAAAGAAGGTCACCTAGCGAAAGATCGTCTGCAAAATCAAAATCCAAACACATTAACCGATTCGACAAATTCAAACATAAATTCAATGATTTCCCCATTAACGCAATCCTCCAAACTGCCGGCAAAGAAGATATCCATTATTACCGAGCATCATACCATAAACATCAATAAACACAAATCAACAATTGATGAATTACCTACCAAACATCTACCAAACTCTTCTAGTACCAAAAGACCTTTGTCACAAACATCAGCCAATAACAAATCCGATTACGTAAGCTTGAATGACATTGACTTCATGCTTCCACCAGTTAGTCCACATAAAAAAATTGCACTAACCAAGCAAAAATCACCACGCTCTTCATCTCCAATATTCAATTTCGTCAAACTAGAGGAATTGGCTGGCCCTAGCCAAAGGAATAATAAATAATAAAAATCCTACGCACAACCTAAACTACTCTCAGCTCAAAAGCCTCCTCCAAGACATCTTCGAATCAGCTCACCCAATAGAAATCGTTAGAAACTACATCGATAACATCCCTTACAAACACTCGAAGAAATCTATCCCCATCTAAAAGAGAGAAGTATTAAAAACAGAATTTACCGACTCTGTAAAAAGCTTACTAAGCCTTGAAAGGGAAACACTTGAAAGGGAAGCATCAATCAGCTGCTTAAAATCCGTTATCGAATTCTCATAAAAGACAAACAGCAATCAATTCCTTATCCAAAACTTATCCAAATTTCAAATATGAAAGCAACAATGCAATGGAACATAAATGGTTATTATATTTATTATGAACAATTCTAAATTCTCGTAAAAAAATTCAGTCCTGATATTATCTGCCTCCAAGAAACTTCAGAAAGAATCAACAACCTTTATTAAACATTAGAATACCTACATCAAAAACCGGGCAAACGAAAACTACGCCAGCGGAGGAGTGACCATTATAATATTGGATAAATATAACTCCATCGAAACCCCAATAAATTCAGACTTAGAAGCCGTCTTAGTAGCCATTTCATTCCCCAAAAAAATCCACATTTGCAATGTCTACATTCAAAATAGTTTCCCCTTTGATTTGTAAGACCTTGAAGATTTGATCAAATTTCAGCTCCACTGATCCTGTCCGGAGATTTTAATAGTTACCACGCTCTCTGGAGATCGACCAGAACTGACAGTAGAGGCAAGACAATTGAAAAACTACTAAACAACTAGGATTTAATCTTGTTAAATACAGGTAAATTCTCTAACGCACTTCAGTACTAGGAACGGTAAGACAAGTGCAATAGATTTAACTTGTTCCAGTTCACCACTTTCCCATAAAAATCGCCTATGTAGACAATATCACATCAACTCGAACATATTATCGACCAAAATGGAATATAAGAAAATCAAACTGGTCAGTATATCAAGAAAATATAACGCTTCAACTCACAGAAAAAGAAACAGACCCTGAATTTGAGCCAACCCAGATTAACAAAATAATAAACGAATTTCAACAAATCATAACATCAGCTGTAGACAAAGTCTTTGGAGTTTCCAGACTGAAAAAAATCAGAAAAAAACCTGTACCAAAATTGCCATGCAAGAGAGTTATCATGCGTTCAATAGAGCAAAAAAATATTCCACTAACGAAAACCTAACCGAGTTAAAAAAAAACGCGCCAATTTTCGAAGAACAATTAAAGAAAATAAAAAACAGTGGAGAAATTATATATTATTCATAAATTTCAAAATTCCAACATCTGAAGTATCAGAAAAAATCAAACGGGTAAGTGGATTTCAATCTTCTACCAATATTCAATTTCTGGAAACCGATGATGGCAAGGTTGTAACTTAAGCTCACGACATTGCTAACACTCTAGCCAAAAAATTCTAAGAAAACTGAAACAACAAAAATAACAGCCTACCATATCCCACAAACAACAACCATATACACCAAGATCAGATCGATAATGATAGCAACCAATTGCTAAACTCACCATTAATATTTAAGAAAATAAACTCCATCCTTACATCAACAAAAAACTCCGTCCCTGGACCAGATAATATCCCAAACTTGCTACTAAAAATGCTTCCGAAAGCCGGAATAAACTACCTGTTAAAGATCTTCAACTGTATACGGATTCACAAAGTCTTTCTTGAAAATTGACAGAAAGCAATAGTAATTCCAATTCCTAAGCTAAACAAAAGCAAATAAAACCCAATTAAAACAGTTATCGCCCAATTGCATTAATTAACACCATGTGTAAACTACTGGAAAAATCTTAAATCTAAGGCTTCCATTGTACCTCGAATTAAAGAAATTTCCAAACCAATACGGTTTCCAATGCCATCCTTCTATCATTGATGTCCTAACGAACGTGAAATCTAACATCTGTGACGCCTTCCTCAATGGAGAATACTTAGCCGCCGTATGCCTCGACATTAAAAAAGCTCGACACAGTCTGGAGATCCAAAATCGCAAGTTCTCTCCTCGAGTTAAACATGAATGGTAATATGCTATCTTTCATAACCAATTTCCTATCAAATAGATACATTCAAGTCAGAGTAAATTCTCTCATATCCCGTTATTATAATCCAAAACGAAGTCAGAAGATCAGTAAGGAGCACTATTTCTAATAAAAATTAACGACATCACCTTCAACCTCAAGCACCAATACTCAGTTATTTGTGGACGACATAACAATCACATGTAGTGAGAAAAATGTACACTCCATGTACACAAACACTTACAAACAGCCACCAACACTCTACAGGACTAGTTAAAAACAACTGGCTTACATTTTTCTTCTCAAAAAACCCAAGGCATCCTTTTCACTAGAAAAAACAAACTCCAATTCCCAACTAAACTACATTTGTGTAATACTGAAATAAAATTCAGACACTATCAAAATATTTGGTCTTATTTTTGACAAAAAGCTATCTTGGGCACCATATCTAAAATCCTTAAAAGATTCCTACATAAAAAGACTTAACAACATAAAAATCCTTTCCAATAACAACTGGGGAGCCAACAAAGACACTCTTTTAGAAACATACAGAGCGTTAATTCGATCCAAACTAGATTACGGCTCTACCGTTTATAATTCAGACAAAAACTACATTAAAAGAAAGATAGAATCAACCTCCCATATAGCTTTAAGACTGGTTACAGGAGCACAGTGAACTTGTAAATAGTTTACTATTCGAAGCCAAAAAAATGTAAAATTAATTTTTTAATTTTACATTTTAAATTAATTATAAAAATTCTATATTAAAACAAAACATTTATTTATTTATTAATTATTAATAGACTCCATTCTATTAGACAACAAATAAAAGATATAAAAAATTAGATGTAGAAGAGTTTATATGTATATAAATTATATATTATAAAAAAGAATATTATAATAAGAAAAGAAGAATAATTATAAAACGTAAGTTTTAATATTTTATTCTTTTAATATGTTTAATATAAAATAAACTGTTATGTTTAATAGAATAATTAAACATATTGATTTTAATTTTATTACTTTTTATTTACAGCTTTTTATTTACTTTCTATTTGCTTTATAAATTTAAATTAAGCATAATTTATCTATATAAGCATAATTTATGTATATTCGATTTTGCTCATAATTTTAAAATTAACAGTTTTATCTACATACGATTGTTCAAAATTAAATTAGTTCAAAAATAGTAAATAGATTATGAAACATAAATAATTTGTCGAATTTGTTTAGTAAATTTGTTTATAAAATTAATGAAACAGCAATTAAACAAACATGCAATATATCACATTGTATATTATTGAATATTTGTTATAAATATTTATGACAAAGTTCATTGCGATATCTTTTATGAGTCAAAAATGTCTCGAAAATTCTCAACTGGTCCGTAGTGCGTTGCGACAGTTATAGCGACGAGGATAGCGAAATTCGAAACTTTCTTTATTCAACTAATGCTGGGAGTCTCATTCCTGCATTGGTGATAATTACTTTTAATGCCGATTCACCGATGCCGAGCTATGTACATCACATGTATCATGAAACTTAAAGATGCATGCATCGCCGCATGTTATTCCAACGTCTGTGGGAGTCTTTACAAAGAACGGTATTGCTATTACGTTATTGGTTATTCGACAGCTAATGACGACGACAGACTCGACAATTACTACAGTGACGATGCGACGCCTAGTACAGCAAAAACAGTTTTTAAGCTTCTTTCAGAAGAAGATGCTTGTACCACCGATATAAATATCGCGATACGTGTATGAGATACATGTTGGAAATGAAATACAAACATTCAATTATATCTCGTTTGGTCAAATGTCCCGTTTTCTTCTGGAACAGATTTCGGATTTTTTGAGAAGAAATGGACGCGATAACGTGAGCATTTGGTATTGTCGATGGACAGACTCAATGTTTATACATTATAATTTCATTTGAAATAAAAATAAAAACAAAAAATTTGGAATAATGAACCATTTACATTAATTTTATTTTTATTTTAAAAGTAACTTTATCTTGTGTCCGAATCAAATAAATGATTTGCAAATCATTTTTTGTTTAATTTAATTCATCGAAATAAAATAACAAACAATCGCAGCACAAAATATAGATTCAACAGAATCAGAAACTATTTGGGAAATTATTAGCTGTAGTATGGTATGACTCATTCATCAAAATGAGACAAAATTTTCAAGGAGTGGAAGAAAGAAAAAATGTGAAATTTATGTTGACCTCAAATATGAAATTTTAGTTAGATTTTTATTAGTTTCTGAGATGTTAATATAAAACTTTAAATTCTGATAACCATCGTTATTATAATAATTATAATAATATAATAATTGTCGTCGTTGGTCGTAATTATCGATATAATAATCGATATAAATATCAATCTTAACATCAGTTATTGTAACTCTATAATTGCTTAACAATAGATTCCTGAGAAGGATGTATATTCTACTTCCGTATTCTACAAATTCAGGTAATGTACGGGAAGAAATGTAGACGATAAATTTTATTATTTATTATACACATTTGTTATGTTCAAAGTAGTGGAATATTGCTTTATTAATATATGAGTCGATTTGTTAAATAACATTTTGGGTTTTGGCTAAAAGACGAGCGGAAAAATGTATTCAATCCAACCTCAGTTTTTATTTTTCTATGAAGTTTAATATGCCGATTGTAAGTGGGACATTTACCTAGATGTTGATATCATAACGTATTGATTTGTGACGTTTGTATAGGCAGAATTTTTTGCTATACAAACATACAATTTTATTATACAAAAGTTTTTTACTAATATTTCAGAAACTAATAAACTAAAATTTTATATTTGGAATCCACAATTGCTCCTCACTATCCCCCTCAAATTTCAATAATTATCACTTACTATTAGAAATTAAGATCAAGATTGATCAACATTGATTTTATTTTCGATTGAAAAATTGAATGTATAGTTTAACGAGATATGAGATATCAGTAGTAATCTTTAATGCTAGTGATTGTTTTCTTCAACGTGAAGCAGCAGTTTCATTTATCCATGCGTCTAAACGCATTATTATAAATTCATTATCCACAAGTAAATTCTTTGATATACCGTCTTTTGAATAAGGTTTATTGCTTATTGTTTATTATTTATTAAAATGTTCACATTGCTAGCGCCAATTAGCTGTTCGCAAACAGCAGTCTGAATGGATTAGTTAATAATATCAGTTTTCACAATTTTTGCGCTTAGTAGCTAAAAACAAATTAGTAGCTGAAGCCAAACTTGGTAGTTGTAAAAAAATAATTTAGAAATAGATATATATATAGAATATTTTACATTAATTTAATGATCATTCTATATTTACTAAAAAAAAAAAAAAAAAAAAAAAAAATATAGAGAGAGTGTATAGAACACAATACGTGATGCTCAGGATTAGAAAATAAATATTTCCAATTTACGGAACATATTTTAACATATAGCTTAAATAAACCAAAGAAAGCAATAGTGAAACACAATACGCATTTCTTGAACTTTTGAATTAGTGGATTCTTTTGCTAATATCATTAAATATCGTACAATAAATTAATCAACCAGTGAATGCTTACCTTGGTAAATACATAACTTGAATGGCAAAGATCATACCATAAATAATAGTTGAAGCGAACAGATACCATGGATATTGTTCATCAATCTGTTGCCGATATTGAAGTTCTTGATTTTGATCATAAAATCGATAAGTGAAGGATGACATATCTTCATTGCCCTGACACCATTGTCTGTTATAAGAAGCACTTGTGAATATACTTATGACAATGATTAAATCGTTATATATACATGTATGTATGAATAATAGAAGATTTATCAAAAACAAAAAATAAGGTAAACTCACCTTATATCAACGAAACAATTAAAATTATTATTTATTAAAATATTCGATTCAATCATGGCGATGCTCTATAAGACAGAAAGAAACACATACATACATTATATAAATTTTGACATTAATTCATTTAATATAATATTCTGCTTTAACTATATCTTATTGTATTAATATAATAAAGGACTAATTTTTCTTTTTTTAGTAACTAATTAACAATAAAATTTATTAGCTTACCATTAGACCAATATTTTTGGCAAGTGTGGCTTCTGCGATGTTAGCAAAAGGTTTATCAGCGCCCCAACTTTCAACATATTTTGTCATTTTACTGCTTGGTCTTGATCTGTTCAGATGTAGAGATAAAAATTATTTTAAATGGCTTTTTTTGTCTTTTTCCTACTCATGTTTTTTTCTTCGAATGACAGTTAGCAAGATACCAAAAGGTAACATAACATAATATGACTTTTTCTTTATTTCTATTTTTTTATTATTATATTCAGTTAAATATTACTTAATAGCAATTAATACGAAGATATAAGGAAGAAGAGCATTTTAAGAACTATTTTATTTCATAACATTTACAATCTATCGATAGTGCATTATGATTTGAGTTAGTGAATAATAACTACATTTAGAGTCAAATTTAAATGCAGATAGATGGTATTGTGAACAGTTTTTATATGTTAAAGCGAAGTATCGAAATTAAACATGTTCACCTGGACGGTATGGAAGTAGCACCGTATTCGCTCTCACTGTTATCATGCGTGCGATTTTCTTGGTTGGATTTCTGACATATATAATGCGAAAAAAATCATTATTCATCAGACTTTGTTAATCAATTCGATCTCCAATATATTCAAAATATTGTCATTAAAATGAAATTGATCCACTAATTAAATTATTGAATACTCGACTGTAATCAACTATAATCGAATAATTATTTCTGCTTTACTGCAATATTGATACAATGATTCAATAATGATTAATGTATACAACATAATTTGATGTTAATATTTAAACAATATCACGTACGAAGCATTAATTTTAGTATTATGAATATCAATAGAGAATTCTAATTTTTGTGTTATGAATATCAATAGAAAATTCTAATTTTTGACAGAAATGACAGAAAAAGAGGATTTGATTTCACCTTTGGAGGCACTATTAAGAAAGTTTCTATATTATGTTGGGCAAGATAATTTTCTCGTGATCCTCCATTTCCAGGCTCCACTTCAAAATGATTTCCAAGTTGAAGCAGGGTAGCTTTAGTTATATGCACTCTCCTTGAGAAAAAAAAGAAAACTTATTAAAGATTTGTTATTATAATCGTGCGTTTAGACCAAGCGAATCAATACTTATTCCGACAAATTCGTGTTGTTTATTTATTACATTAACAGTTGTTTAATGACAAATTATGAATACAAATACAAATTTGGTCAAAGTAAGCAACGAATGAACATTCGTTCATTTTTCGGTCTAAACGCACTGCATATATGAGAATATAACAATTGAATTGTTATAATAATGATGATGATGATGATGATGATCATAAAATACTAACAACAACAACAACAATAATAATATGTATATTGTTATATAATAAATTACCCCGGTAAACCACCACTTTCCATATGATTTGCGAGTGTAACATCGTCACTCCAAACGTCGAATTGCCATTTTCTTAAACCAAGTACACCGCACAGCACATTTCCGGTGTGTATTCCTATTCGCATATCCACATTGAATCCCGTTGCTTTACGAACAAATCTAAAAAAAGAAACGACTAGTTTTTATCATTTTATTATTTCGGGAAAAGATCAGTTTATCTTTTTCTTTTTACTTAATAGCATCAATCATTTGTAATCCCATAGTCACACAATTACACGCATGATTTGGTCGAGAAATGGGTAATCCTGAAACGCAGTAGTAACAATCACCCAGGATCTTAATTCTCATGCATTGATTATCCTAAAATTATCCACATGTGAATTTATGTATCAACTTAACATATAACATATGAACTTAAAGTTAAAATCATGATATTTTAATACAATAGGAAATATATTTTGATAATGCTAGATAATAAGAAATGATTCAATAAAAAATTATCACGATGTTACCTGAGCAATTTGATCGAATCTTCCGAATAGTTCATTTAGTATTTTTACTAGATTCGAAGCTGACAATTGTTCCGAAAGCGGTGTAAAATTAACAATGTCTGCATACAGAATACTAAGAAAAATATTATCATTTTTATATCTATTATAATTGATTAAGGCAATAACAGTTTGCTCTATTTTTTTTAGTTTACCTGACATTGTTAAATCGCTGCACGTACATTTCATAAAATCTAGTTTGTTTATGTTTACTAACTTCTTGACACGCATTCGCCATTTTCAACATAATACTTTTTTTCACCTGTCTCAATTTTATTTAACAATGTTTAATACATTTGAATAGATAATTATCATGAGAGAAAAATCCAAAACTCACCTCAGCTGCGATATAAGCAGGAATGACGCTCAACAATAATTGTTCTTGTTGTTCTCTTTCACATTCTAGCTTTATTCTGGATTCGATAACTATTTTTGTTTTAGAGAACGTCCTATTATGCGCTTTTGCAGTTAGTATGCTATAATATGAACCCGATAGAATTGCAGCAAATAGAAAAATGACTTCGCTGCATATCTAAATCAAATAAAAAATGGATAAATAAGTAGTCTTAAATGTAAAAACAAACGTATAAACGATAATTAAATAGTAGTAGAGTAGTCAAGGGAATAGAAGATATAATTTAAATATAGGAATACCTGACTTATTTGATAGTAACTTGATTGTTCGGAAAACATAAATTGTATGCAAATGTATCCTAAATGAATAAAAATTAACATAATTGCAAGAATTGTTGGTGTTTGTCGACTATCTCTTGGTAATACTGCAATTATTGTGTGAACTGCGACAAATAAAGGTACCGAAGCACGAATAATTAGAATTCCAGCACCTAAAGTAATAGATGCGATGAAGCCTAAAAGAAGTCTAGCTTTAGCGGATATTAACGTGCAGGGTAGTTGCGTCACTAATAGTAAACTCAATGAAAAGAGTAATAATATTGTGAAAATCGATATAAAAAAAACCACTTGAGTTAAATCCTGTAACAAAACAAAAAGAATAAGATAAGAATAATTTTGTATTTTCTCTTTTTATTTAGGGTCTGAATATTAGTGAATATATAATATAATATAATACATTTACGACTATATTTAGAAAATAAGCACACAATAACAGAATCTAATTAGGTATTCTATAATACATACATATGTACATACATAATATATTCGGTTTTTTCTTTTTTTCCGTTTGTCTCTTCCGTTTTTCCTTTTTCTTTTTTCTCTTATGCTAACAATAATGATGCAAATAATAATAATAATAATACATTTTTTATAATAACAATGAAAATTACATTTATACTTCATCACTTCATAGATTAAAATCAATTTCTAACGATGTATTCTTATTCTTATATTGATATTATATTCGTATAATATTAATTAGATTGAAAATTTAATTTATAAAATATTTTATTATTCTATCCTATTTTTGCAAAATTATTTTAATATTAAGGAACTATGAATTTCTTCAATTATAATATGAAGCAATTATAATATGAATATTATTTTATAATCGACAACTGAGTATTTTAAGGAATACGGAATGTTATAATAATATAAACGTTAAAAAATATAAATACTTCAGTAGATCAAATGTTATCAATAGCATATAATGGATAGGCCAAAGAAATAAATATTTTTATTTCCATTCCTTTCTTGTCTTTGTTTTAGTATTTTTATTTTTGCATTATTAATTAAAAACTGTAATTGTTTTAATTTGGTAATTTGTTTTTAATTAGTATGTTTATAACATTCCAAAATCATTTAACATTTTTTAAATGACAATTTGTATTATTTTCGATATTGTTATAGGGCACACAAAGTAAAATTCAACAATCATTCTATTCCGATTATTTAATCTGAAAAAATTGACAGTAATATTTTTTAATGTTATTGAACTATTATTGGCTTATGTACATACGTTTATGTTATGAAATATATTATCACAGAAAATGCGTGACAAATGTCACACTAAAATTTGAAGTATTTCAAGAAATATTAATTTTTCCACATTGTGGTCTAATATATTTTTAATGAAAATAGCACAAGAATTAATTCATAGAAAAAAATCGTGCAATCCTATTTAAAATTGCACAAGTGTATTTCTATATATGATAACAAAACTTCTTAAATAATGCAAAATTTTCCTTATATTTTTTTCTATTTTTGACAGAAACAAACTTATAGTTTAGTACAATTATTAAATTCACCTTGTACATATGTATTAAAAAATGTGATTTGTTTTTTTTTTTTCGTAAATTCTATGTACATATTTACACAATATAATATGTTTACACAATATAAATATTATTATTATTATAAAAATTAATAAGGAATAAAAATGATATTTAATTAAATTTTGAAGTTTAATTGAAATTTATTACATTTACCTGATAGTTAGCAATACAGAGAATTCCTAAAACGGATATTAAGGCAACAATAGCGATAAGAAAGACTCCAGCATAGAGGGAGGCTGTCAATTTTCCTTCATATTTATTTCTTAGTTGTTTCAATTCCTCAATGCCGACTTCTGCCACATGTTTCTGTGATTTTTCTATAATATATACATATATTGCATACAACTACTATTCCAAGATAAGAAAATTAAATGATTCAAGAATCTTTTTCAATATTTAGCATTAATCTCGATGAGCATTATTGAGAAAAATACTACAATCTGTTACATGTAAGTGTCCACAGATGAATACATACGTATATATAAGCAAAAGTAGATATGTATAAAGCATACATACTTGTTTTGCTAAGCGGTATAAGATTTCTCCGTAACACACTTTAATTATCTTTTCATTTCCATTTAAAATAAATTAAGTCAATCTAATATCCAAAAATTGCTCAAAAGGTAAGAAAAACAGAAAGCATAAAGTAACTAATGAATTTATGGTTCTTTCAAGGTACTTCTACTTTTAAGAGTTGGCTCATTGCCAGTATGAGTTATTTTTGATCTTTATAATGTGTATATATATCGTTAGAAATTTGACTTTTCCGACTTTGGTGTGCGTAATTTCAGCGCAATGCACTTATGTAAGAAATAAACATGTGGCAAAATTTTATTCTCTTTTTTTTGGTCTCTTTAATTATGTACTAAAAAAATAATATAGATCACTAATAATAATTATTAAATATATAATTCAAGTACAATTTGAATAAAATATATATTTTTTAAATTATATCTATAAATGTTTGAACATAATATTTCTTCATTACTGTTCGTTACGAACTGATGAATTTTAATCAATAAACTTCTATATGTGTCGATTTACAATTTGGTTTCTTTTTCTCAATTTCTCACACTTTGGTTTTACGAATATATAAAGATAGATTGATAAGATGGACATCATTAATTGTTCCATTCATACTTTCATTTCTACAGTTTATATATATGTCTATTCTTTTTTTACTTGTGTTATTTAAGAAATAATATCACGTAAGCGTAGATTATTACCTTCTTCTGACATAACACTGGTAAAATATTCAGTTCCTGTCACGCGTTATAATTCTCTCAACTTGATATTTTTCGTATTTAATATTTCCTGCTTCTTTCTGTTTCTGATTAATTAATCACATAGAACTTTTCTTGTATATTATTTTAATTAATTGCACAGTTTTAAAATATATATGAGTCACAAAGAAAAAAATATTCTAAGTATGCATTGCAACACGTTACTCTTTTGGATCTCTTACCGCGATAGTGGGGAGTAGGAGGAAGAAGAGAGAAAGAAAGATAGAAACAAAAATGATAAATCAATTCGATTGACATAAATGTTATCATATTTAACTAATAAAATTATAATTCATTCTGGAAAGTAGAATATTTTATTATAGTATATAAGAATTAATAATTAAAATAATATTGGATGGATGTGTGTAAAAATTATTCATAGCGAATACGATCTTATAAATATGAAGATCACTATTAGGAACTTTATTTATTAAACAACGTTATTGTAAAATTATTTTATACTTTTTTTGGATTGACGCCATTGTTTCTGGTGCATTTTTTACTAAAACATAAATACATACATATTTCCTAGTCTCTATTGTGTATTGTTATTATAATTGTATTATATATGTAATGTATTATAATTCTTTAATCGTTTTTTTACAAAACAATATTTAATACAGTCATTTTTAATTCAATAAAATATAAAATTAAATTAAATGATAAATAATTATAATATTGTGAATATTTCGTAAAATGTATAATTAATTAAGAAGAAATAAAGATATTTTAATCTTAATGATGGAAGTTTATAGCTGTCTTTTTTTTATTATTATTTCCTTTGTTTTGTAACAAAAATGTAACATGGATTGAATAAGCTTTAACATTCTTTGTATTTCCTCTATGCTTAGTAGTTCATTTATCTACATCTTTTCTTTTTTCTCTCTTCACTCTTTGTATCATTGAATTTTATTTTACATTATAAAAATTCCATTTCACGTTCGATACCCACGAATTTTAATTGTTCCGTTGGTCCGTATCTACAAAAAAAGAAACATGTAAATAATGTGAAAAAAATGTGTGTACATAGTATTAACAATTTTACCTGTAATCAAAAAATAATTCCTCGCCAGGTTGAATAGCCCTTTTTGCAAAAATACCTATCCTATGATCACCATTTACCATCATTACCTTCGCATAGCAATTAGGATTTATTGAATGATTGGCGAATCTTATTTTATTTCCTTTTCGAGTAGCATCCACAACAAAATCTAAAAGTTAAAGGGACAAAATTAATAGAAATTGATTATTCTTCAACTATTGATAAAAAACTGCAATATATCTTATTAATTTTTCTTACCATTATTAAGATTAAAAAGGAAACTACACATATATTTATCATATACTTTGCCTCGTCTGTCAGCTTCATCTTGACTTATAATTTCACCACAATATTCCGATATAAATTCATTCTTTGCCGCAGATTCCTTAAGAAATATTCCCCAGCCAGCTACATCAGATGGTGCCATTAAAAGATGTTTGTCTGAAATTATATTAGTATTGATAGTTAAAATTAATTTTATGATTTGAAAAATATAAAAAGGTATTATATACATACGAAGACCGCGTTGAACGCTAACGTTTTTGCAGGATATTTTAGTAATATGAAACTGATCTGCACCGCATGTTTGACATAGATCTGGGTCACATTCCCTTACGGCTAGATAACAAGGACACTGTTTTGTGTTACATTGAGCTTTACATCTACATCCTGGGAAACGATTTTGACATTCGCTGCTACATTGACAAAACTTTTCACAGAAATTCTGAGCTTGTATGCATGGGCATGAGTTATCACACTGTCTTCCTGGATGATCGCATGGTGCGAAATTATGAACATGATTGGCACCTTGAAAATAAAAAAAGAAAAAGAAAAAAATCAATAAATAATGTAAATTTAAAAAAATTAAATATTCATTTTTGAATATTCACCAGAATCTTTTTTTAGTTGTATTTTTCTACAATGCATTGACCAAAGACGATGTTTCTTTTTTTTCTTTCGCGGTGGCGTGAAATCTTTCAAATTTTCGACTGCTGGAATATCTGATGCTTCCTTCTGTGCAAATTGATATACTTCCTGGCACGTTTTAGTTAGCATTATTTGCGCTAATGCGCATGGATTGCCAGGAAAAGCTTTATGAAGAGCTCGAAACAAACTCTGTTCTGAACCTGTCCATGAAGATTCACTTTCTGTCTTTATTCGTTTATCCAGACCCAGAAGGGTAAACGGCGCTTGATTTTCCGGTTGAGCTTGATCTTCCATTAATTCTTCAGATTTTGTTTCTTTATTAACGTTCTGTTTAAAATCTAATATGATAACAATATATGAATCTATTATATTTTTTATTGATAACACAATCTACATAGCTTATTTAGAAAAAAATGAATAATCTCGTATTACCTTGACAACCATCTCCTTGACTATACTTATTGCTGTCATTGCTATCTTCACTACTTGCTTCATTTCCAGAATCTACACTTGCTTGTTTCCGTACTTTTCTGGGTCCACTACGTTTCTCATCGCTTTCCTCATCTTTTACATCTGCTGCTTGTGCAGCGAGTTTCTCTTTCATTCCTTCCTATAAAACAAAATTTGCATTTAATGTGTCTATTTTTATCATTATTGTTACCATTATTCTTGCTTTTACCAAATGCATGTAACATTCTGTTCCGCATGGTTCAGAAAAAGGTTTTAAGTCAGGTCCCTTTCGTTTTTGCAAATTCGGTCCTGGATGACAGACTTGAAGACCTATAAATAAGATGTAAATTTAATGCCAAGCTATTTTCAAAAGAAAGCATCACGGACGATGTAGAATTTAGTATGTGTTCACAGCGTCAACGACCAACGAAATATGATTGCAGATGTACCCTTGATGGCATTTCCAAATGAAAAAGAAAAAAGGAATGAAAATAAAACGAAAAAGAAGCGTTCGTTCAAATACGATCGTTTGTATGCAGTGTTATTCTTTACCTGACGGCGACGCTCCCCTGGCTGCTACAATAAATCAGGAATCATAAATAATCGTAATTGACAGATGATCAATTTAAGACAGGGATACAGCATGGTGTATGGCCACTAGGTTGTATCTCAGTACTAATCTTTGTAATTAAAGAATATAACCAATTTAAGAAGAGTCAAACTTATATATTTTATTCTTATACTCACGATGAAGGAAACAGTCGTATTTGAAGCATCTTCTACAGAATAAAGTATGAAAGGAATGCATTGTTTGTTCTCTGGGTACACTTTTTGCATTCACTCCATCGATATTTGGTGTACATTCTGGAGGTAGAATATTTGGATCCGATCTCTCTGTCAATTCTATATATTTTTCTCTTAATTCTTCTGGTCTACCTTTGTCAGGAAACATATTAGATATTGCCTAAAAAATTAAAATAATGATATTATAAATTACAAATAATAAGATAAAATGTTTTTTCATATGATACTTGCATTAAATATATGCATAGATGGAAATGGATTTTTATCAGTTTTAATTTCTTCTAATAATTTTTCAGTTTTAATTTCTGCTTTAATGACAGTATCCTTTCTATCTTTATCATCTTCCTTTTCTTTTCCTTTTTTTGTTTGTTCTCTATCCTTATCTTCTTTTTCATATTGTACTAAAGCATTAACTAAATCTACAAAAATTGAATCATCCATGAAACCTGATTCTCTGTCTCCATGTACCTATGATCAATAGACTAACATTAATTTCTAATAAATCATCATTTTATTATAACAAGGTATTATACATACTTTTCCATCGTAATTTTTTATTAATTCTTCAATAAATGTTCCATCTTGATCTAAGATTTCATCTCCCATATAAGGTATATTATGTAATACAGTTTCATCTTCAACCATGAAATTCTGCTGTATTGGAGCCCATGTATACATGGTTGGTATAGGAGTAACCGCATTAATAATCTTAACAGGACATGTTTGCACATCATTGTCAGAACTGGTCACTTCTGCCTTTTTCATACAAGATACATGTGGTGGTATATCTTGCATTGCAAGCCACATTGCTTTTCCATCTGTCCATCGTTTTTGTTCAGCTATTAAAAGGTCTGAGGAGTGATAAGAATTAAAAACTTCGTTTCAATAATATTGAAAGAAAAAAAAGTATACTAACCAGACATAACCTTACGGTTTTGATTCCAAGCTATTTTTACTTCGTCTGCCCGTTTGTAACGTTTCATTTGTCTCAAACGCATGTATTCTGATTTTACCCGTTTCTTCCATTCTGTGGACACTTTTGCTTTGGACATTACAACAAAAATTTAATTTTAGATATTACAGAACAACGTATTAATACTTAGATCTCCTTTATTATGGGAGCCATCTTTATTTGAGAACAGATGTTATGACTGTAGTGATGACGATACAGCGCCAATTTCAAATTCAAATTCAAATTCAAATCCATGTATAGAAGGTTGAAGGTTGATGTACTAAATCATTAAATGATATGCTCCATATTTTAAAGTTTATTACGCAAATTAAAATTGTTACCAAAAATATTGTCAAATGTTGTAAGTACAGTTAGAAAATGCTTAGATAAAAAAATTAGCAGGATTACTTCTGGAAATTTTTTCGTCCCGTGCAAGATGATAATATATTTTATTATCTTCCTTTCTCCCTCTATAAAAAAAAAAAACAGCTACAATGATGTCAAAAAATTTTGATATTAAACTAGATTCTAATATGTATAATCATATAAGTTAATGCACATAAGTTAATAAAAAATAATTATAAACTTCCTATATATTTTATAGAAAGAAGGATTTGATTTAATAATTTATTACTTGTATTATCTTATCACGTGAATTTTTCACACATATGTATACATATTCGTACACACATACAGATATATAATGGTAATGATAATGTTGTTACATTGTATAGAAATAAAATGAAACTTGTACTGATTACTTGAAATCTCGCGAAAAAGAACGCGCGAACTTCTTTTGTAGATTCTGGAGTAGATGTTTGTTAGCGGCGATGTAAGTTCGTGATTGTTCGAAAGCAGATAGTTGTTATTCATTCTTTTACGGTTTATGACCGAACCGGGTTTTCAATAAATTTGAGAAATTCCAAAGAATGTTTAGGGAAACGATTTCAGGTAACTTATTTTGTCTTTGTATAAAATATTGATCTAGCCACAGAGTGGGAAATCTAATAAAATTGTTTGATCAGCATTTATCTCAAAACCGTCAAATCGGAAAGATCGTGAATTTCTTAGAATCAATTTTTAATTGTAAACACATTGATTCAAAGATTAATTTTATAAAATCTCTATGTGAAAAATCCTCTTCTTTAAAATAAATAAAATAAATTTTTGCCTTCAAAAAGGAAGATATGACAAGAAAACTACAATAATTAATATAAAATGATATAATATAAAAATCAATCAACGATCAATTGCGCGATTTTTTTTTTAGCTATATTTTAATTATTAATTTTTATGATAGAATATTTTCTCTTCAAGTATCAACGGATTGGCATTGGCACGTGATACAAATAGTGTTTCTATTGTTGTATGTAGATGGTGCATTCGTTCGATTTGATGATACATTTACATTTGTATTGTAGCAGTTGCTATAGATATTTGTACATGTTTGGCACAAGTAACTTAATTTATGTATTTTAAATTTATATTAATGATTTGAAGAAAGTAGTTACAAAGCTAATTAAAATTTGAATACGCTGTCATGAAAACATCTTGGTAAATTGCATGCATAAGATTTAACCATGAGGATATGCCATATTGTGTGATTTGAGAAGCAAAAAGATCGTTGTACATTTAACAGCGCGCTTGAATCAGACCAATGTTAACGTTTACATAGTTGTATTTAGTTTAATATGGATCTATTCCCAACAGCACATCAATATTCTTCTATATCGCTTCGATAGCAATTGTTCTGGAGCAGAACAGGACACTCAGGCTAGATTCCTGGAATGCTCTACCCTGCAGAGAAGTTCCAGATGCCATGGCACGCTCCCATCTATGGGACCTTCGTCTTACCCTGAGAGGCAGAGTTAGCATCTGGAACATTTCTTAAAGGGTAAGATTGGTAAAGAAAGAGCTTCTTGGCTGGCGCCAAGAAGTCACGTAGACACGTTTGCTCCACATAAAAGGTCACTCTCCTAGCATGAGACATACAGTCTGCCAGAGTCACTCAGTTCGAGTCGAGACACCTCGTACACATCCCAAACTCACGTAACAATTGTATACATTTAGTCAAATATACGTCTTAAAAACCTACAATCTGCATTCTTAATATCTTTCCGACGGCTGTAAAAGGCCAAACGAGAGAACTTCAGCGAAGCGGGCAGCATTCCTCAGAGATCACCGTCGCGCTGAAACATTTTGGTCCTTCGAGCCGGATCCAAGCTCAGACAAGCTTGATCCATATCAGCGTATATTCGGAATGACGACACAGCAGCAGTGAAGCCATTTTCACCCTGTGTCGTACTTCAACATCGTCAAAAATATTGAGTTGGCAAACATGAAAATTCATTGGAAAGTACTAAATTATATTTAGTGATATTTAGTGATAAAATTTAATTTAGATGGTGATTAATCCAGATGGTTGACAATTTTATTTTTATAATTTGCGAAAGGAGGAACTTACTTTAAACAGTTGACAAATAGGAGGAAATGCATATTTAAGTGATAATTTTATTACTACAGAAGGAGAAGACTGTAAAATATATGATAAGCAAATTCAATGCTACAAAAAATTATAAATTATATAACATTATATACATTATAACATTCAGATACAAGTTTACACCAAAAGCATGTTATAGGATATAATAATTTTATTGTTAATAGTATAAATAATGATTCTCAAGATGAAACAAGTATGTTGAGAAAAAGTAATTTTTATATTAACATGTGTCAAGTTATAGTGATAACTGTAAATATACTTTGGAAATGTTTAATTAATAAAATATGGAAAAATTTTCTACAAAAATATATAGATTATGATATTTCAAATGAATTGACATTTCGTAGAAATTATTTAGATGGATGCTATAATTTGGTTATTGACAATATTCGGGATGACATTGCTTGAATATCCATGCATGAGAGAATATATATATGATGGATTATTAAAATTTAGTTACTGGCAAGCTTTGCGAGAATTAAGAATTGCCTTATTTATTAACATTTAAATAATAATATCTGCATATTTGTGTATAAGAGATTAGATATGACGAATCACAAATTTAGTTACTGATAAGCTTTGCGAAAATTAAGAAACGAAGCCTCATTTATTAGCATTTAAACAATTATCTGAAATAAATTGTTGGGTGTTTTGTGAATTTTGCTACAAGGATACAATCCAAAGGCGAAAAAAAGATACTACTACTCCTCGTTATATATTAAAAATCGGAAGGTATTTACATTCATGTAATATAGTTAATTCGTCTATTAAATAGAATTGATATTAATTGTTAAAAAAGTATTTTTAAAAATACTATTATGTTTGGAACGCTATAAAAATTAATTACAAAACTTTTCCACTACTATCAAAACTTATATATTAACGAAGATGCGGTTGAAAGCGGCATTTTTTTATGCGTAACATTAAAAAGAAATCAAGTACATTATTGAATATTTTAATGAAGAGAAGACATTATCATTATTTATCAGGTATTCAAAAAAGTTTTTGCCGTTTCTTCATGTAAAAAATTAAAGAAATATATTCTTGTTTTAAAATAAATTTATGAACTTTCATATTTTATAACTTTCAAGAAATTTATCTTTAATGCATTCATCTGTGTTATTAAAAATATAGAAGATATATTCGACAATTGTGGACAAAAAGTTAGATATGAGCGATATTTTTATAATATATAGCAATATTAAAATCTACCTCTTACTTTCTGCAATTTTCGATACACGCTGCATCCTTTATAATTCGCAAGATGCGAACCGCCACACAATACACATTTTGCAGGAATGTTTTTTTCCTTGATGCAAGTATTTGTGGGATGATTTCTGGCACATTTAACGCAGTTAAATGGTTTAGTATAATACTCCTTGGTATGTCCATATTTTTGACAACGATGACACCGAGGTATCTTTCTTTTTACGCGGTGGTACGACTTTTATTACGGTGTTAAGAAGATGTTTTAATTCATATATTTTTTTATTTTTCTCACCTGTTGCTTGGTCCACAAAGAATAAGGGGAGTGGTTCTTTCGTTTTCCAGCTACAAATATTAGTGACACTTCTAATTTCAAAAACCCTTTTTTCTAATTTCTCTTTAATATCCGTTGTTGGGATTGGGCTATGTAGATTTTTAATAATAACTCCGAAAGACCTTTTTTGATGCGGTTGATACGTGTGAAATGCTGCGTTATTTACTTTTAGGAAATGGACTAGTTTTCGGTGGGTGTCTGGTGTGTTGGTGTTTACTTTGATCGAATCTGCTAATATTGACTTGCAGGAAAACTCTTCATCTGTTAGGACAGTTTTAAAACTTTCTAAAATTTCACTTCTTGCATCGGTTGATTGTTATTCAACTCAGAAAATCTATTGGAGTTTTGTGTATCGATATCGTGCAAGGCTTTCTTTTTTATATAGGTCTCTGGTCGTACCGTATCTCTATTTCGTTTATTTCTTCTAGGTTTTACTTGTGCCACGTGAGTTCTTAACCTGACATATTCGTATCGATGTGTTGTCTAGTTATCTCCTGATGTTGTATTAGTGGGGGATCTACATATATTACTCGCCGTTTCTGTGTTTTGTATTGTTCCATGGTGCCGGCGTTAGTTGGGTATGTGTGTGTATCGTAGTTGTTGTAATCATAATAGGTGTTTTGCCAAATATAGATTGCTCATAATATAGAAATGTAGAAGTAGAAGATGAAGTTGTGGTCACTGTATTACTTGTGGAAGTGAATATTGGCGAGGGATAAATCCCTCCACTTCCTTGCTGCATTTTGCAACTAACGAGAGTTACTGTAAGATGTATGTTAACTAGAAGATGAATACACACTTTTCGGGTTTCAATTTCTCACTTTCTTAACCGTTCGCTTATGTACATATATTTACACTCAAAGATCGCTATGTATACACGTCTATACGCTTCGACGTGTGAAGACGGCTAGAGAAGAATTTGCTGGCCGGCTCGCTGCCGAGTCAAACCCCCCACCTTCACGAAATTATTCACGTATCAAACTGTGAGACGTGTATAAATAGCAGCAGATCCATTAAAGAACAATTCAGTCTGACTTTAAACTATTTGTACTTTATTATTCACGTCATCCTTAATTTTCCTACGGGTAATTAAGAGATTGTACAATTAATTATCGTGCACTAAACGTAACGTATACGAAATGTATCAATTCTCCTATGGGTGATTAAAAGATTGTACAATTAATTATCGTGCGCTAAACGTAACGTGTACGGATTGTTCGCTTAGTGAAACGCGTAAAAGTCCCTTCACAGACGATTTGCACGCCAATTAAAAAAAAAAATCTGTATTTCCTTTTTGGTATTCAGTTGATTTGATTAGATTAATATATAGATTATTTTGAAAGCCCATTTTAGAAAATTGGGAAAACGAAAAATTTACGTGTACTTCAATATGAACTTTTTATGTATAAACAATTATAAAGTTACCAAATTATCTTTATTTATAAATTTTATATTTATAATAAATATAAATAACAAACAATTAAACAATTAAACAATAGATAATTGTTAAACATACAAATATTTATGTGGACTTTTATTTACAAACAATTTATTTTAATTAATTGAAATTTTGTTGCTAAATGGAATTGTATGATCGATGTAAGCATATTTTAATATCTCAAAACAGAAATAAAATGAATTTATACTATTTTTAAAATATATGGTCCACATGGTGAATATGTACATATAGTGCAGATAGAATAGTCTTTACATGATACCTCATTTATTATAGCGGACATTTCTGTCGCTTTTCTACTTCTCTCCTCCTTTATTATAATTCAATCAAATCTGATGTAATAACTAACGATTGATAATTGACGATTAACACTAATAATTAATGATAATCACTTGAATTAGTCGCTAATTTTCTGGTAATCAATTCGGTAATCAGTCAAATTAAAGATCAGTTAAATTAAAAATTTTAATCGATTAATGACCAATTCCGCTTTTATTAAATATATCTATTCATTGTTGAAATTTTAGAATGTGATTGAAATGTATGTTTCTAATCACATTGAAAAAATTCGTATAAATTTTATGAAATATCAGCTATTTACTAAAAATGAATATAAAATTTGAAAATACAATTAATCGGATGCATATTGATCACAAATATCGGAAAGAATATCGTCGAAAAATATCAAATTTTTAATGGAATTGCAAGTGTCCAATATATATCTCTCACTGATCAAGAAAACAAAAGCAGCTATCAATTCAATATTTCCAATAGTGACTGCAAATAATGATTAGCTTCTTTTTACTTTGAGATCCAGATGTAAGTTACTCTCAAGTAAATAAACAAATCAATTTGCAATAAATCAAGGAAACAAATAAATTTGTAAGGAAACAAACAAATTTGCGATAAAAGTATGACCAATGTTGGGTTTTATGTGTATATATATGTCTTGCCTATATCTCATATATTTCATTGCATTTCATTTTACATACATAAATCAACTATTTAATTAATCAGCTATTATTTACTAGCTTGCTACAGACTTTAATTACATCATATCATAGAATGTTGATTATTTTCCTAATTAAATTACGATTTGCTAGTTACAGCGTATTCTGCATTTTTTAAATATTGCTGCACAAATATTGTTTATTATTGATTGTACTCTATGATTAATATTCAATTGAGATTCATTCAGCCTTGTCTGTTAATTCAAACAGATAAGTATATGTATCTAATCAAATAATTTTGTAAAAAGATTTCAACATTTAACAATCAGGCATCGATTTTATATACATTTGAAATAATAGTTTTATTATATTTTGTTTTAATTCAGTTAAAATTTTCTTATAACACATAATGTACATAGAATATACATATATGTACATAGATAAATTATTTTTGTGCTACTTGGCATTAAAGACTTGATCTGAACGAAAATTGCAGATACGCTCTTTTGATTTGAGATGACAACGATGATAGGATGTACCGTTCTCCATAACATTCTTCAAACATCTCGGTCATTTGAAAAAATTCTTATTTTGTGGAAGTTCAGCCAATTGGCTGTAATTCTGAAAGGTTCCGGTAATGAATCGCAAGAAATTCAGTAGTTTTAGAGGGGAACGGCAAGGAGCCCTGTTGAGTCGCGTTCGCTTAATATAACACATTAAAACTTCTAAAGTTCTAGATTTCATGAAACCTGCATTAGAGTCAGTTGCCTGCTGATTCACTGATGCCGAGTTACATAAATGCAATATGTATCATGAAACTTAGAAATCGATGCATGCATTGCTGCATGTTTGGACGTGGACGGCCGGACAGTTTGGGACTGACTCAAACGAGTTGTCTGCACTCAAACTTAATTTCGTATAGACGCTTTGAAATGTGACGTTTCTAGTAGTTAGTGATTGATTCTAATTTGTAAATTCTTAAAAAATGAATCTGTATCTACGTATCTATCTGCATATCTATCATCTAACGTCTATCTATGCGCCTAACTTCCGTTTTTCTGTGCATACTTCTCGTATCTATCTGCCTTGACAGCTGGCCTGTTTTGTAGAATTTGAGTAGTAAATTACAGCCAATGAATTTAAAGTGCGGGCTGTTCGATTGCCCTGACCTAAATGAATTACGCAGCGTTATTTCGAATATTATTGCGGATGATCCGACATTAACTGCTTTTGAAAACGCTGAACAAAACAGATCTGTTGACAGGGAGTGACAATAAAGTCGAGCATGTCAGAATTTCTTACCAACATGAAAAAGTGGGCGAACCATTATTTTTAATCATAAATATTCTAAATTCACCAAATAAATTCTTCGCGTTGATAAGAAGTCTAACGTCTTAAATTAGAAAATTTTTGTACATTTGACTACGATTATTATAACCGCCTCGTGATTCGACGAAAAATGTTCCGACCACGGTTCTTTTATTGAAGCTATACAAGGCTTCAACAAGTCAAAATATAAAATAGAAACAGATATCCTTACTTTCTCATCCACTATATAATGCAAAAATATCTTTAAAAAAGCAAACTCAAGGCAGTCAAAATAAAAACTTCATAGTTTAAAATAAGATCAAATAAATTAATTACGTTTTTATTTACAAAGTTATAATAAGACTTGTATTTTTAATTATTTTTTATTATTTGTTATTTAAATAAAAATTTGCTCAAATTACTTTAGTGTGAGTGTTTGAAGTTGGATCGGATCGAATAATTTTGATCGAATTGAAACGAATACCTGAAATTCTGAGACAACGAACAATCTTGCAATCCATTTCATTTTATCGAAATGGTTCCGCTTCCGGTGAAAGGCTGATGGTAAGAGTGGAGGCGAAGTGAGTTTTGTGTAGTTCAGGAAAAAATGGGTGATTTAAGGAGGTGGAAATAGGAAGAAGAAGGCTGGAATGTTTAAATGAAAAGGAGGTGGGTGAAAGGGATAAAGGTGAAAACAGGAGTGAGGAGAAAAGTAAGAAAGGCAGAAAGTGAGGTTAATAAAGGCAGCGAGTTGGAGTATAGGAAGAGATGGAAGGACGTATGGACTGGGGTAGTGAGAGAGAAGAAAATTATACGTTTATAGGATGCGTTTCGTCCCGGAGTCACTGCCTAGACTCATCCAGTGGGGCTGATGGCAGCGAGACTCCTCTTACTCCAGACGCTTGTTATTGTAACACTAACCCGCTAGGCTGATCACCCATTCTAGTCCCGATCACCTATTCTAGCGAGGTTTCGCACACTCTCCGCTTGTTTAACGTCGGAGAGATCGGTAGGACATAGGCGCGCAGCCACTAGCTGCTTGTGCAAGTCAGTGTTCGAAACTCGTGGTCGAGGAATCATAGGCCGCTACAGGAGTGAAGGAACTGAAGTTGTGTTGGATGCATGATGGAAGGATGGATAGATTTTGAGGTAGATGAGAAAGAGAGAGAAGGTTTGCGTTTCGTTTCGGAGTCACTGCCTAGACTCGTCAGTGGGGTTAACGGCAGAGACTCCTACCCCCAGACGCCTGTTATTGTAACTAAACTAAACTAGCTGGTTCGCACCCATCCTAGCGGGATTCCGCACACTCTGCTGCTTAACGTCGAAGATCGGCAAGACATCGACGCTAGGCGCGCAGCCACTTGCGGCTTATGCTAGTGAAGTGTTTGAATCTCAACTCTCGATTAATGATAAGCTAATAGTAATAGGTGATAAGTAACAAGTGGCTCTCGCGTGATCGGCGCTATATTTATACGCTTAGCTATCTGTATGCTTTGTTATTCATGGCCTAACGAAAGCGCACCTGCCGGCGCGGAGGTTGTACTAAAGTAGGTGGCGCTGTTTTCGCTGTGTTATCGACAGTAGTCGCTACTGTCACGCCGGGAGTTTCGTCACCGCAAAAAATAAAAATAGCGCTCGGTGCACTCTCTATAACTCCCGGTATCGAAGACTGTTCGTAAAGCTCTCCAATCGATTGCGCGCTGACTTTTAATGTAGATTTAACCAATTTAGAAATATAATGTCTTTAAATTAAATGTCTTTATATTAAAATGTCTATGTGGTCCTGTTGATCGCCAGTCGACGTTTCCCTTAGGAAACGGACAATAAATAATTAATATTACGCAACGGTTAATAACGCTTTACACTCGCGCAAATCCGTGACAAATGGTTCGCAACTAAATCCGGCATAAATAATATATTTTAATGTTCTTAAAAAATCACTCGAACTCGCGGAGGAACTCGGAATGGCGTAGCTTACTACGTACGATGTTCTGACGCGAGAACACAAAGTGATTCTGATTTGAATTTAAACGAAAGAATATTGAATTTAAACGTTTAATGACTTTTTGATATTTAATTGATTTTAAACCGAATAACGGAATGAACTTCACTCTGTGATTTCTTGATAAAGACCTTTTATGATATTTAATAGATTTACACTTTTAACTTCTCGATAAAGACTTTAACTCTAACACTTCTCAATAAAGACTTTTTGATATTTAATGAATTTAGACTTTAAAATAATATGCTCGAACTTTAACTTTTCCGCGGTAAGGAGGAGGTTCAACGACAATAACTTTACTCGATGGTTTCATCTTGACAAAGACTTTTTTATTCAGGGCTCGGCAACAGCTTTTATAATGTCGGTAATCTATTGTTCTTTATTGATTGGTTTACTATTTGGAATTCCTTTTGAATGATGTGGTGGTTTATCTGGTTATAACTGGTTTTGGCCGGAAGTCGTGGAGATAATTAGCCTGTTCACACTACACTACCTCCCCTTAAATCGCTCGATTCGGCAGAGAGAGCGGACGATGCTTTCGCTTTCTCGTAGGTGCGTGGTTGCTGCTCTTGATGAAGTTCCATGAACGCTGGCTTTAATCGCTCCGTTGAGATTGCGACTTCTTTTCCTTTGTAATCTATAAGGAATACGTTCGACGATATGTGTTTCAGCACTTTATACGGACCTTGGTACGGTCGTTCTAAAGGCTGTTTTATGTGGTCTATTCGCACGAACACATGGGACGTGTCAAAGAGGTTGTTGAAAATGAAGTAGGAGCGTTTCGAGTGACGTCTCGTCGGGCTAGGTCGTATCGTCTGCATGTAGTCTCTGAATCTACTGATGTTGAAGTTTGTGTCTGTGTCAGTGTCTACAAAGAATTCTCCTGGTAACCGGAGAGATGTACCATATACCATTTCAGCCGCGGTTGCTTGTATATCATGTTTGTAACTATTCCTCAAACCGAGCATTACTGTTGGGAGTACTTCTATCTAATTTTTGTTTTCATGACATCGAATTGCTGTTTTCAGGGATCTATGCCATCGCTCGATCATTCCATTGGATGCAGGGTGGTGCGCTGTAGTGCGGATATGCCTGCATCCAATGAGTTTTGTCAGTGAATTGAAGAACTGAGATTCGAATTGCGTACCGCGATTCGTGGTTATCAGCTATCGCTGATGGAGCGCCGAATCTCGCAATCCACGTGGCATAGAACCCTGTTGCGACAGTGTCTGCGTTCGTGTCCTTCAGCGGAACCGCCTCAGGCCACCTGGAGAATCGGTCTATCATTGTCAAGCAGTATTTGTAGTTGTCGATTGGTGGTAGTGGTCCTATTATGTGGATGTGCTAGAGTCGTTCTGGAATGGTAATGTGTTTAAGTGGATTTTTTATATGTCGACTTATTTTGCTCTTTTGATAGTTTACACAGCTTCTTGCCCAATGCAGTATGTTTTTGTTCATCCCAGGCCATATGAACTTTTTGGTGATTAAGTGTTTTGTGGCTCTACCACTGGAATGTGCGAAATTATGTACACCGTCAAAGATCTTTTTACGTAATATTGCCGGAATGTACGATTGATTGTTTCGGTTGAAATGTCGCAGTATACTGTATTATCGGAGTTGCCTATCCTCAGCTTTTTTAGCTGTAGGACCGTGCTTTGTAGGACTTGTGTTAGGTCAGGATCTTTGGCTTGTTCTTCTGCGAGTTCTGCAGTGCTAATCACGATTGGCATACTGATAACGTCCAGTCGAGATAAGGCGTCTGCTACCTCGTTATTCTGTCCTGAAATATAGATTATTTTTGTCGAGAACTGTCCTATGTAGTCTAACTGTCGTAGCTGTCTCGGTGATGCTTTTTCCGATTTTTGGTGACTTGCGTAGGTCAGTGGTTTGTGGTCTGTCTGTATCGTGAAGTCTCGTTCTTCTAAGAGATATTTGAAATGCTTCATAGCTTTGACTGCGGTGAGTTCTCTGTCGTAAGTACTATATTTTACTTCCTGTGGAGAAAATTTCTTCGAGAAGAAGGCTACCGGTTTCCATACATCGTTTTCCTTCTGCTGGAGTGCAGCTCCGCAGGCTAAGTTTGAAGCATCGGTTATTAGTAGTAGTGGACTATTGTTTTTTGGATGTGTTAGTAGTGTTGCATCTACCAATGAGTCTTTACACCTTTGCAATGCTGTTTCAGCTTCCTCTGTCCAGATTATGCTTCTTTTATCGTTCTTTTTAGCACCTTGGAGGAAGGAGTTTAGTGGAGCTTGAATGGTCGCGGCGTTTTTTATGAATTTACGGTAAAAGTTTATCATCCCGATAGAGCGTCTTAGTTTGGATATAGTTTTGGGTTTCGGATAATCTACGATTGCTTTTACTTTTTCCGGTACAGGCTTGGCTCCCTTCTGACTAATCTGATACCCCAGGTACTGTACCGTTTGTGCTCCGAAAACAGATTTTGCTGTGTTAATAGAAATGCCATATTGCTTTAGTCTTTCTAAAACTTGTTGTAAATGATCTAAATGTTCAGACTCATTGGTGGCGATTAGCAGGTCGTCGATGTAGCAGAATGCAAAGTCGAGTCCTCTGATTACTACGTTCATGAAGCGTTGGAATGTCAGAGCCGCATTCTTCAGACCAAAAGACATTATGCTATACTCGAAAAGACTGAATGGTGTGATTACTGCTGTTTTTTCGCGATCCTCAGGTGCCATCGGGATCTGGTGATATGCGCGGTTTAGAGTGGTAAAGACTGTCTTTCCGTCCAGTGCGTGAGTGAAGTCGTGTATGTGTGGTATTGGATATCTGTCAGGTACTGTCTGTGAATTCAGTTTGCGGTAGTCACCACACAGTCTCCAGGCGCCGTTTTTCTTGGAGATCATGTGCAGTGGACTAGCCCATTCACTCGAAGAAGGTTGACAGATACCTTGTTGTATTAACGCTTGGAACTCTTCTTTGGCTGCCTTTAGTTTGTCAGGGGCTAACCTACGAGGTCTCTCCGCACATGGTCGTCCTGTGGTGACTATGTGGTGGTGTATTTTGTGTTTAGGAGGTTCCTGTCCTTGCGTAGGTCTCGTGACGTCTATGTACTGTTTTAGTAATTTAGCGTATTTGTCGTCGTTTTTTGTTTGCCTAACGTAGTAATCGATTGGAAGTGACTTGTACTTATTTGTGCTAGTTTGTGTTGTATTGTGTAGTCGTCTGTTTTTGAGATCAACCAGTATACCGTAATGCCTGAGGAAGTCTGCGCCGATTATCGGTTGCTGTACTTTGGCGACGGTGAATTTCCAAAGGTATGGACGATGTAATCCCAGGTCCAGAGTCAGCGTTCTGGTACCGTAGGTCGGTATCGGTGTTCCGTCTACAGAGTATACCTTAAAATCAGAAGGAGTGACATTTCCTTTTGCCATGCTCAGTGGCAGTACGGATATGTCAGCTCCGGTGTCGATTAAGAATGATAGTTTGTTTTTACAGTCAAAGATAATTAGACGACTACTTTGTACATCTCCCAGCGTCGTCTGAACTGCGGGACGTGCTTTTAGTTTCCCGACGGCTGAGTGACTGGAACGGTATTTGACGACCAATTGCAAGGGTTTTTGCAATTTCGCGCATGTCCTCCGAAGTTGAAGTGGTAGTAGCAGTATCCTGTGGTTGTGTGCTGTTGTGCCGGAGGTAGCCGTCCACGAGATCGGGATCGCCGGTTGTTGAATCGAGGTTGTCGGTCGAGATCTGTTTTTATCACCGCCAGTTTGTGAGTAACTTCCGTTAGCTGGTATTGCATTGCCGCCATTTTGGATTCGTCGTTACCAGCTCTAAAATGGCCGACGGAAGTCGCCATGTTGGGTCCTTCTAGATTCGTTCGCATCGCCGCCAGCTCGTGAGTTACTTCCATTAGCTGGTGTTGCATTGCCGCCATTTTGGATTCGTCGTTACCAGCTCTGGAATGGCTGGCGGAAGTCGCCATGTTGGATCTTTCTAGATTCGAGATTTGCGGTGAACGAAATTCCATCACGCGGTCGGCGAGCACTGCCAATTTCGATACGTCCGCTTCGGAATTTATTATTAGTACATCATGCAAGAATTGTGGAATCTGCTCAAAAAAGATTAGTCTTTAGGATCGTGTCTGGAACCCTTCCGTCGACCATGCTTCTCATGCGCTGTAGGAAGTGCGACGGTTTCTCGTCGCCCATCCTACAGGTTCTGAGGAGTTGGCGGACTCTTGCCTCTTCCGATTTACCGTACAGCTCTAGGAGTTTGTTTTTGAGCGTCTCGTATTTGTTCGAGGTAGGAGGTGTCTCTAGGGTACTTCTTAGTAAGCGCGAAACGTCGGACGGTAGGCGTTGGATTATGTAATCAAACCTGGAAGAGTCGCTGGTGATTTTACTCGTTCGCAGGGCTGCTTCCACCTGGATGAACCAGAGTTCTGGGTCTTCTCTATTAAAAGGCGGGAAATACGGCGGTGTAGCTGGGCTGATTGTAGTAGGTTCTGATTCTACCGGGATGTACGCTTTCTCCATTTGCGGTGTCCTATGGGCTCTGGTCGGTGAACGTGGGGTGGCCATGCTTTTTTCTTTCCGTTAGAATTTTAATTCACGTCGGCGTTTTTTGAATCGCGCGGTGTTTTTTGAATCACGCCGGTGTTTTTTTGATTACGTCGGTGTTTTTGAATCACGTCGGGGTCACCAATTTTGTAGGTAATTGCGTTGATGGTAATTTATTTTATACAATCACAATCGCCTACAAATATTTCGCGTGTTTATTATAATCGATTACAATGGATTCCGGATACGGGTTCGCTATTCTCATCTGCCACGTAGTTATCGGTTATGCGGATTTACGACTGGCTCGTACAACTCTGGATTAACGACTGATAATGAGCGGTAAGAAACAATTGCTAGCTATGTAACAAATGATGAGGAACAAGTGACTCTCGCGTGGTCGGCGCTGTATCTATAGGCTTAGCCATCTATGCGTTTTATAATTCGTGGTCGAAGCGAAAGCGTACCTGCCGGCGCGGAGGCTGCACCAAAGCAGGTGGCGCTGTTTTTACTGATTGTGAGCAGGGCCTCTTATCTCCACAATAGCCAGATCGAACCAGTTAAAGCATCACGCCATAGTAAAAGAATTCTAAACAATGAGCAATCGGACTAAGAACAATAGCCACAAGAAACTATAAAAGGAACCCCGGAGCCCTCAATAAAAGATTATCAGTTTAAACGCCAAAGAAGACAGTTCATTTGTTATTTTTCTCCTTCCTCCGTAATCAAAGTTCGGCGCATTGAGTTTAGTTTAGGTTATTAAAGGCGCTAAAGACGTTTAATTTAATATTCGGACAATATTTTTATTAATTTCAAAGTTAGAATAAATCGTCGGCTCGCGTCGGAACGCCTCATACGTAAAGATTACTTTTCGGGTTCCTCACGCGAGTTAAGTGAATTTAAGACATTTATGGTATTTCGTGCGTTGGCTTTGATTGCGGGAATTTGTCACGCAGTTCACGAAAGCGCTTCGAACCGCGTAAAATCCGTTGCGTTATTCTAAATTTGTCCGTTTCCTACGGGAAACGTCGACTGGCGATCACAGGACCACATTGGCAATTATCCACATTTAAATTTAGCGCGTGAACGGTTAAAATCGATCGAGGAGTGTCGACAGAAGAGCCTTCGATCGAGGGAGACATAGAAGGCGCACCAGGCAATAATTTTATTTTTTTTGGTGACGCAACTCCCGGCGTGACAAATAACTGGCGATATCCTGCCAGGATAACGGCAGAAGATTGTGAAAAACGATTGGTGAATCGCCGCCTACTTCAGTGAAGATCCTGCGAGGGAAAAACCGCCTGTTGAAGAGATCTACGGACTCCGAGGGACGGGGGACTACGTGTGCCACCTCCGCGGAGGCTCGCTGATTAGGGACTTTTGTGACCTTGGAAAAACGAGGATTAGGGACATCTCGAGCTACGGCAATCCGACGGAATAAGAAATCGCTAAGGCATTTCGAGCTGCGGCATCCGATTGGGCGAGAATTTGTTTCCTTGGGCTACGGCATCCAAGTCGCGAAGGTAAGAGGGGGAAAATTTTTTAGAAGGGAACGGATTTCAAAAATTATTTTAAAAATGGCAACTCAGATTGATCTACAAAAATTAAATGAAACAATCACGAGCAATTTTGAGCTCCTAACGAAACAAATTAATGAAAGAAATTCAATTTACGATGACAATTTTAAGAAAATAAATAGAAGAGCAGATTCACACGAGCAAATGCTCGAGAATCTTACGAAGATAATAAGAAAATTAGAGATTGCTAACGAGAAACAAAATACTGAATTCAAGAATTTGGCTCAAGATTTAAAAACTTATGCATATTCTGAAACCGTACACACTGACCTGGCACCTGAAATGACGGAAGACGAGACGGTTTATTATTCGGAAAAAACGACACAGAGGGCTAATACGAAGAAGTCAAAACGCGAATCGGCAAATCAAAAGGAAGCAACACGCGAAGATTTAATTTTGAAACCGACCGACGCTCTACGCGTAATCGAGAGTTTGAACGGGACTAACGACATCGGGGTCGAAGAGTTTATAAAATCAGTAAAATTGGCTAGAACACGCGTAAATGACCAAATTATATTATTACGAATGATTATTGCGGAGAAAATTACAGATCGCGCCAAACAGAGTATTAGATTTTGTCAAATTACGTCGTATGAAGAGTTATTTTCGGCTTTGAGAACTCACGTTTCAATCCCTAACACAATTAGTGGAAGTCGTAATAAATTACAGAATATACGTCAGGGAAACAACGAAACAGTACAGTCGTATTCAAATAGATTCAAACAAGCGTTAAGTGAACTGGAATATTCAATTCAAGCAAAATACAGTAACCCGATATCGAGAAATTTGGCTTTAGAACAAGAAAACGCCGAGGCGATAAAATTTTATATCCATAATCTGCGACCCGATTTAGCGTATTGCATCATGGCGATGCAACCCGGAACGTTGCTCGATGCCCAACAGCGAGCGATAGACGCGGACGTTTGGGTTCAGGACATGGCAAATCGGAAATTAAATTATCGAAGTTTTAACGTACCAGCGCGAAAAACGGAAAACCGACCGAACACACAAACACAAATAATCAGGAGACCCTTTAATACAACCCAAAATTCACCAATACAGTTGAAATGCGATAACTGTCAAAGGATAGGGCACACACGAAGTAATTGCTATTTGTTAAAACAAAATTTTCCGAGTCTACAGCACGGCAAGATACCTCCCAGAAGAATCAACCGGATTACCGCAACGGATCGGGAACACGACGACGAAATACCAGCAATAGAAGAACCACCCATCGAAGAATTGGCTACCGCAGAGATAAAAACGATGGAGGGACAGATACGAGAATCCACTACACACCCGGAGAGTTACAACATGTCAGGTGTAAACTCCCCGGAATGTCAAGAAGTGGACGACTGCTCCTGGACACCGGAGCAGGAGTGAATTTGATAAAAAATGGATTCTGCGAAAACAAAATTAAATTAAAAAAACCTCATATAATTCGGCTTGGTAATGATAAACATGCTTTAAATTATGTAACATTTTTCATAGTACATGGTAAAAGACACAAGTTTTTTATAATAACGGACGACTTTCCTCTAATTGAGGACGGAATAATTGGCCTAGCATTCTTAAGACAGCATGAATATATGATAACAAACGACAAACTAAAAATAGATAACGACATTATACCGTTGCAAGTGACAAAGGAGGAAATACCTGCTAAGACACACAAAATAGTATATACGAAAATTGGAAATGACCAAGTACGTGTATGTTTCTTCAATACTGGTAAGCAAACAACAAATTTAACTAATAAAATTTCATTTGGAAAAAATTTAAGAACGGATGAATTATTGGATAAATTAAATCTGACTAAACTTGAACCGCAATACGCCGACACGATCAAGCGGTTAGTTTGCCAATACAACGACGTCTTTTGTTTAGAATCTGATTTATTACCGCATACAAATCTAACAACACACACAATAAATCCAAAAACCGATAAACCCATTAATATAAGGTCATACAGGCCTCCCGAGTGCCATAAATTCGAAATCAAAAATCAAATTCAGGAGATGCTAAAGAAAAAAATAATAGAGCATAGTAGTTCGCCCTACAATGCACCGATATGGGTAGTTCCTAAGAAATTGGACGCCACCGGTAAACAAAAATGGAGGGTAGTGGTGGATTTCCGAAAACTAAACGAAGTAACAGAACAGGACGCGTACCCGTTACCGAATCCGGATGACATATTGGCACATCTCGGTAACGCAAAATTTTTTTCGGCTTTAGATTTATCGTCGGGCTTTCACCAGATTTTAATGAACACGGTAAGCAAAAAATATACGGCATTCTCGACGACAGACGGACACTTTCATTTTAATAGAATGCCGTTCGGGTTAAAAAATGCACCGGCTACGTTCCAACGGATGATGGATACGGCGTTTCGCGGATTAGTTGATAAAAATTGTTTTATTTATTTGGACGATATTATTATTTTTGGCAACACATTGGAAAAACATGATCGGAATCTCGCAGTAGTATTTCAGAGGCTGCGCGATACCGGATTAAAATTACAAATAGATAAATGCGAATTTCTAAAACCTGAATTAGAGTATCTGGGACATTTGATCACACCATTCGGCATAAAACCAAATCCCGAGAAATTATCGGCGATACGAAATTTCAAAATTCCGACGACCGTTACTAAAGTGAAATCATTCCTTGGACTCACCGGTTATTATAGAAAATTTATCCAGGATTTTGCAAAATTATCAAAACCTTTGACAAGACTAACACAAAAAAACGTTACGTTTAATTGGACGACGGAACAACAATTGGCATTCGATACGTTGAAAGAAAAACTTTGTAATCCACCAGTACTGTCGTACCCGGATTTTAATAAAATTTTCACTTTAACAACAGATGCAAGTAATGACGGATTAGGCGCAATATTGTCACAAGAGGGTCATCCCTGTTGTTTTATCTCTAGGACACTAAATTCAGCCGAAAGAAACTATACGACGACCGAAATTATTAGCGATTATTTGGGGAATTAAGAGACTCAGACAATACTTACTCGGACGAAAATTTATTATTGAAACGGATCACCAAGCGCTAAAGTGGCTACAAAACGTAAAGGATCCATCTTCCCGGCTCATGAGATGGAGGTTAAGATTGGAAGAGTATGATTATGAAATTCATTACAAGAAGGGCAAGCAAAATTTAGTTGCGGACGCACTCTCCCGTTTGCACCCGGTTACCATAACATCTGACGAACCGTGCACGAGTAGAATCAAAATTAGAGATTTTGAAACAGAATTTAATAATTGGAAAGCGCGAATTGGTGTACGCAAGATACCAATCAAATTAGTCGCAAATCGACATAATTGGCTGCAATTGGATTATGACTTACTTGGACCATTCAATATACCTACATGGTTAAGACATTTGGAACGACTGACTGATACTAGAGACAGGATAATATCTTTTGGGGTTTATAAATTAAAATTACCTGATATCATACTTTTAAAATTAATGTTACAATTTATATGCGAGTACAAACCCGTAGAGATAATACAATTGGCTAATGAACCTCCTAGAAATTACACCTCCGATGAAAAAATACAAATAATTAAAGAAAATCACGACCTAACTGAACATGTCGGTGAAAACAAAACATTGGAAAAATAAAGCAAAACCATCACTGGATAGGGATCGACAAGGACGTGACGGACTACATCAAAAATTGCAAAATATGCCAGACTAATAAATTGACACGAATTCGACCGCGGGAAGAGGCAGTAATTACAGATACACCTGAGAATCCAAACGATAAAATAGCACTTGACATAATCGGACCACTTACACTAACAAAAAATGGAAATCAATACATACTATCAATACAAGACAATTTGACTAAATACCTCATGTTAATAGCCATACCAGACCAAAAGGCAGAAACCATAGTAAACAAATTAGCGGATCAGTATATTTACACGTTTTCGGCACCAAAGACTATTTTAACCGATCAAGCTCCGTATTTTATTGGCAAGCTAATGGACTGTTTCGAACGGGCATTTAAAATTAAACATATTAAAACGACTGCTTTTCATCCACAATCAAACGGGTCATTAGAAAGAGCCCATGCTTTTATAAAAGACATGTTGCGGACCAGCATCGACGAAACGCGGACGGAATGGGACCAAAATTTAAAACAGATATGCATGGCCTAACACCACCGTTCATTCGACCACTAAATTCACGCCGTTCGAGTTAACATTCGGCCGTAAAGCGAACATGCCGTCGGCAATAAATTTGAATCCGGCGGTTAGCCAAATCGATATTTTTCAAAATTTAAAAAATAGGCACGAAGAATACCTGGCAGCAGCTAAAAGAATTACTGAGGCAAACAAACGAGTACACAAATTAGAACAGGATAAGAAAATTAAGACCAAAAGTTTATACCAGGAAAATGATTTAGTTTTACTCCACAATGAAAATAAGACACATAAATTAGATAAGGAATGGCTCGGTCCATACCGAATAATCAGCGTACAAACTCCAAATTATTTATTAGAAGTATCAAATGTAAGAAATTTACTTGTACATGGAAATAGGATTAAACTTTTTTATTCTTCTAGGGACTCGCCATGATAACCACCGCGCTGAGATTGGAATCCATAGGCCATAAGAGAATTTTAACAGAAGAAATCAGTGATACCCTTTTGTACAACAAAGAGATCAAAATTACGATTATATTTGAAGCCAACGAGCTGTATCGCGACACCGGGATCGTCAAGAAATTATACGACACCATTTCGGACCATTGCAAGAAATTTAGTTGTGTCAATACGGCGTATGAGTTAATAAGCGCGCGGGTACGAGGTCTCGAACGATCATGCGATAAGTTAAAACTTTTAATGTATAACCGACAAAAACGAGAACTAATTAACGCGATTGGATCTATATCGAAAACACTTTTTGGGACATTAGACGACAACGATTTAAAATTAATTAACGAAAATTTTGACAAATTATTTAACGATTAAAACGAATTGGTTCACATAGTCCAAAATCAAACCTTAATGTTTAGGCAGATCCTTCGAGACAGCCATTTTACAAAATTGACCGAGCAATTGGCAAATCAATCAAAGGAAATTAAGCAAACAATAAATAATGAAATATTGGATCAAAATCTTCTAATACTGGAAATATTAATCGCGGAACTAGCGAACAAAATTGACGACTTCTATTACATGATAATTCTAGGTAAAAAGGGCATCATTGATACAAAATTAATAAATGTTAAAACATTCATAGAATCATACAATAGGCTCACACAAAAGAGTTTCATTACTGTAAATAATCAACTGAAATTTCAGGAAATAATAGACGTAAGTCGTTTAAGTACCGCAACGAAAAACAATTCGATAATATATCAAATTATTGTACCTATATTCGAGGAACGTTTTTGGAAATTACTACACTACATAGCCATACCAAGTAAAGTACAAAATAATTTCATCGCACCAATATTAGAAAATGAATACGCGTTAAAGAAAAAAAATGATTACATTCCTGTGAATTATGAATATATAAAAAGATATTGCAGGGAGTCGCCTGTTGGTAAAATTTGTGAACGAACACAGCCAACGATACACTTTGAAACAGAAAACTATAATCCGGCAAATGAATGTGAAACCGCGATATTTAAAATTATTAACCTTACTTTCATTCCATTACAAGATCATAATAGTTATTTGATTATACCGCAAAATCCAATTATTATACAAACAATTTGTGAATCCATAGGACACATCAAAATTACCGAGCCGAGCATCATAACATCTAAATTGGATTGCATTCTCACTTATAATAACAATGTTATGAAGATTGGAGGCACTGTAAAGGAAATCGAAATTAAAATAACAAATTATAGTCTTGATATACCGTTTGACGAACACGACATAAAATTATTAGACAACTTTTTGCCCATAGTAGAACAAGACTCCGGACTTCAAAAAATATAGGAATTCATTTGAAACAATAAGCAATCAATTAGAAAATTTGAAAAATCAACGACGGATCTTATCTTCAACCGAAATTATATTCAATGTGTTGAAATACTTGGGCTATGCATCATTAGGGATCATAACATTATACATACTGCGCAAATTAGGACTTTTCCGATGTTTAACAAGTTTTTCACCAAAAAACATATGTATTAAGATTTTTTGTAATGAAACCACGGTTAGTAATAACACACAACCAAATAGAAGCTGTACAGTAAACGAGATGGAACTGATACGAATCGAAAACGACCAATTGGAATTACGAAATTCAACTGAAGCCACATCTTCTGCCAGAAACAAAGAAATCGGACCACCCAAAATTGTTCGTTTTGGGACAAAACTCAATCTAAGAAGGGGGGTGTGAGCAGGGCCTCTTATCTCCACAATAGCCAGATCGAACCAGTTAAAGCATCACGCCATAGTAAAAGAATTCTAAACAATGAGCAATCGGACTAAGAACAATAGCCACAAGAAACTATAAAAGGAACCCCGGAGCCCTCAATAAAAGATTATCAGTTTAAACGCCAAAGAAGACAGTTCATTTTATTTCAAAGTTCCTTTGTTATTTTTCTCCTTCCTCCGTAGTCAAAGTTCGGCGCATTGAGTTTAGTTTAGGTTATTAAAGGCGCTAAAGACGTTTAATTTAATATTCGGACAATATTTTTATTAATTTCAAAGTTAGAATAAATCGTCGGCTCGCGTCGGAACGCCTCATACGTAAAGATTACTTTTCGGGTTCCTCACGCGAGTTAAGTGAATTTAAGACATTTATGGTATTTCGTGCGTTGGCTTTGATTGCGGGAATTTGTCACGCAGTTCACGAAAGCGCTTCGAACCGCGTAAAATCCGTTGCGTTATTCTAAATTTGTCCGTTTCCTACGGGAAACGTCGACTGGCGATCACAGGACCACATTGGCAATTATCCACATTTAAATTTAGCGCGTGAACGGTTAAAATCGATCGAGGAGTGTCGACAGAAGAGCCTTCGATCGAGGGAGACATAGAAGGCGCACCAGGCAATAATTTTATTTTTTTTGGTGACGCAACTCCCGGCGTGACATGATCCTCACTCTCTCAGTATCGTTGACACTGGGAAGGGAGTGCTGTAGCGACCCTACAGTTCCTCGACTGCGAGATTCGAACACCTGACTGGCACAAGCCGCAAGTGGCTGCGCGCCTAGCGTCGAGATCCTACCGATCTTCGATGTTAAGCAAGCAGCGTGCGGAACCCCGCTAGGAGGATGATCGGGCCAGCCTAGCGGGTAGTTACAATAACAGGCGTCTGGGGTAAGGAGTCGCTGGCGTCAGCCCCACTGGATGAGTCTAGGCAGCGACTCCGAGACGAAACGCAAAATCTTCTCTCCTTCTATCATTACCTACTTTACCGACTTCTCCGTACCCTTCAGGAGAATCGAAAGTAGCGCCATCTACTGAGGATAGTCAGTAGGAAGTGAGTTTTAGGCGGTAAGCAAGATGTCAGAGTGTCACGCCGGGACTGCGTCATCAAAAAAAATAAAATACGTAGTTGATGCGCCGTCTAGATGTCTCGTGGTCAAAGCCTTGGTCGACGTGAATTTAAACGAGAACGAAGTTGATGTTTGTGGTCCTGTGATCGCCAGCCAACGTCTTCCGTGGAAGACGGACAAATTTATGAATTATATCTCGCTGTGCGCATCGGTAGAATAACGCTTGATCTTCACGTCGAAGAGCGTGACACTTGTTAAACTTAACGGGTAATAAATTAATAAAGTCCGAAATATTACTTAGAACCGTAAATGAAAGAAAAAAATGAGAATTTAATAAAAGAATTGTTACGGTATAAAATAATGTACTTTAACTTTACTCGGTCAGAGGTTTAACGTTTATAAAAGAAGAGGAAAATAATGAACTCTGAACTGAACTCTGAGGTGGACTCTTATGAAGTCTTTTATTGCGGGCTCGACGGTATCTTTTATATGTTCTGACTTGGTCTGTTCCCTTCGGGCTTTACAAACTTTAGCCCAGTAGGTCTCTCGCAAACTGTAGCCTGATGTTACATTCTTTTTGAATTACGTGGATTTTATCTTATTGTTAACCGGATGTTGCTGATAAGTGGCCTGCTCACAGGAGACTGGAGTATTACGGAATGAAAAAGGAGGATTAGAGTGGCGAAATCGATGAAGGTAAGGAAGGGAAGAGCAGGGAGCAGCGAAATAGATTTAGAAAAATGGTGCAAAAGGAGGGTAGAAGTGGAGAGAGAGGTTAAGGAGGAGGGAGTTGATGGAGCAAAGAAGGTAGGAACACCAAAACAGGGAGAGAATGAGGCGAAACAAAAGGAAGAGGGGATGGCAGGTGTAGCAGAGATCAAAAAGATGATACAGGAAATGGGGCTGCAGCAGCAGGAGATGATGAAAGGATTAAGGGATATAGGGAAGAAAATTGGAGCGAAGATGAGGAATCTAAAGAATGAAATAAAGGAAGAAATGAGAAGAGCGGATGGTGGAAGAAAGAAGAAAAATAGTAGAAAGAATGAGTGAACTGGAAGAAAGGATGAAGGTGATAGAAAGAAAAGAAAGGAAAGAGACAGAGGGGAAGGAAAGACAGAGAAAGGGAAGAAGGTAGAGAATAGGATTACTGCTATAGAGAGAAAGAAGAGAGAAGAGAGGAGAAGAAGTATTGTAATGAAAAGAGTAAATTGTAATGAAAAGGAAGAGGAGAAGGTAGAAAGGATTCTGGCAAGAATCGGTGAAAAGGTAGAATTAGAGAGCATAAGCATGGTAATAGGAAGAAATGACATGATAATAGTGAAGACAGGGAACATAATGACTAAGAAGTATAAGTTTAAGGGGGAAAAGGAAAGACTAGAGGACGACCTCACAGAGAGGGAGAAGAAAATGCAAAGGGAAATAAGAAAAATCGCAGTAATCGAACGGAAAAAAGGAAAGAGGATTTGGTTAAATAATATGGTAAGATTCAGATAGATGATGTATGGTGGACGAAGAGGAGGAAGTGTTGAAGACCTGGAGAGGAATTAGAAGAGTGGGAGAGAAGCAAGATGATAAGGAGAAGGGAAGATAACGGAAGGTAGGGACGACAAGGGTGAAACGAGGGAGATATGCAGGATTAGGAATAAGGCCAATAATAGGGAGAAATGGAAGGGATACAGAGGAAATGATAAAACAAGATATAAGGAAGTTAAGGAAGACATTAGAAGAGGGAGAACAAGAAGGGGAAAAGAGGAAGATGGGATAGTGAAACGAGGAATATAGGGAAAAGGAAGATAGAAGTGAGGAAGAAATTAAGAAGCTGGAGAAGAGGAAAGGAACAAAGGGAGGTATACAAGAGAGCAAGAAAAGAATCTAAGCAGCTATGGAAGGAACATAGAAGAAATGATGGAACATATATGATGGATATAGAGAAATTAAGAAAGGCAGTAGAAGAGGAGGAGCAGGAAGAGAGAAGGAAGAAGAATGGATGGTGGAACGTGGAGTGTAGGGAGAAGGAAGTGAGGGGGAAACTAAGAAACTGAAGAAGAAGAAAGATATACAGATAGAAATATTTTGAGGGGAGTGTGAAGGGGGTGACAAAGCAGGATAGAAAAGAGGTGATAGAGGACGAACATTGCAAGAAGAGAAATGAGGGTAAATATGGTGCAGGGAGGAAGCCAAAGATGGGTGTTGAAGTAAAATAAAGGACTGTGATAATAATTTTAAATAGTGTTATATGTGCATAATTTAGATTTTGTGTGGAGATTTTGTATAGTGAATGTGAAGATGCGGAGCCGTAAATCCGTAAAATTTGTAATCCGTAAGGAAAACAAATAAAGATATCAGATAACATCACATCACATCACACAAATTTTATCGATAAAATCAGTAGGCAGAACAGTAACAAAGTTATGGCAATCGTGTTAATTAGGATTTAGCAATTATACTTTTGTCAGATCCTAAATCTGTATCCCTTTTGTTGGATAACCAACCAGTGAGTAACCCGTTCATGGATAACTAGAGACGAGTTATGCTAAAATCAACTATGATTTATCCTAGCTAAATTCAAAATTTTAATTGAAGATCCTTTGAATCATCGAGACAAAAATTCGCCAGTACCCTCTTTTTACTTTACATTTAATATATATATATATATATATACAATACAGAATCGTATTCGATCCTAAGTCGGAGAGCGAGAGATTTTTGTTGTACACGAGTTGCGATCAATTTTCCAGCATGTTTCGAGGCTAATTGTTGTATCCGAAAGTTAGTATAAAACGTCTCAAATAAATATATTAAATATATCGACGACATTCTCATTTGGACATGCAACATAGAATTGGTGTCAGAAGTGGAATTTTCGATATTTCACGAAGTCTCGTTGTTAACGGAACCGTCATCCCGCTGAGCTAAAGAAAGGCTTCGTTAGAAACACCCAAGATTTATCAATCTGATCGCATCTACCGAGTAAGGAGGCTCGAGCATATAACTCAGGACTTTGGAGAGTGTCAATCCCACGTACTCGAGTTGATCTCACCCAGATCGAAGTATGCAAAGACTTCTTGGAAAGTAGACTTGTCTGCGACAGATATGTCCAGTATAGTCTTGATCATTGCTACCGATGAAGTACCACGAGTTGACACACAAGACTCACGGGAGTTCGCCCGTCAACCGAACCGTTGAACTCTCAAGAATAGTGGTAAGTCCACGTCGCGGACAAGAGTTTTTACTTGATCAGTGAGCTACGATGCACAGCTCGGGTGCCGGCCTGCAGAGTTAATAGAGATTTAGAAAGATCTCGCCTCGACCAAGGGAGTAAGGAGCTTGCACTCTGAGCTATTTGGTAGTTTCTGAACTGTGGCAGGAACGCATTGATCCCAATCCTACGCTCATAGGAACTATGTCTGTTGGATTAAAATCTTCGGCGATACGCATTTACCGGAATCAGAGAGATCTAGGAAAGCATCAGCGCCAACGTGAATCTTCGCCAAAAGGAAGGACTGCACCGAATTTTGATATTCAAATCTCCGACAAGAAATTTCGTATCTTCCAAATCCTTTTCGAAAACGAAGCAAACACTATAGAGTAATTTTTACTAAAATTATTAATCAAATCATTTGAACCTTTGTAAACTCGGATCTTTCATCAAACAAGTCAATTCAGCGTTTGAATTAGCTACTCTTTCTTAACAGCAAATTTTATTAATATTTGTGAAAAAAAGTATTATTGACATTGACAACGAAATCGAAGCACTCATCCGGCTAATCCAAAGATCTTTTCGGAACACAACGCCCAAAACTTCAATCAATCCTCCTCCGCAAACCCGGTTCTTTAAAACCTCATCAAAAAGAGAAATAAACACAGGCGGAAGTTTCAAAAAACTGGTAACCCTTTTCACAAGCTATACAACCTCCTTTCAAATCTCACTCGCAAACACATCGCAGAACCACGAAACCAAATATGGTAGGATAAGCTTGCAAACATCAAGAAGACAAATCACATACTTTGGCAGACTTTCAAGATTACCGGTCCCGTAAAAAGTCGGATACCTATACTCCAAAGCTCTACATCCCACACAGTTCACTGCATAGACGAAGAAAAAGCCGAAAGCTGTATATATATATACATACATAACATATATTGTACACACACCTGTATGTGTGTGTGTATGTTTGTATGTGTGTCTTATACAATGTTACTTCATTATTAATCATCAGTTAAACTCCTGGTGATCTTTGCTATCCCATTCGAACATCATCTCTGACTTCTAACGCACAGACTAGTGAACGCCGCGGATTCTAGCTAAAACCGGACGTCTGTGCCGGTTCGACCAAAAGGTTGCACTTCGTCACTCAACCCGGCTCTGTGATAGCTAGCACACAGTTTCCCCGCAGCCGGGACGTCACATATACGCAAAAAATTTCAGTGAAATTTCTAAATACGCGTAATGGCACGATTTGATTGAAATTTTGAAGATAACTTCATTTTACATAAAAATAATATTTATAAAAAGGATTTTTGATGTCTCAAAAGTTAAGGAAACGTTAAGTTAAGTTATTTTGCAAGAATTGTGAGATGCTGATTGCTATATTGTGCCTTTACTCCTTGTGTGTGCTAGAACAGCGAGAGCTGACGTAGTGGACGTTCCAAGGTTTGAATGTTGCGCGGTTGAACTAACGCGTATTGCTGCGTACTTTAAATGCACTTTTGTTACTCTCACTCTTACGAATGCGGCTGCTCCTATATAGGCCAACTTTTTTGGTGTCCTTCCTGATCACGTGATTGGGAAGGTAAGTTATTTTATGGCTAAGATGTGCTATTGGCCAGATCAGTCCCATAAAATAATTCTTGCAATCACTATGAGTCTAACGATACTGTCTCGAAAATGTGTCTTTGTTATGTTTATAACATTGCCTGGATAGTGTTCCTTATATGAAAAAATATATTAGAACAAAGTTATTTAGTATCAAATGACAAATATTATCATTTTTTTCAATAAAACTGTTTCTTTCGAGTTTTCAAGGTTATTGTTGTTTTTTTAAATAGTGATGATCTCTTTCCGTATTATTGTAACCGGAGAAAAATAAATTTCACACGTATCATATATAAACTTCCAAATGATCTGATATAAAAAGATTATAATAATTTGTAGAAAATAATCAATTGAAGATATTTTTATTTCTTTTTTGAATGTTTATTTTGCAAGAAATGTTCAATGTGATTTTTAATGGCTTTTTCGAGTATAATATACAAAAAATAAGATTATACGTTGGATCATAGCTGTAACAATTGCAGTACATGTATATGGGATTTTTTCTTATATGTTCTTTGGTATAATAGAATTCTCATTGTAGTGATATGTAAGAAATTAATTAATTGTAAAACTACTTGCAATCTTTCTTGCGCAACGATTGCACCAATATCAATCGTGAATCGCGGAATTAGTGTGCTCATAGGCCTAGCTGTATTCTAGAACAAGATTTCCTGAAATTCGATAAGAATAATAATATTCCGCGGAGCGTGTTACTAGCATGTCGTAGCGTGTTACTTCCATCCCGCTGCAACAACATTGGAAATACGAATATAAAAACTATCGCGGAATTGCAGCGAGGCATTTAATTGTTAATTTATAATATCTTGATTATTGTGTTTGCTTGATTTTGATCCTTTGTTGTAATTTTTGGTTTTAAATTTTTATTGTGATCAATTTCTGTAATTTTAGTCAAGACTATATTATTAAAAACATCAGTTTTCGACCTTCGTCTATGACTGACAACTTCTAAATCATAGTAATATATTCGAATTATATTACATTGGAACCGTTATTAATCTTTTAGTGTTTTATAAACTTCCGATTGTCAATTCTATTGAAGGCCACGGCATAATAGCATTTGTATTTCACTTTTTATAAAAAGAAAAAAGAAAAGAATAAAATCTGGTTGGTTAGTAGACGATTTATTCAGCAGCGGTTGGGAAAAGTTTCATTGAGTGCATTTCATAATGTGCAGAATATTCATTATTTTGATATTTCTTGTAAAAACATTTAGAATAGAAAAAAAATCTTTTATTGATCACTTTCCTTCAAATTACCATAATTTCTTCATACTTAAGGACCTCAGATTACCTAAAACTGAACATCATATTTATATTTTTGAAATGCATCTTTTTTTGGTTATAATAATATGGAAAAAGAATATGTCATCAAAATTAAAAATACTGCAATCTTTAATACTCGAAAAAAGATCATTTTGTTGAGAATTATTATACGCCACAATTATGTTTCGAAACAAAAAACTTTATCCTGACAGATTTTTTTGTATTATTGAAAATATCAGATATCGAGATGAGTATGCTATATTGAGAAAAGTTGTTAGAATAATGATTTTAACAAAATAATTCAAAGTCTTTAAAATCAAGGAGTATTCTTTTCTAAGTAATAAATAAAAAATAGATAAAGATATTCTGACAAAAAGTGCGAAACCTCGAATGAGTTGATTTTATGCATTGGATATGCGTTTTAGGCTAATGGAATACATTGTAAATTGCAAAAGGATTTGAGTACATGGCCTTTTATCTTTGAAAAACTAATAAAAAAATATCAAGAGTAGAGAAATAAGAATGCACGATGTTTAGCGTGTAATAAAATTAAAATTAGAAATGTTATAAAATTATGTTTTTTGAGTGATATTCACAATCAACATTGCATTTGCGATAATGCAATTTTTTTTATGAGCAATTTCTTGTGTTTTTTAAATGTTTTTATTACGATTTCCACACATAAAATTGTAAAAAGACGCAGCAGTACTGTAGTAAATAAAAATAATCAAAAATTAATCAAAAAATAATCAAAAAATAATCAAAAAGCTAGACTGTAAAAATTTAATATGTAAACGAAATAAGAATCGGAACGTTTATATTCTCAATTATTACTTGTATGTTGTGTATGTTTATGTATATAATTAAGTATAAATAACGTTCGTATCTTTGTATGCTCGACATAATTTTATTAATTTCTTAAAAATAAAGGACTATGCATTCAAGCTCTTTTGGGTTTGTTTTACCATTAACTAGAAGTATGAAACACACATAGAGTTTAAGATTTCACAGTTTTTGTCATCTTGTGAGAAAAATCATTCTTTTCAAAGTTTAGATCACGTAATTATTTTGTAAAAGAAACAGAATTAAATTAAAAAAAATGATTAAAACTTCTTATTAGAAAAAATATAAAAATTTTTATTGACCACAGTAGTGTTATAATACAATGTAGGTACTTTAATACTTACATAGATGATATCTGTGGTATCCATTAATACTCTTATTGATCAAACATATTAATATATTCTTTATACGGAGAACTGGTTTCTATTATTTTATTATTAGAGTACAAAACACGATACATTGACTTACATATTATTAGTTTTTTTATAATATAGTACTATATTAATTTATAATTGAATACGTTTGAAAAAATTATTGTTACATATACATAGTAAGATATTATTCCTCTGGGTAATAAAAAATATTAAAAAATGTTAAGAAAAAGAAAAAAAGGTAGCAAACTTGTTCGAATGAACGAAGAGGAACGTATATGTTATATGCAACACCGTCTTGAATTTGAATTAGAAACTAAAAGACGTAAACAACAATTAATTGCTGTCTTTACTAAGGTATATTATTTATTAAATTTTCTTATTATAATATTAAAAATTTATTATAATATTTAAAATAAACTTACAAAAATTATTACAGAACAAATTAAAACACGAAGAAGTATTTTCAAAATTAAATATTGCAAAAATTAATGAAAAATGGAGATATGTTTTGCGACAAATAAGATGCAAGGAATTTCATAAAAACGTAAAATATCTCCATACAACTTTTGACAAAGTAGTAAAAATTAAAGATGCGACAATTTCTTATTTATATAATGAACTAAAAATAGTAGATACAGATCATAGAAAACTTCAAGAAACTTATATTTTATTAATCAATAATATAATTGGTATTTTTTAAATTATTTATATAAAATAATGTATCTAGAATATTATATTATTTTTAATTATTTTAAATTTATATGAATTTATGATTTTTCTTTTTAATATTATACAGCAATATATAAACAAAAATTAGCAGAGTTACATGATATGTATAAATTAAATAATGTTAAAATGAATAGTATGATAGAGTTAACTGAATTGAAAAATTACATAGGACAATATAAAGAAATTGCTAACAATATAACCAGAAAATGCATAATTTTTGACCAAACACGAACTATAAGAAAAACATACAACACTACTAATATTTTTAATATTTTATATTTGGTAATAACTTATTTGATAATATTTACTTGCCACGTAAGAAATTAATGAAAATTTAACAATTGAGTTTTATAAAATATACTAGGAGAAGGACATGGCATCAGATTTTATACATCAAGCTTTTTTAAAAATAGAAAAGTTTTGGGAACAGTTATGTAGAATAATAAATGAATATCAAAGAATAGTTGAAAACAAAAAGAAGCAGTATGAATATTTAAAAAAACAAGATGATGTTCATCAAATGTATATATTACAGTATCCAGAAATATATTTACAATTGCAAAATATAATTGAAACTTTAAAAGTCAATGCACGAATACTATCACAAAAAAGAAAAGTACAAATTGCAGAACTTAAAATGAAAGATATAAACATACAGAAAAGATACAAAAACATTAAATATAAATTTACTGTAACTCAAATGATAGGTTCTGTACAGTTAAAAAAATTGACTGTTAGAAGCAATGAAGTTTTAAAAGTAAGAACATTTTTTTTTTACTATAATTCTTTCCTTAATTTTTAGGATATAATAATGCTTCTTTTTCCTATAGTACTTACAAAGAATTTTGAAAAAAAGTTCCACAATTCTTGAAGTAATTAAAATATGCATCACTTTGGAACCTTTATTTTTTAATTTGAAGAAATATTTTATGCAAAATGGACTTTATACCGAATACGTCGGTGCTAATGTAAGAAATGGAATGAAATAAATATATGTTATTAGAATGACATTGCAATGATTCCAAATAAATTATTTCAGATGCCTGAATCGTGTGCTATAGTCAACAATTTTTGGGAATATTATAATTATATAAAAGGAAATAATATTTTATTAAAAAAACAAAATAACGAACTTTGTAGAGAAAATAAAAAATTAAAATGTAAACTGCAAATGTATTTCTCAGTAGATTCCAGTATGTTAATATATTTAATTACTTCATTGTTTTATTATTTTTTATCATTATAAATAAAAAAATATAGTAGAATCAAGAATCTGTATTACAATTTTTATTTAACATATACCAATTTTATTTCAGGAATAGTTACGAATACGAATTTTGAGTCCTTCAACAAAAAACAAAATACACCTAACGAATATAAGTGGGAAAAACTGATCTTTAATAAATAAAGATTAAGTACTGAGGAGATCCTTACAATTTAGTTAAAATGATTCTATTGTAATTTAAACATGCATTATTATATTAACACTAAAGCATAATAAGTTTTGCAAAAATATATCTACATATATCATTTATATTATATCATATTATATTAAATTAACGATGAATAAAAATTCCACCTCCTAATTCTAAATATTTATATGGTCTAGCACGAGTACGACCTTTGACAGAGTGAAAAAAAATTTTTTCTTTCGGTACAAGAGCCTCTGATTCCAAATAAATATCAAAACATGCTCGTAATCGTTGAAGTTGTGCAGATAATGTTGGCTGTTTTATCCACATGACATTTACTTCTCTTTCAATATCTCTTAAAATATCTGCAGATGCAAGTATTGTAGGATTCATACTTATACTAAATACTGGTGCTATTTTTGGATAATCTGGTTTTATAGCTATTCTAGCAATTAATTCATCTAAAACAAATATCGTAAGTTAAATAATAAAATTAAGATTTATACATATACTGAATAGTTTTACAATATCTTACAATTGCCTCGACGAAGTATAGCCTCATAAAAGATATCTAAAGAAGATACTAGTCCTTGTTCTTGAAAAATGGGATTTACGTTATTACAATAATTATTCCATGAAATTGTTGAGAATTTCTGTAAAACCGTACTAAGCTTTTGTGGTAAAAGATCATTATTAGCGGTAAAAATTGGCAAATTTCCGTACTCTAATTGTCTAATCTCTGTACATAATTCTAATCTTGCTATTACGCGTCTTTTAATTTCTCTTAATACACATTCAACGCTATCTTGGATTATTTCACCATTTGTAAACTGAAAAATATGAATATACAGATTATTTTTACTAAATGATGTATTACTATAACAATATGATTATATTAAAATTTTTATACTCTTTGTTCTCCAGCATCCGGAGAAATGAAATGTAATCCAGCCATTCTTTGTACCCATTTATATGGGATTCCTAAGCCAAGTGACGAAAATTGGCCCAAATTATACCGATTTAATTGATAATAATTAGCAGGATTTGGACTCTCTAATCCTAAATCTCGTGGATATAACTCGCGTAAAATAGATTTTGATATAAGCATATCTCTATTAAAAAAATAAAAAAATACTTGGAGATAATTATAATAGAAAAACAACAATAATTTACATCAACAGCAAATTACATATAACAATTACACATAATAACAATATATAAAATGTAATGTACCCTGTACTAATATCCATAATACCATCAGTTTTTAATTTTGATTCCACAGTTACAATTTTCAAAGACATCATATAATAAAATTGCAATGTCAGTTTTGTTTCATCTGGAAAAGATTAATGTTTTAAAATGTTCAATTTTAAATTATAATTATGTACAAATCTTCATACTAACTTTTTAATTTAATAATTATTTTCACGTTTAAAGGATGTCTTTGTAACAATTTTGTTTTTTTCTCTTCTTGCCTAGCTTCTTTAGATAACCTATGATGTCTCTTCTTATGTACAGGAGTTTCTTCTATGACATTTTCAGAAACAGTTTCAGCATCTGAATCAGATTCTTGCAATCCATCTTGATTATTTGCACGTTTTGCTTCTTCTTCGTCACCTTCTACTTTTACTATTATAGAATTATCTGAAAGAAAATCAACATAAAAATAAATCAATAAAATACAAAACACTTGGATAATAAAAAAACAGTACCATATGCATCTCTGTATGCAGATGCCTTTGCATAAAGAACATACAGAGGTGAAGCAAGTAATGCTGCTTTATGATGTTCTTGTCTAACTTTATCCAACAATAAACCAAGACTCTCTTGTAATGGCTTGCTTGCCTAAAACAATTAATAATTTTAACATCAATTATAGATAATAAATAATACTTTACAAATATGTCAACAATACTTCTAATATTGAGTGAAGTTGTGGTGCAAGATTATCAAGTCTAGTTTGTTTTGATTCGATACTTAATGCTACTGCCTTTTTGTTTTCTGTCAATTCATCACACAAAGCAGCTAATTGTTTTCTTTGTGTTAATTCCCATTCTAGACGTGCCAGTCTTAATTGATGAGGATTATATTTTGTTATTTCCTAAAAATTATTTCCATTAACTTATATAATATTGTAAATAGAAATAATTTCCATTTTTTATTTCATACCGGTCTAGAAATATTTTCAGGAGCTTCTTTGTAAAACTCTTCTTCTGATACAAGTTGTATCAATTCATCTTTAGACCTGTATATTAATACATATATGTCAAATAAATTAAATACTATTAACTAAATAGATATGCTAAGAATTTTAAATAAACAACAATTACTTGAACTGAAGACATTTAACAACTTCTTTTTTTAAATGCATGACTTCATATAACAGATTTTGTAAATGTAAATGTTTACTGTCAACACTACTTTTTGAAGATATAAGAGAATCTCTCGCAAATTTCGTGCGAAACTTTTCCATTCTATTTAATTTTTTGAGTTCGATAAAAGCTAATGATGTTTGAATTTGAAGTTCATGTATATCGTCTTTAGCCTAAAAATATACAATTTAAGCTTATCAAATGATATATTATATTTATTATTTATATAAATAGATTTAATTTATACTTAATTGATATACAAACATTTGCATCTCCATTGGATTTTAATTTAGCAATTTTATTCATAGCTTTACGTATATTATCACAAGTAGATAGAAAACTTTCAGAATCATTTTCTGATAAACGTTCCATAGCTTCCCTTTCTTCATAACTAATTATAACCTAAATGTACAGGGTAGATATTTTAAAATTCATATATAAATACTTAAAGAAATTGTTTATATTCTTGAAATTGCAAATATTTTTACTTTGTATGTATCTCCATCTTTCAAAGACATTCCAGAATTTCCACTAACTGATTTTCTTCTTTTTTTTGTATTGTCAGAATCGTTTTCTTTGCCCATTTCTTTTGATTTCGACAAAACTTATTATGCGTTAAATATTTAGTACTTACCTAGTTTTGCTCACATTCTAATTATAATTGAAATAATTAAAGTTATTATATTATATATACGAATATATAAACATATGTCTGGAAATACAAAAACAAAAAAAAAATCGATATTAATACATTATCATTAATCATTGATTCAAGATTATTCTATGATACGTATAACATTCTAGATACATTAATAGCTATGTGCATTTACGTACGTACAACATTGAACGTAAACAAACAGAAAAAAGTTATAATTATTTGTAGGTTTGCAAATGTAATCAGTTGATTATTTTATAACATTTTTAATATAAAAAACATATACGATTTTTTGTACATTTGAGAAAATTAATTTTTTATAAAAAAATTAAAAAGTAACACAACCTTCTTTTGACCCCGACGTGATTTGAACACGCAACCTTCTGATCTGGAGTCAGACGCGCTACCGTTGCGCCACGGAGTCTGATGTATGTTAAAGTTTTTTTATTATAATTTCACCATTACATTATACGAATTAAGAATACATATGTACACACAACATACACTAATAAAAATAAAATATTGGAAAAATTTCTTTTTATAATTTTTTAAAAGTATTTAACTAATAGTTGATTGTAAATAATTATAAAAAAGACGGATTGTAAAAATTGTTCTATGTTAAAATGATATATATATTTTATATGTTGCTTTAATTTATTTGTATAGAAATAATATAAAAGTGAATTATTTTTTTGAGTTTAATATTACTATCAACTCCTGAGGTTATTATGTACATATGTATTAAGTTAGGAATTGTAAACTGCGAATATTGAACCTACAATTTGCAATATACACACATAAGATATTATAAGTTCCGAAATCATTGTAAATATTAATTTAAAATTTTAACACGTTATTTAAATAATACGGATAATATTGTAGAGTATAATATAGAAAGAATATTTTAAAGTATGAGTTGCATAAGTGTTTTGTAGGAGTGAAAGAGATGTCATTCCCAATTTTTTTAAATTAAATAATATATAAATTTTTAGTTATTTCGATAGTATTCCTATGTTGTACGCAAAAAATATAATGAAAAGAAGAAAAATGTATAAATAACCTCAGAAATGTTGCTAGCAACATAGAAATATAGAAAATGTTAATTGCTCTATTTAATTAGTTGTTTATTACATGAGCCTATTGTTTAGTATTGTAAATAAGCACGAATTTGTTTGAAGCTATTATGAACGAGTATTTGCTCGCTTGATCTAAACGCACCATAAAATATATGTACATTCGTACGTATTATGTACGTTACTATTTAAATTTGAATTCAATACAGTGTGTTGTTGATTACATTACTTTTAAATGGAATATGTACAATAATATTACAATAATAAGAAAACAATAATAATATTAATAATGAATTTGGAAATAAAATCAAAGTGAAATGTATCTTAATATAAATTCAAATTTTATTTGAGTAGTGCATTTGTGACTTCTATAATAATATTAAAGATAAGTTACAAAGATATAACATATAGATAATCAATTATTTTTGGTTCTACTCTTTTGTATAATAAGCTATTTAATCTGTTTGAACGAGATTAATAATTTATGGAAAATATGTTATGATTAATTAGTAACATATTTTTATTTTTTGAATATTAATAAATTTCTAACCTCTAAATAGTAATTCTACAATATAAGTTTATGCTTTTTAATGCAGATTATATGTTATAAATGCAAAATATATTTATAAATAGAATGGCTGAAGAAAATCAAATTAGAGATGGTTCTTTTAAAGCCGTTAATGAAGAATATGTTTTATGCGAAGACAAAGAAAGTGGGATAAGGGTAGATGATGATATATATATACCACCACCTCTTAAAACAATTAACGAAATTGATGTTAATGGTCCTAGATTAATGATTACTAAGATTGTTAATGAAAATTTCAAAAGTTACGGAGGTACGCAAGTTATTGGCCCGTTTCACGAGGTAAATATTATAGTATAGTTATAAAATTCAGCAAGAATTATTAAAAGAACTAAAGGCATTAAAAACTAGAGCATTGTTGATTTTTTATTTTTAGTGTTTTTCAGCAATTGTTGGGCCGAATGGTAGTGGTAAAAGTAATGTTATAGATTCAATGTTATTTGTATTTGGGTATAGAGCATCTAAGATTCGATCAAAAAAAATTTCAATTTTAATACATAATTCAAATGAATATCAGAATGTTAATAGCTGTACAGTATCTATATATTTCCAACAAATAATTGATAAAGTAAGTTACATACTTCCTAAAACAAATTAATTTTTATATATAAATTATTCTTCATTAAGTTTTATAAATTAATATTATTTTAGTTGGATGCAAATTATGATATTGTACCAAATAGTGAATTTTTTATATCTCGGACAGCATTTAAAGATAATTCATCTTATTATGAATTAAACAAGAAAAAAGTACAGTTTAAGGAGATTGCGAAACTTTTGAGATCTTATGGTGTAGATTTGGATCATAATCGTTTTCTAATTTTACAAGTAAACACTTATTATTTATTAATATTACTTTATAATACATATTTTTTTTATTATTTTACATTACTTTTTTATTACATTATACATTATGTTATGTTAATAGGGAGAAGTTGAACAAATAGCAATGATGAAGCCTAAGGCTCAAAATGAAAATGACACTGGTATGCTTGAGTTTTTGGAAGATATAATTGGAACAGTTCGTTATAAAGAACCATTAATGAAACTATCAAACAAAATAGAATTTTTATCAGAACATAGAGTGGAAAAGTTAAACCGTCTTAAGATTGTTGAGAAAGAAAAAGCAACTCTGGAAGAACCAATGCAAAAAGCTATTGAATACTTGCAGTTGGAAAATACAATTGCAAAGTTACAGCATCAACTGTATTGTTGTCAAAGGTAATCTATTTTAGAAAGTGTATTGTATTTAAGTTTTATAACAAATTTTTTTATTAGATACGAAACGTCTAAAGAAATTTCACAACAAGAGAATAAACTAAATGAATTGGATAAAGATTTGTCAGAACTTAAAAACAAAATGAAAGAAGTTCATGCTGAAAAAGAGCAAAAAAATAAAGTGATCAAAGAGGAAAATATAGCACGGGACAATTTACAGAAAAAAAAGGATGAAATTATAACAGAATTTGATAAAATCCGGAAACATGATGAATCACTTCATGCAGAATTAGTGGAAACAAATAAAAGACGAAAAGCTAACATTACATCTTTAAAAACAGTAAAATTTATTTTATCCTTCTTATTATTCTGTAAAAAGAATTAGCACCTATTACTTTTGTTAATTTTAATAAATGATTAATTGTTTTCTGTAGGAAAAATCTAAATTAGAAGAATTATATAAAGTCTCAGAAAAAAATACAAAAGATATCAAAGAATGTGAGGAATTTATTGAAAAACATTCAAAAAATAAGATAAAAGAGGAAGCAGTATTAGAAAAGTTAATGGTTGAATTAAGTAAGAAAACTAAGCCATTATTAAATGAACGTTCCGAACTTGAAAAAAAGCTAATATCTTTAAGAAAGGATGTTGATCAAGCACAAGCAGCGTTTAATATTGCTCAATCTGAATTAAAATTGTATATTTCCATAGAATCAACTGAAAAAGAAAAACTAGAAAAATTAAAACATTCATTAAAAATAATAACAGATAATTTAATCGCACGAAATGAACAACTGCACAGTTTAGAAAACAAAATCCCCCATAGTGAAAAAGAGTTAATAAAGATACAACAAGAATCAAAACAGGTGAAAACAAAGGAAATTGAAATGACTTCAAAGTTAAAAAGAATGAAAATTTCAATTGAAGAACAAAAATTTGCTATGCAAGCAAATAAGTCAAAGAATATAATTATAAATAGTTTGATGAAAGAAAAAAAAGAAGGTCGAATTTTTGGTATTTTTGGAAGATTGGTATGTAAATTAATAATGATTTAATATCATTAAATATTATTGTTGTATTACTTAAGGTCATTTCAAGATCATATCTCTTCTCTCAATTACTATATTATATTATGATTAATATATCGATATTAATATACGTCATTAATGTTTATGATCCTATAATAATCTTCAAGGTGATTTCGAAGAAACTTAAATACATTTTATTTCTTTTATATTTGATAGCAGTGGAAATAATTTAGATATTTAATTTGAACAAGATATTCCAATACCATATTTGGTATTTTATGTTTGCATTAAAAAAAGCTGAAACAAATTATTAATTAGTTAATAACTTTTTGATAATTTTTTCATATTACATATACTACAATGCAAATTAAAACTTAATGAAATTCAAAGAATTAGTATTATTTCATATTAGTGAATAGTGAAGGATTTTGCTATCTTATAGTAATACATAATATAATATAAAATATAATATTATAAATATTATAATATAAAATATATAAGTCCCATTTTAATTTTAAACGCAATTACCTCCAAAAGTATTTGTTATTGTAGAAAATGTTTCAAATAAAACTTACTATGTTTCGAGACATCTTACGATGACTATTAGATTTGTCTGAATGGAAACGTTTCCAAGATTTCAAAATCATCTTTGTGTTTTAAAATAAAATCATATATTTTTTTATGCATTAATCGATAAAGCGCAATATTCTCTATAAAAAAAAAGTATTAATCAAATTATTGAAAAATAATATAATATTTATAAAATTACCGAAGAATTATTAGTTTAGAAGATACTTTAATTTTAATTTTATAAAATTTATCGTATGAAATATGTGGAAGACGAAAACGATAGTACTTTGTAGATAATATTAGGTTTTATTGATTAATCTATAAAAAAATATATGATTCCACTTAGAAAAACAGAGTTAACCTAAATACTTCCAAATACTTAGACAAATTTAATGGTCATCATAAGATATCTTCATTGAAACAGAACAGGTTTGTTTCAAATAATGAATAGTTATGAAGATAATTGCGCAGGAAGATTAAAATGGAATACTATATATTTGCTGTTGTAAGGGTTATTTATAATAGACATATGCATTATAATTATAATTATCTGTTTAATAAAAGTATTTTGTAATATAGATGTGTAATAAAAATATTGAGATATATTTATTTACATATAGGGGGATCTTGGTGCTATAGATAGCAAATATGACATTGCAGTTTCAACAGCCTGTGGTCCTTTAGATAACATTGTAGTCGATACTGTAACAACTGCACAAACTTGTATAACATTTCTTCGAGAAAATGATATTGGACGTGCAACATTTATACCATTAGAAAAGCAACAGCATTTATTATCAAAATGTAAACAAAAAATGCAAACTCCTGAGAATGTTCTAAGACTATTTGAGCTTATACAAGTTGAAGATGAAAGAGTATTACCAGCATTTTATTATGCATTACAAGATACATTAGTGGCAAATGATTTAGATCAAGCAACGCGCATTGCATATGGTTGTAAACGTTTCAGAGTAGTTACATTGAAAGGCGAGTTAATTGAATTATCAGGAACAATGAGTGGAGGTGGAAGAAATGCGTTGAGAGGAAGAATGGGACAAAGAATTGTGAAAAATGAATCATCTTTAGTAGATATTAAAGCCTTAGAGTCAAATTTGGATATAACTTGCAAAGAATGCAATCAACTTAAAGATAAATCTCAATTTTTAGAAAATCAGATTCATATTTTAAATACAAGTTTAAAGAATATGAAAGTTACTAAAGAAAAGTTGCTCATAGAAGTGAAGACATTAAACGAACAAAAACCATCATTATTAGCACAAATTAAGGTTCAAGAAAAAAAAACTGCAGAGTTAGTATCGAATCCACAAAAAGTACAAGAGTTAGAAAAAGTAATGACTGCTACTAAGAAAACTTTGGAAAACATGCAAGAAAATTCAAGAACTATTGAAAATCAAGTGACTGATATTAATAGAGAAATAGATGCATTGTCAGGGAATTCTGTAAAAAATCAACAAAAGGAGGTAGCTGACTTATCTAAAGCAATTGATAATATTAAAGCTGAAATATGTAAATTGCAAGTTGCCATTAAAACAGCTGAAAGAAATGTGAAGAAAATCGAACAACGAATAGAAAGTTTGGAAAATAATGCGCATACTTGTGAACAAAGAATTTATAAGATTCAAAAAGAAAAACAAGGGTTAGAAGAACAAGGAAAAGAATACGTAAAGAAACTTGATGAACTTACAGAAATTCTTTTAAAAAGAGATGAAAATATGTCATCTTTTAAAGAAGAATTAGATGCTTTACAAGCTAGGGAGAACAAAATGCAAGCAGTTAAAATAGATCTTGATCAGAAACTAAAGGAACATAGAAATACATTTAAAGAATTAAAACAAAAAATTCCAGATTTTACAAAAAGAATAGCTGACATAAAACTTCAAATAATACCCGGTGAAAATACAGAGGAGTTAAAAGAATTAACGGAAAAGGAACTTAATGAACTAGAAGAAAAAGTTCTTATAGGAAATTTGCAGAAAGTTAAGAAAAAGTTACCTACAGAAATTCCAAATATGCAACTTATTGCGGAATACAAAGAAAAAGATGCATTGTATTTACAACGTGCTGCTGATTTGGAAAAAATAACAATTGAGCGCAATAAAATACGAGATGTTTATGAAGTAGTAAGACGTCGAAGAATTCAAGAATTTCTTACAGGTTTTACTATCATTACTGATAAATTGAAAGAAATGTATCAAATGATTACTTTAGGAGGTGATGCTGAATTAGAATTGGTTGATTCTTTAGATCCCTTTAGTGAAGGAATTGCTTTTAGTGTAAGACCTCCTAAGAAATCTTGGAAAAATATTTGCAATCTTAGTGGTGGTGAAAAGACTTTAAGTTCTTTGGCTCTTGTATTTGCATTACACCATTATAAACCAACACCTTTATATTTTATGGATGAGATAGACGCTGCTTTAGATTTTAAAAATGTTTCAATTGTTGGAAATTATATTAAAGAAAGAACAAAGAATGCACAATTTATAATTATATCATTAAGATCAAACATGTTCGAACTTGCGGATTGTCTGGTTGGAATATACAAAACATACAACTGTACGAAGAGTGTTACAATTGATTTGAAAAAGTATTATGAAAAAAATGAAATTGCTCCACCAACACAAATATCTTCTAAAACCTTATATTCTACACAAACACAAAAATTTGCTATGCAAAGTCAACATAAAGAAAATTATAAAGCACAAAATATGAATACTGTACAATCTACAGAAAAAGTTCAAGAATCGAATGAAAACGTATTTGAGTAAGTAAAATAGACTTCTTAAAGTTTATATATTTCGTTTTTAGTGTTAATTTATATTATATTTAATAATTTTATTTAAAATTTTAAAAATGCATTAAGAAATATAACAGATTATAAGTCAGATTATAATTTTCAATAATTTATTATAAATGAAATAAAAATGAAAAATTTAATACAAAATGCGAGATTAATTAAAGTTTAAGAATTTGATGTATTTAAACAAATTAATTTCTTATTCATTTTCTTATTCATTATTACATTAATAAAATAAGTAAAATATAATATAATATAGTAGAATAAAACTGTAGACAAAGTCATATAATGTAATGTATTATAATCTTTATATTATACATTCTTGTTTTTTTCAGATTATCTGAATTAGAATTATGTCCAACACCAAGAAAGGCACCTATTGAAAATAACCATATAAACACAAATGATAACAATATTTGTGATAAACCTTTAAAAAAGAAACGTAAAATATGAAATATAAAATATAAAATGTGTATTTCTGTTAATATTCAAAACACAAATGATGGCAATATTTGTGATAAACTTTTAAAAAATATAAAATATAAAATGTGTATTTCTATTGATATTCAGTGTATGTAAAAAATATATTTTTATATATAACAAAATACAAATCTGACTGAAATAAAATCTTATGTGTAAATAAAAATAAATTCTTATAAAAAACTTTAATTTTTTAAATAAGTAATAATTATGTAACATTATAAATAATTTACAATTAAATATTATAAAAATATTATTTTATATATATTAGTCATTGGTATTATACATTAGTTATGTATAATAGTGTAATATAGAAACTGAAATGTTGAAAGGAACAGTTAAAAAATAAATGAAAATATTTTAAGTATTTCCAACGGATAACACTGTAAATACCAATGTTGGTTTTATATACAATAAAAGTATAAGTATAATAAATATAATAATACAATAAGTATTTCAATAATTTATGTAATAGTTCAAAACATGAGCTCACTAGTTCACTTTATTAGTTCACTAAAATGAAAGAATCGACTCATATATTATCATTTATTTTATTTGTTTTTGAAAAAAACATTTCGAATTTTTATTATATTTATTTTGTCTATCATAGATTAGTATTTTAGACAATAGCATTCTTTTTTAAAAATTTCATGAATATTGGATATAAATTTTATATTTTATATTTGTTATTAGCTGTTAAGTATAATAAAATAGTTGACAGTTATTTTTATGTTGAAATATTGAAATACATTTAGTGTTTTTTCAAATCGGCCATCCAAACATTCGAAACTAATTGTAAAGAAGTGGGATAGACTTATAAGGAAAAGGAGAGGCATGTCATTGGGCGGGGAGTAGACATGTGTGATATAAGTATCATCAAGTAGAGATTAGAATTTGAACAGTCAGTGTTTGATGGTATTGGAAATTACAGCTATGAAGAACGAAGAACCTTCTATACAAAAAGAAAAGAAATCAACGAAATTTTTTGGTAAATAATATATCTTTAAGTTAAGATTGAATCTTTAAATGTTCCAACAATTAGTAATTATATTTTTAAAATATCTAATTTAAATGATACTTTAGCAAACTTACTTGAAGGATATAATTAAAATAATTATTAAAATTCTCGATTTACAGTCGATATTTAATATTTTATTATATTTAGTAATTTAATATCGATAGTTCGTAATTCCGAGTAGAATAGTATTTCGCAATAGAATAAATATGTTTAGCGATAAAAGCAGAGATAATAATAAAATTAAAATATTCTATCTTAAATTTAATTATTAATTAAATGAATTTTTGTGTTAAATAAGTAGTACTACGTTATTCTATAAATTTCATCATAAATATTTTTTGTATATATTTTATTACACGATAATAAAATAATAAATTATCAGTAAACATTTTTTAAAATATTTGAATTTATATTTTACTTGTATTTTATTTATCGTTTGTAGACAATGATTACCAGTAGATAAAACTAAAGGAAAATTTGAGTCTATCGTTTGCCGAATCACTTATGAAACGTCAAATAATGTTAGAGAAAATTAAAATAATTGAAATTATACATTTACGATATACATCTACGTAATATAATGTATAATAATGTAAAAATTATAATAATGTATAATGTATGATATTATAAAAATGTAGCATGAATTTTCATTAACGAAGTTTTAAGTAAATGATCGATATATTAAAAATGTTAAATAAGCGTTAATCTCTGGTCTATGAACTTTTATGCAATTATATACACATAAGCAATATATCAATTTTTTTACTGATTTTGTTTTGCGCAATTGATCGTCTATGTTCTTAATATTTCAAATGAGACAAGATTTTATTTTTTTCGCAATTAAATTAATTATTAATATTTAATATTAATATTTTCGTATTTAATTTTCTAAAAGTATACACAAATAATTATATTATAGTTTAACATAGTTTCTAAAAGTATACATAAATAATTATATTATATATACGGAGATTGTAGTGAAAAAGATTTATTTTTTCTTTTCAATATATAGGGTGTTCTGCGAGTTATGGATAATTAATTGAAAAGTGATATGTAAAAATGAATTGAAAAAAAAGAATAAATCTTTTTCATTACAGTCTCCGTTTTTGAGAAAATCGAATTTCAGGATTTGTCAAGTATATTTTAATTTGGCTAATTCTATTCTGAACATGAATAAATAGTTGATAAACACTATGTGTAATGTGCAAAAATAAATAAAAAATGTAGAATAAATTGTTTTCTTCATTTAAAGCATTGTTAAAAAAATAGCTTTAGTATACATACTTAATAAATTTTTAAACTTAATTTTCTTGAAAATGAGACGTTTTATGAAAAATTGTATGCTATATTTTTCATTTCTTTCATTTATTTTTTCCTGATTATTTTTCATTTTTTTCAAGTTCAAAAATTGATTTAACTCAAGTATACTTAAGAAATATTTAAAATCTTTTTTTCAAAAACAAAGCGTCAGACGAAAAAATTTTATTGTTTCCTTTGACTTATTTTTACGTGCAAAATCATTTTTCCAACGATTATTCATGAGTCGTGGGACATTGAGTAAAATCTTTTAAAATTTAATTGTGGATATAATCCTTATTTAAAAGTATTTATTACTTTCCACCTATTTAATATTACTTATCACTTATTTAAAAGTATTTGTTATTTCATTGTAATGAAACGATAAATGTTTTTAATTATCTGAAATATTCAATATGGAAATTATTTAAATAAACTTTCATGATGCAAAATATTATTAAACATTAAATTATCACATAAAATAATATATAAGTCAGTTTTAATAAAAGTATTTCTGCGATTAATACTACTTATTAATATTTAAAGATAGTTTTATTTTATTTTTTACATAATAATTGATATAACGGAAACTCTAGTCTTATTAATTTGTTATTATGAAAATAGATTTTTATAAATTTTTTCTTTTTTATTCAAAAAATTTTAAATACTCGATGCATATGTATTTGGTTAGAATGTACACATTCAAGTACTTACAGATTCAAATATTGAATAATTATTATGTCAAATAGAAAAAAATATCTGTTTTTCAAATTGTAGTGAATTATATTATTTGATAAAATAACATTATAAAATTTATGAAGTAATTAGATTTAATATTTCTGAAGAAATGACACGCTGCAATGTATATTTACTCTGTTTATTTAGTTCGAATTCTTTAAATACTATGATAATATGAGAAAACATATTAGAACGTGACGAGAAATTGGTTTGTCTTTGACAATGAGAGAAATGAATGGAGAGTTTTCAAATTTGTTAGTCAAGAGTATTGATAGTCGTAAAAATTCTGTTTAATTTTGAATTTTAAGAAACCATGTACTTAATTTTTAATGAGAATAATCTCATTAAAAGTTTGGTTTTTATTAACACTAAAATAATATGTAGATAACTATAACTGTAATAAACTGTTAAAATTATAGATTTTAGATTGTTTGTATTGCAATCATAACATTCACTAGTTTAGAAAGTTAAACATTAAACTCTGACTTTAAGTCTGAAGTAACAAGAGACATTAAAAATTGTTATAAATAAAAAATTATATGTGTATTTTATATATATATATATATATATATATATACGTATAATTTTGTTATTTACAGTTAATTAACAATCCTGAATGTTCCTTTCTAAGTCCGAGAAACGATTCTTCCTTACATGAATTATATCCAAGAAATCGATAAAGGAATAGATGAACATATAATATTGAACTTTTGCAGATGGTCTTGGTATCAGACATCTGCAAATTCTTCTGCACTTTTTAGGAATGGTAAATGGATATTGTCTTCGTGTGAGCATGTCGGAGGCTATCGTTGCAATGACAGAGAAAAATCAGACCAGTGATCATCCATTCGAGGTAAATTGTACATACATGGATATAGAATTTGATTACATTAAATTAGTTACATTAATGTTAGAAATTTGAGATAGTTAAAACTATTACAAGATTAATATCCAATTTATTATAACGGTAAATCTATGTTTTTTTAGTAATTAATAGTGAATAGTATTAATATAAAATATGTTGCAATAAAGGAAAATGTTTATCTGCAAAAATTTAGTATCTCCATGGATACTCTTAGAATTATCATTGAAAGTATTCAGTTGTGTGTAGTAATTCTGTTAAATGATCGAATATTAAATAATTCCTTTAAAGCAATTGGTATTTTTACTTTTACGAATAAGTTGAATTTATGGAGAGTGAAAGGTTTATAAGATTCAAGGACGTTTTGGTAATTATGCATAAAAGGGTACACCTCACCGATTTTGATGAAATTTAAATATGTTGTAAAAATCAACATTTTGAACAACTTTTTCCTATACATATAACCGTCGCTCGGCCTCAGTTTCCGAGATTTTTGCAAAAAACTATTGCCACTACTATAATGAATATTGCCTATAGCTACGTGTCTGTGGCAGCGTGTGTAAGCGTTGAGTCGCCGATTGTTTGTGGTTTCTATAAATACATCGAGGCGGTCGGCAATGGACGCATATAACGGGTGTACTTAAAAATTCGATTAGAGTAGTCGGCCGCCTCATGTCGGCCGGAATAAAAGTTCTAACCCAAACCTAATCCGTTAAATTAGTTACTAGGTAGAATAGTTAGGTTTAAGTAAGGTTCGGGTTAGGTTTTTTATTTCGTCCGCCGCGAGGCGGCCGGCTAGTCTAATCAAGTTTTTAAATACACCTGTTATACGCGTCCATTGCCGGTCGCCTCGATGTATCTATAGAAACCATAAACAATCGGCGACTCAATGCTTACACACGCTGCCACAGACACGTAGCTATAGGCAATATTCATTATAGTAGTGGCAATAGTTTTTTGCAAAAATCTCTGAAACTAAGACCGAACGGCGGTTACATGTATAGGAAAAAGTTGTTCAAAATGCTGATTCTTAGACATATTTAAATTTCATTAAAATCGGTGAGGTGTATCCTTTTATGCAGAATTACCGTTAATTTTAAATATTTAAAATATTAATGTTTTAATTAATTAATTTAATAATTTACTTAAAGACATTATGGACTTTTACAACAATACTTTTGATGTTGTAAAAAATATTAACATAATTACAATGGTCTTAGAATTTCTGTTCGTTGATACATTATATAACATTGTGAATGTATTAAATGTACTTACATACATACATATATAGTACAGAATAAATCATTCGATTCACTATTCACTAAAATATTTTCTTGAAAAAAATTACAAGAGATAATATAATATAATACTGATCTTTTAAAATAATACACTCATATTGGAATTTAGAATTAAAAATATTAAAATTAGTACTGTATACGATTTTGGATGTAAACGATAGTTTAAGCAATAAAATTTCAGAAAATAATAAAATATGTGATATAGATCACAGATAAGATACTGTTATGTAACAATAAATAACGATACTAGATTGAATACAGATTAAATAAGATTTATTGAAAAACATTGAAAAAGCTAATAGATTATCAGGTAAATATTATCAAGGCAACACAAAATGAAATGCAGATGTGCGTGCGCACATACAAACTCTAATTTTATTTTGAATTTTAATTTGCAACTGCTTCGATGCAAAATATAAGATAGGAAAAATTAACTTTATTTTCCTTACGAAAGAACTATAATTGAAAACCATGATTCGGTTGGTTTTCCGGAAAACTATATTTAATTTGTATTGTATTTTTTCACATATAATATTACACGTACGCGCGCGCACACACACACAAATCATGTATGTGAAATTATGTGTATATATTATAGCGTTAATACTGTAGTAACAACTACAAAAAAATTTCATTCTATACCATTATAGTAATAGTTATAAATATTGCTTTATGTTTGATTATTGTACTTAGATCTACGATTGGAAACAATCAGAAAAGTCAATGATTATTACTTCTTTCTTCTGGGGTTACGCGATCATGCAAATACCAAGTGGTTGCATAGCTGCAGTATGGAGCGCACAGAAATTACTCAGTGTTGGAGCATTACTTTGCGGAATCTTAAATTTTCTGATACCAACTGTTGCTCATTATGGGGATTATATTGCTGTTTGCATTTGTAGGGTAGGCATGGGACTCTGTCAGAGTTGCCTTCTACCATGTATACATATCCTTCTTTCTAAATGGGCACCACCACTTGAACGATCACGACTTGGTGAGAACTGCTTTATTAATAAACTATTACATTTTAACAAATAAATATTATTATTAATCGTAATATTAATTGGACATGTAATATTATTTGATCCATTGAAAGTTTGACTTGTATATGTGTATTTAAAAATTTATATAAATTACATATAGTTGAAACATGTATATTATACATTTTAATTATTGAATATAAATTGTAAAAAAGTAAATTGAATAGACTCAAAGACGTAATTATACGTAATTAGACCGTATTAGTTCTTCACTAATGCTAAGTAATGCTAGAATGTTTAAAAAAAAGAAAATGTCATTCAAATGTGGACTAACAAATACTTGGTTAAAAAGTTTGAAGAATATACGAAATAATAACGGATTGCATTCTGATCTATTATTTTACTTAGTTCACCATATAATACGCGTATTAACTGTGAATTAAAGAATAAGTGAAGGATAATCCTTGAATATTGAATATATGTATATCCTTGAATGTTTATGACCTTTATTTTAACACGTGCAGTAAATGTATATGTAATTGGCTGTATACATTCAGAATTCGTATTACTAACCTCTTTTATATAGGTTGTCTCGTAATTTATGAACGACTGATTCTACATAACAAAACAAAAAATCGAAAAGGAAGAATATAATTTTTTGTGCGAGATCTTCGAACAAAAATGGACAGGAATATATACTTGAATTAAATTAACTTCCAGACTAGACAAAAACGAATAATTGACAGATTATTTTATGTGGAAAAATAAGTGAAAAGTATAGCATACTTTTAAAATTTTTTCCTTCAAAGACGTTTCGTAAGGAAATTTTTAACAAAACATATTAAAAGTCTATATTTTCTTGAAAATGAAACAAAAAAATTTTATATTTCTATATTTTTTGTTTATTTTTACACATCCTCGTGTTGATTATCCAGTATTAAATTACAAATATATTTGATAAATTTTCAAACTTGATTTTTTCAAAATGAAAATGAAAGAAATGAAAAAATTTTATTTTTTTTTACTTATATTTACATACAGAATCATCTTTCGGTTGTTCACGAGACACTTTGTATTGTTACGATACAAATATATTTCGAGAATGTCCACAAAATGCACATTGTTTATATAACAATTTTAAATTTCAAACTCGATTAAAATTTTAAGATCATTTAGGTCATTTGTATCTTGCGACATAGGTACGTATGATAGATATTGAATATATACATAGATTAATGGACGCGCTTACGCGCTTCTATATCGCCATAATTTTTGTGTTCGTATTGCGACATACGTATAATATTCATTATATAGTATTCACTGAATCAATACATATAAATACAGGATATTTTATGGCGGTGCTACAATCTTAATTTGATGGAGACACGTAACTTGTTGCAAAATTAATCTTGATCTTGAATTTCAAATTCAAATCCTTTTATGTTTGCATCATATTCTAATCGTTATAAGAAACAAAATCTCAAAGAAATTACAGATTTATTTGCGAATGACCTAGTCTCTTAGAAAATGATATTAAACTTTCAATTAATCTTGAAATTACTTTATTTATAATACTATTATATTTAATAAACAAAATATAATACAGAACTTTTTTATAATATAAAAAAGAAAAATTAAGTAACATATGAAACAAAATAATATTATCTTTATGTGATTATTTAAATATAGAATAATTAAATTTATTCCAGTTACGTACGGAAATGTATGAATCGTAGAAGAGATCACATCGAAGCACGCTAACAGTATGTGAAGAATTTTTTTATTGAATACTGAATATTTAATGTAGATTGATAGATGATCAAAAACACATTCAGTACGACATTTCAATTCTTCGACAGATATAAAAAGTCGACTCGATCTACAAACAATATCTTTTACTGTTTCCCAAAGTAAGAAATCCAATGATGTTAAGTCCTAGAAACTAGATCATATCGAGTAAGTCTACGTCGTATCCAGCGCATTCCTAACGTTTAATTCACAAATTCACGAACTGGTAAAGTGTAGTTCCAGTACATGAAGTACATAGATGCAGTGATAATTCTGTTGTTATATAATTTCTCTTAAGAAGTGGTATTACAGAAACTATAGATATATGTTGCACTTATTATTTGTTTTGGCAAATGAATGAGGCCAATAATCTAATCCCAAATGATTCCTGTCCTTTTTTGAATAAATCTCTCAATTATTGCATTGATTGGATTTCTGTAAGCCCAGATTTAGATTCAGAATACTGTTTTCGTTTGTAAATAATACACGATTCAAAAACCGTGATTTGCAGCATAGTTTATAGTATCTAAAGACAATAGTTTCACCAAACATAAACGTAATTATTTAGATACAGTGCTTGAACGCATTATGACGTTCATCAGAGAAGGCCTACATGGTCGCAGACCTTTTCTGATAATTATTTGCTATACTGTTGAATAATTAATTAATACATAAGTATTTTAAAGGAAACATACGAGCAAGTGCAATAACTTGCTTTTTTTTACATCAGTGAATGCAAGGTTGATCTGTTTCCCAATATGGATTAAGATGACGTATGAATTCTTGACTACTAAATTGTTGGTCTATCCATTGAAAATCTCTTTCTTCCATCCATTGGAAATCTGGAATTTCTTCTGGACGTAGTCGCCTTACATTATTTCTTGTCGAATTTCTTCGAACTATTGCATAGTTTTATTGTCTATGATATGCTATTAGATTTTTCTTTAATTCCCTAATTAGGGTAAATTTTATAGATATTAGTAATTATAATTATAATTTTATTGATAACATTTCACTTAATTTTTCTTTTTTATGCTATATGTTAAATTTTTTATAATATTATGTATTATATATAATTATATTTAAATAACTATATAAAGATTCATTACTAAATTTTTCTTATGAAAAAATTTTATGTTACATTGTGTATTATATTATATATTAAATATTACATATTTCATTTATTAGAATGATATTATAAATAAAATCATTTCAACATTGGAAGTTTAACATCATTTTTCAAAAAAATAGATTATTTCTATATTCTATAATCGCGATCCACGATTCCTTTGAAACTTTTGTTCCTCATGACGAGTAGAATATGATGCAATTATTTAAAAAATCTGACCTTCAAATCAAGATCAAAATAAATTTTGCGGCAAGTTACTTATATGCATTTTCATCAAATCGAGGCTATACAATCACATATATACAATCATTCGATATTGATTGATTTCGTGTATCTTGAGTTCCTGAGAATCTCGGTCGCTGGCAATACTTATCGTACATTAACTTGTCGATGAGACAATTGCGTCGTTTACAAAAATGCACACAAGCTTGAGTATTATTTGAATAAAATATTTGAAAATTAATTATTTAAATAATACATTTTATTTGGCTTTATCTTATTTTGAAGTATATTAATTTATTTGAACAAGCAAATGATTTTCTTTGAACTTATTTAAATATAATACGGTATAACCCATCCATCAAAATGAAACGATATTTTAAGGAGATAGGAAGGAAAAGACGGAGGAAAGATGACACCAAACGTTGAAAATTTTAGTTTTGGTTCTTTATTATTTTCTGATATTAATAAAAAACTTTGAGTAGATTGAATTTTTCTGCAGTTTTTCATTATTTGGCAATCAAATAGAATAATCTTTTATTTTATTTTGTATTTTATATTTATTTTTACATATAATTATAGAATAATCTTTCAAATAGTTTCTGACTCTATTGAATAAACTTCAGTTTGTGCTGCGAGTATTTACTAGTGTATTTCAATGAATGAATTAATCAAATAAAAAATGATTTGCAAATGATTTATTTGAATCGAGCATAACATAAAGTTCTATATTATTTTAAATCAATCGAAATGACTCATTATTCCAAATTATTATATTTTATCTATGTATATTTCTCTATGTATTATATATTATTTTTAAAATAAAAATTAATAAAAATGATAGATTGTTCCGAATTGTTATGTTTTATCTATGTATATTTCAAATAATATTTGTCCAACTCTGCATAAACATTGGATTCTGTCAGTCGGTGACATAAAGTGCTCATGTCCAAGGTAAGGAGATATCTCTTTTCTATCAAGAGCAATCTTTGAATTCGAGGTTTGTCTTAGGCATTCGACACAAAATCAAAAAAGATAAAACTAAAATATTTATATTTCATTATTTCATTTTTGAATATGTATCTCATAAAGTGCGTCTATATTTGTTAGTTACATATTTACTTAAGTATTTAATGGTCGTAAATACTTAGTGTAAATACTTTCTGTAGAGCGGGTCACTTTACCAATATTTATCAGAATGACCGAATCAATTATCTACATTTTCTACTATGACATTTCTTACTATGGCATATTAGATAACGGTAATGCAACAAGAATGCACAAATCTTGATGCACCTAAACAGATATGACACATACATTCCAAATGTATTACACATACTCCAAAGTATTCTTATTGACGATACTCATTATTATAAACAAATAAGTATTCACTTAAAGAATTAAAAAATTATAATACTTAATTATATATTGTAATATCATCTGGCATCTATCTGTTATTTATTGAAAGTAACCCAAAAAATCTATTTAATTGAATTAATTCTGATAATAAAATCGAAAGGATTTCTGACAAAATCAAATTAAATCTACGCTTTATTATGATGTCTGTTAAAGATACAAAATGTTTCCATTCATTGAGTAAACACTATAAAAATGTAAATTCAAAACATGAATTTAGTTTTAATTGTGAAATTATTTATATCAATTAATATCTATTTATTAATTTATTTAATTTATTTACATATCTAACATAAAAAAGTATTTATGACATAGATAAACTTGAATCGATCTTACACATATGAAATAGCTGATTCGCATTTATTTGTATGTAAGAATTGTTCAACTTTTATATTGACGATACGTTGGAAATTAATGAATATCGTATATTGTATGTTTAAATAACTATTAATCAAAATAATTTAAAATAGTTTTAGTTTCCTTTAATTTTGTTTTAAATTTCTTTATGAATTTTTCACTATGTAATCTAACAAAAAGTTTTTATAAGTTGTACTTTAATTGCAATTAATCAAAATTCCAAGAAGTTGAAATAATAAAATTTCCATATTTAAACTATAGTTATATGATATAATAATATTACATTTATTTACTATAGGAACATTTGCTTATGCTGGTGCACAATTTGGAACCGTGATTTGCTTTCCAATTTCTGGAGAGTTAGCAGCAAATGTTGGCTGGCCGTATATTTTTTATGTGTTTGGTGCTTTATCGATAATTTGGAGTATTGGTTTTTTTATTTTTGGTTCTGACAGTCCTTCTAAACACTCACGGATATCAAAAAAGGAAAGGCGATATATAGAAAATAGTTTAAAAACTATAAATAAAGAAGAAAAAGCTGCAGATAAAGAAAAATCAGATAACGAAACGGTAAGAATATTCTTCACATCTTATGTTATATTTTTTTTAATACTAAAAACTATTGATGATTAAAGCATAAAATTTCTATTAAAGTAAAAGAAATAGAAAAATTTTAAAGTACAATAGAGTGCATAAGCTTTTATTTATATATTTTACAAAAAATCATTTAAATCTCTAAAAATACACTGTTAAAATATAAAATTCTATAAAATTTCTAAAACTATAAATTGGTCATTTTGACCACTTTGACTTTGATAATTCTAGTGTTAATGAATGCTTATCTTGCTAAATGTAAATATTTTCTTTTTATCATGCAAATAGAAATTATAGTAGATTAAGGTATCCAAATTTCGTTCCTCTGAAGATATTTTAGCATTTGTCCAAAACAAAATTAATTTTCAATCTAGAATTAATAGTACATCTAGAAAAATTAGTACAACTATTTCAAATGTTAATAATAAAGCTTTTTAATTAATGTTTTTTGACAAACAACAATTGACAATAAAAATATATATATATATATTTTTCCAAAGGAACCTTTTTAGGATTCTAAAGAATGTTATATATATATATATGTTTTACCAAAACTAGGCCTGAATATCTTCTCTGTTTGTAATAGTACGAAAATCATTCCTGACGTAATTTAAACTGATTGAAGTCAAATAGATAGAAGACAAATCGGATAGAAGAACTACTTTTTAAAAAATATCATTTTTTAATGTTTTTTTCAAGGTCATTAGCATTTTAGGTAGGAAATGTGTATTTTTTTCAATTCCATCATGCAGTTTATGAAAAAGTGCATTCAGATATGTTTATAATATGACCTTCAAATGACTTCGGACGTAAAAATTTTTAAATTAATGTGAAACTTATGTTGAGCGAGATTCCAGATTAGAACAACACAAGTGATCTTGATGGCGTAAACACATTTAATTTAAATGTTCAATATGACGTCCTTCTATTGTAATGAATTTCCTGAGACGATAAATGACATTGTACAGCTTTCTCAATCTTCAGGTCTGATTCTATGCGTTTTTCATATCTTTTGGTGTTGTAGTCATGTCCTCGTAAACTTTTCCCTTTAATATATGCCACAAGCAAAAATCTAGAAATGTGAGATCGGGCGAACGAGCTGGCCATAATACTGACCCGTTGCGTCCAATCCAACTATTCAAGAACTTTTTGAGAACCTGTGTTGCGGTACGTGAAAAGTGTGTCAGAAACCTGTCGTGCTGATACTCTAATCTTAAATGATAACTCAGGGTACATCTTCTATTACCTATCTTTCAAAAATTTAGTGTAACTGGCAATTCCGCACCAAACATTTAGAATCCTAGTCTCTGCCTATCAATCTAAAACATCGCAGATTTTCAGTCGATCAATAATGCATATTTCTCAGGTTTGATGCCTAAATAATATTTTTGTGAAAAATATTTCATCATTTTCATATTGACGTCAGCCCGATTGATAAAAATTTGTTTGTTTACACTCTTGAGCACTGTTCTGGATCAGAACAGGATAGTTTAGGTTCTTAGAATACTCTATCCTGCGGAGAAGTGCCGGATACCCTGGCACATGTCTATCGATGGGACATTTATCTTACCCTGAGAGGCAGGGTTAGAGTATTCCAAGAACGTCTCTTAAAGAATAAACAAGGGACGTCTTGGCTGGCGCCAAGTCACGTAGGCACAATTCGACACGCAATAAGGGTTCGTCATATAACGCGAGAGAACAGTGGAGAGAACCATTCAGTCATTCCATGAGTCTAGAAGCGGAGACATCTTCTCCCGGACTCAAGTCCATCACATTCATTCGAGTCACGCAGTTCATACGAGACACCACACAGCAACAGTTGTATACACATCAAATCAAATATACGTTTTAAAAACCAACAATCTGCATCATAATATCTCTCCGACGGCTGTAAAAGGCCAAACGAGAGAACCTCAGCCAAGCGGGCAGCATTCGTCAAGATCACCGTAGCGCTGAGACATTTTGGTCCTTCGAGCACGGATTCAAGCTCAGACAAGCTTAATCCATATCAGCGTACAGTTCAGAGTGACGACACAGCAGCAGTGAAGCCATTTTCACCCTGTGTCGTACTTCAACATCGTGACTACCACATCATTCAACGTTCATCAGGCAACGTTCATCGAGGCGACGATACAGAGCAGCGGAAACAGTCCCCCTGTGTCGTTCTTCTACATCGTGGCCATCGCATCATCCACATCAACATCAATCGAAGTGCCGATACAGTGCAGCGGAAACAGTCCCCCTGTGTCGTGCTTCAACATCGTGGCCATCGCATCATCCACATCAACATCAATCGAAGTGCCGATACAGTGCAGCGGAAACAGTCCCCCTGTGTCGTGCTTCAACATCGTAGCCATCGCATCATCCACATCAACATCAATCGAAGTGCCGATACAGCAGAAGCGGAACCAGTCCCCCTGTGTCGTGCTTCAACATCGTGGCCATCGCATCATCGAGATCAACAATAAGCGGTAACGTACAACTCACTTGCTAGGTTAACGTCGCTTGATTCCTTACATTCCTAATAACTCCACGAAAAAGCATGGCTCCCTCACTTGAGGATAAAATCAGAACGTTAAAATTAAAACGCCAAGGGTTTAAATTAGAGTTACAAGCATTTGAAAGGATATTAAAAACGTACGATCCACACACTCAGTCACCCGAATATCTTCAAGTGCCTCTCGAGGCGTTAGAATCCGAGTACTACACGTTCAAAGAGATACAACCAGAATTAGATATCGCAGACGAAGACGGGGAATATTTACGCGAACGTATAGAAATAAAAGTAGATTATATGCGGTGCCGTGCCCAAGCACTTTCCCTGTTAGAATCGACGCGCATCATAGCGGCCACCAAGGCAACCGCAAGTCCTAATCAAGGTAGAACAAATCACTCGTCGCAATTCACGAACCACGCCGAAAACAGGAGGCTTGACAACATGAGCTTGCCAATCATACCATTACATACAACGCGATTCAATGGGTGCAACGAGAATTGGCCGGGATTCGCGGATCAATTTAAAACAACAAATCATAACAATTCACCTGTGAGCGATCGCTGCAATCACTTAGAGCCATCCACATCAATAACGAGATCACCGCGTATCGAGCGAAATTCCGAATCTTATCACGTAAATAGATTTCTTACAACCTCACGCGTGTACGCGACTCAGTGCTACCTATGCCATCAGAATCACGCCGTTCATACCTGTGAGAAGCTCATAAGATCTACCATACCAGATAGAATCAAATTAGTAAAGGAACATCGCTTATGCTTAAATTGCCTACGCAAGGGACACTATGTATCCGAGTGCAAGTCAAGTGCGTGCCGAGTGTGTCAACAGAGACATAACACCCTGCTGCATTCGGGCTCGACTACGGATTATCGAATTTCACCGCAGGTCAACATGACTTTCCTGAAAACAGATCTCGAGCAGTCAACGAGACTCTGGGAAGTCGAGGAAGGTCCGCAGACTCATTCACTCTCGGAGGAGGAGGACCTACTTGAGATTCAGCATACACAAAACACGCGACGCGATCCCCAAGATGGGAGATACAATTCAATCACAGTTCAAGTATCGGTTAAGTCGAAGATCCGCGAGCTAGATGACTCCCACGCATTATCATTCGGGCACTTTAACTCACTACGACATTTATTAGCTCGCGATCCAATTCCACGCAATCATTATCGGGCGTTCATACAAAGGTACGAAACTCTAGCTTACGTTACAAGGGTCAGAAAAGATACAAACACCGAAGGCTACTACCGGCCGCCCCATGCTGGGCTAAAGAAAAATAGCCTCACAACCAGGCTACGCGTAGCTTCCGACGCAGCAGTAAGGACATTAACCAGACTCCCATTCAATGACACATTGAGGACCGGACCGACAATACAGTTCGAACTATTAACAATACTCACAAAATTGCGGAGCCTCAGCTTCGTGTTTACAGTTAAATTTACAACAATGTACCGACAGAAACAAATAGACCCGTCAGACCGACATTATCAAAACATACTCTGGCGGGACGATTCGACGAAAACTATACAGACATACGGAACAACTTCACCACCTTACCTCACGACCAAGATATTACACAAACTCACATTCGGCGAAGAGGTAAGGTATAGTAGAACCGCAGCTACGTTCAAGTTGGACCCTCACCTGGACAATTTGACAACGGGCGCGGATACGTACGAAGACGAACAGACATTTAGACATGAACACACGCACTTCGCGAGCAACAAAGATTTCGGACCACGGCAACGGTCCTTCAATCATCAAGGGTTAGTACCTGACCCGGTATCAAACACCGACACCTCAATCCTCAACATCATTATTCGAAATACCAGGTATAAGGGTGGATCACGCGCATTAGACCCTCTCATGAAGGAACTAGGTCTTCTTCGTGTGGGGGGGAGGATTGGGCCCGCGAACATTTCATTGAAAACAATTTATACGTATTCAGACAATGCAAAAACCTTTGTAGGCGCGAATCGTGAACTGCGAGAGATACATGCACAAGTAATCAATAGTACAGATACGATCCTTCGCGATTATTTAACAGGGGAACAGGTAACATGGCATTTTATCCCACCACGCGCACCACATTTCGGAGGGATTTGGGAAGCCGCGGTAAAATCCATGAAAAAACATCTTATAAAAATTGTAGGAAATCAATTACTAACGTTCGAAGCAATGAATACGTGTCTTATCGAAATTGAAGCCATTCTGAATTCCCGGCCTATTACTCCCATATCCGCTGACCCAAATGACCTCACAGCATTGACCCCTAGCCATTTTCTAATCGGGGACGTACTGACCAGCATAGCTGAGAAAGACGTTACCAATACAACAACCAATAGTATAAGCATGTGGCAACACATAAAACGATTGCGGCAGCATTTCTGGAACCGCTGGCACAAAGACTACCTCAACCAGCTGGTGGTCCGCAGCAAGTGGCACACAAGGGAGCCAACCGAGCTGCGGATCGGAACTCTAGTCATCGTCAAGGAGGACCACGTACCACCATTCCTTTGGCCTCTAGGAAGAATCACCGCCTTACATCCGGGGGACGACCAAATAGTAAGGGTGGCCACGGTAAAAACAACGAGCGGCGAGTACAAACGCTGCATCCGACATCTAGCACCACTACCCGTAGAATCAGCATAACGCAACGGTCACACTCAGTGGAAATCAATTAGTCAAGATATTACTGTATATAGAAATAACATACAACACACATCACTCACTCCTTTACACAAATACACGGTCGCGAACAGGCATTGTTGACCATGACCGGTCAAGGGGGGCCGGCATGTTCTGGATCAGAACAGGATAGTTTAGGTTCTTAGAATACTCTATCCTGCGGAGAAGTGCCGGATACCCTGGCACATGTCTATCGATGGGACATTTATCTTACCCTGAGAGGCAGGGTTAGAGTATTCCAAGAACGTCTCTTAAAGAATAAACAAGGGACGTCTTGGCTGGCGCCAAGTCACGTAGGCACAATTCGACACGCAATAAGGGTTCGTCATATAACGCGAGAGAACAGTGGAGAGAACCATTCAGTCATTCCATGAGTCTAGAAGCGGAGACATCTTCTCCCGGACTCAAGTCCATCACATTCATTCGAGTCACGCAGTTCATACGAGACACCACACAGCAACAGTTGTATACACATCAAATCAAATATACGTTTTAAAAACCAACAATCTGCATCATAATATCTCTCCGACGGCTGTAAAAGGCCAAACGAGAGAACCTCAGCCAAGCGGGCAGCATTCGTCAAGATCACCGTAGCGCTGAGACAAGCACTAATAGAGAAGATATTTATGTGGCCTGATTTTAATGAAACATATATATATATGTTCCTTAAAAGATTCTTTAGAATCCTAAAAAGGTTCCTTAGGAAATATTTCTAATTTCATCCGTTTCTAGTAGAAAAAAATTAAAAAGAACTTTTATATATATTAAAAAAAAAAAATTTAATTTATGGAACTATAAAAATAATATTTTCAGTGTAGAAATGGATCTCATGAATTTATGCACAAATCACATAAAAATTGTTTTATTTTATATAATGACAATGTATTATGTGTAGTTGTTATTTATCGAATTTTTAACCGTATTTAATATAATGTAGTATTTATATAATTTATTATATGTATATATTTGAATTGAATGATAATATTATTAAATGAAATCTTACACAATTTCTGTAACAGAGTATTTTACAAAATATTTGTTGTTCGAACATGCACGTTGACATAATAAATTACTAATGTTTATTATTGATTATTGTACATTTATTTAACAAAGATGATGAGAACACCATGGAAAGCTATATTCACCTCAGTACCAATGTGGGCTCTTGTAATAGTACATTGTGGACAAAATTGGGGCTATTGGACTCTTATCACGGAACTTCCAACTTATATGAATGATATCTTAAAATTTAATTTGAAAGAAGTAAGTAACAATCTATTATATTTTAATACTAAAACTATCAAAATGGTAAAAATGATCAATTTATAATTTTCCATAGAATTTTCATATATTTTTAGGAACTATATTTTTAGTGAAAAATGATTTAAATGATTTTTAGTAAAATATATAAATAAAAATTTGTGTTCTTATTCTGTTATAAATTTTTCCTATTCCTTACACTTTAATTTCTCTGCTACAAATTTTATACTTTAGTCATCGGTTTTATATTTTAGTTCTAGTGTTAAAAAAATAAACTTATCTGCTGAACTTTTAAAGGATTTTATCTAAGAATTTACATTACATTTTCTCAAAACTGTTTTATTTGATTTTTAAAGATTGTTAGATGCTATTAATTTTAAATTTAAAAAAACTGTTTTATTATTGTACGCGAAAAATCAAGATTAAAATATTATATATTATGTCATATAATATATAAGCACACCTTTTTTATTGAACTGAGTTAGGATAAAATTGTGTTGCCTACCCACGTTATACAATCCTCTAATATTATCGTATAAATAACAATTAATTTTTTGCGATTAATTCTATAATCATGTTAGAGAAATGCCATGTTATAAGTTATAATATACGTAAACGTACTGCACACAATTACAGAAATACTGACACTAACGGTACTTTCTTCATTTTTTTCTTTGGAAATAATTCATTATATTTAAGCATATTATTTTTTTGGATGTAAATTGAAACTGTATTAAATGTTGGCAGTTTCCTCTTTTCTAATAATCATACACGTATAAAGATCGATATTTTCAATAGTAAATTACATGTATGATAGATAATAATTTCGAGATAAGAATACTCGTTGATAAATATTTCTCATTAAATACCGATGTGTTATCGAAATCTACGACGTTATTAAATCCTTGTCAATTTTTTTGTATTAGATATCTCGATTTTTCAGAATGGTTGGGTGTCAGCGCTCCCTTATTTAGTGATGTGGATCTTAAGTTTTCCAATATGCTGGTTAGCTGATTACGCTTTAAAGAAGGATATCTCAAAAGGAATAATTCGAAAAGTTTGCAATACGATTGCTCATTGGGGACCAGCGGTAGCTTTAATTTTTCTTAGTACAATGTCGGTGCATGATCCCACTATAGCTACGGCTATTCTCGTGATAGCTGTAGGTTTAAATGCTGGATCTTTATGTGGATTTCAAATTAATCATATCGATTTAAGTCCAAATTTCGCTGGTACGATGATGTCTATTACAAATTGCATTGCATCCGTAACTGCAATAATCGCTCCAATAGTTTGTAACATGATCGTATACGAGGTAATTTAATTAAAGAAAGTTTATTTTACATATTTTTTACATCAATTATTAACTACATTTTAATATAATCAGCAATAATTATATATAATTTATTTCTTTCCAGAAAAATATGAACCAATGGAATGTAGTATTTTATCTTGCCGCTGCAATTTATATTTCAGGAAATTTAATTTTCATTGTTTTTGGTAGCTCTGAAATTCAACCATGGAATAATCCTAAAAATGCAAATGTTCAAGAGCAAAGCGAAAAAGAATTAACAGTCATATAAATATCCAAATATATTTGCGTTATATTCAATTAGGCCCATCGTTAACGAAGCGTAATAGATTTGCAAGCGTAGTGTATTAAACATGACAATTACCTACATCTGTGTTCAATGAAGCGTTCAATTTAAATGAGAAAGATACATACTTCCATTCTTTTGTAATTGTATTGTGTGCCTCATAAATGATAATGTCGTGCATACACTGGATACTATAACGAATGAAGATGTGCGAGGAAAATGTGCTTCGAATGTTTTGATGGATGGCTATTTCATACTACCTACTGCATAAAAGCGTATATATATATAGCGTAAGCGTAATACAATATTGTATTTAATATTTACAATATTGTAATAAGTATTATGACTGTTCATTGAAACAAGTACTTCGTAAACAGTTTTATTGTTAGTTGCAAGCACCATATACTCATGAACTTTTAACATTATTCTAAATAGATACATGGGAAATGTCAGTTGTTCAAACAAATTTTAAATCATATATAGTAGTTTCTTTGAAACATCATATATGTGCATATATAAGTTTAATTAAAGTGATTTTCATATAATTTAATATACATATCTTCCCAATAATTCATTAATTTCATTATTCCAGTCCATTTAAAGGAACGACCGGTTCAAAAATTCAAGAATGCTTGGAACAAAGCTTTTTCGATTTCTTTATATGTGTCGATGATTATGAAAGTGGCCTAAGTCATATGTATATTTCTCGTTTCCAGATATTTAAAAATTTGTGTTTGAATAGATTAAAAATTGTTATACTATGAAATATTTCAGGAAATATTTGGTTTTATAAGATAAGAATTTATTATGACTGTGAAATTTTGTGTGTACCTTATAAGCAAATATGAAGCTCCAAGTGACTTAGATCATTTTCAAAATTAATTAATGTCTTAAAACTGACTTACAACAATAAAAAAACAATGAATTTTATTATAAAAAAAAATTTTAATCAAATCTATTAATTCACATTTTATAATTATTTTTCTAAATAATTAATTTTTATTATTTCTGATTTTTTTTTTATTTTCATCCATCGGAATTTTGAGTCTTGAGTAATTTAAAATATTTCTGATAAATTGGTGGGCTGTAGAATAGCAAATCCTTAATATCTTTATATTTTTCTTCTGTTAATGTTTTAATTGTGGTGTGTAATAGTAGTGTAGGTGAATATTTTCGCATATTTTTTTGATTTTCTTGCTGCTGAGTTTTCCAGCTATTTTGTTGAAATAAAATCTTTTTGCTTCATTCGTTCTACCAAAAATAGAGTCTTTTTTCTACATTCTATTGATTTATAATAATGTTCAGGGATGTATAAGTAATATACATATACACTTTTCTTATTCTCATTTCTATTGAGCCAAAATCACATCATTGGGCAAAAATGAATGGCCAGATACTAAATATGAAATAACATATTAGTTGTTAATCAGAAAAATCCCTAGAATAATTAGTATGACCAATAAAAATCGGCAACAACTTTTCTGGGTACCTTATTATATTGGATTATTATATTCAATTTTTTTTAAATTTTTTGGCAAAATGGTATATATAGTTAAAAAACGATTTATAAAAAAAAAATTGAGGATAATAGTAATATCAACATATTGTTGCTATTATTACAAAAGTAAAAAAGTAGTATTAAACTTCAATATAAAATTTACATTTTTCATTATTTGTAAAATTTATAAAATTTTCTAAATATACTTTGCCGTATCTGTAATTAAAATTTTTTTCAGATTTTGTAAATTCAGAAGTAAATAAAGAAAATAGAGCAAAAATCGATCGTTCGAATTTATCCTGTAACTCGATCGATTATTATATAATGATTGAAAATTAGTGTACAGTAGTTTTTTTTTTACTTAAATAAAAACTTCAGTACATGTTATGTGAATTTAAACAAAGATAATACTTTTCAAAATTCCAAACTGATGTTAGAAAGAAATCTAGCAATAATATTGCTTTGTTGAAAAGAACAAGTTAACTGTATGATGATAATTTTCAGTAAACTATTTATGAAATAATTTAATATTGTAATATTTAATATTTTATGAGTGGTTAAGTAGTTTTAGTAGTGGTAAGTAATTTTATGAGTGAGTAAGTAGTTTTCTTATATTATAGCATATTAGTAATGGTTGTATATCTAAAATAAAAATAAAAAAACATGGGTCAATTTGCAAGAAATATTTGTATAATAATATTTACACATATGTGTATGTATACAAAAAACATATTTATTTTGATAAAATAAGAATTTTTATTGGTTAAAATTATTAGATAAGCTAATGTAACGATTATTAAATATTTACATTTTAATTCCTTTTATTAAATTCTTTGTTTTCTACTATATGCACTTATTTGTACAATTTATTATAAAATCTAATTTTATATATATACTATAATAGCTACTATTTTTTAAGTACATTTCAATATTTAATTAATTTATTTCGATTATTTTTATTTTTAATTATTTTGTCATAATTTCAATAATTGTAATATCAGTTTTTTAATTGGTGAACTAAATTTTATATTACAAATATTCTTTCATATACAATATTTATAGATAATCACAGAAATGTTAAAAAAATTCAAATTAATATGTCTGCTAAAAGTAAAAATATTTGTAACTACAATAGAACAAAAATTTATTTATTTGAATATTCGCTTATAAATAAATGTGTATGGTGCATTTAATTTATCATTTAAAAATGTTTACATTAATGGATCAGTGCACTTTCATGAAAAACAATCATTTATAAGATACGGATAGTAATTATAGGAGTAAAGATAAAATTTCAATAAGCTAATAATTAAGAAGTTTCTCTTTGGCTTGTGAAATAAAACGAAATTGAGAGATTTATTTATTGTTATTCTATATGTATTATGTTATACGTGTAAAAACATGCATATCGAATAAAATGAATCATATTGTAATAATTATAATTAAAATATCATTTTTTCATCAAAATAACATCGCTGTGAATACTTGAAATAAATGTGATAAGTAAACGGATATGAAAATAACATATTAATATCTAGATTATTGTATTTTTAGGAAATATAATATTTAGATATAACGAAATAATATGACTGTTTGGATAATACTTTTATAAGTTACCGATATAGGTATTGGTTAATACCATGGTATAACAAAATTTTGCTTTGCAGTCAGTAAAGATTTATCAATTCAAGATGTGAAATAATCGTACCGATTCCTATTGAAAATTTGACAACGCAATTAAGAATTATCTTTATCTTTGACTAGTATTTCTTTATATGATATTTATTTTTGCCTAACTTTTATTTAAGAGATCGGTAATATAATTATCAATTTATTTATTACTTTCATAACGTGATATATACGTGTACATATATGTATACGTAAAATGTACACATATATGTAGTTATAATACATATAAGTTTGATATATTTGTATATTTAATCTTATGTAATAATATTTTAAAGTATCATTGTATTCTAAAATAATGTGTGTGTCTTGTTTTTGAATTAGATAAGGAAAGAAAGTGATAATATACTGTAATGTGTACGCATGCAGAACATGCAAGTTGAAAAATAAGAGTGGGAGAACCTCTTTTCGGTGTTGGACTATAAAGCCACGATCAACCGTGATGGATTGTAGAGTCTTTTTTGCGATTTACTTCTGAACTCGACCCTATCTGACAAGTTGTGTACACGCTCGAATATTTTTGTCAATAATATGTCCTATGCGATAAAAAGGATTTCTATCATTTCTATTTCGGAACGGATGCAGATATCGACATCCAAACCAAAAGGTATTTATTTAAAATTTGAGACTAAACTTATTTTATCATACATATGTAGGTTTTATATATAAAATAACTACACTACATACAACAATATATATGTTATTACCTGATACATATACCATTTCACATTAATTCGATTTGTTTCAATTTTGAAGTATTTCAAGTATTAATACTTTTCAATTCGTCAACACTAAGAATAATGATATCGGATCAAGTTGCTGTCATTGAAGAAACAAATATGATTTCTTCAGAGATAAATTTCAGATTTAGAAATGTAAAAATATATCATAAAAATAAATACATATAATCGTTTTATTTCCGACGATCTTTTTAATGATCTTTTATTTGTGCTTGTGTATATTTGATTACATTAATTTAAAAAATTAGGAAAAAAATAGAAATTTTAATGATGGAATTGTTCATTCCAGAAGATAAAATCGAAATACGAAGATCAATAACTGATTTTGATTTAGTGATTGATAGAAGATAAATTTTATTTGTCACGACATATGCGAAGATTGATGACGTTTGTCCTCATTTAAAATCGTGCTTCTCACGTGTTTTTATTCTCTTACTTGTGCAGTCATTTTTTATATTTATCGATGGTCAATAAATTCGTTTAATCGAAGTGTTTTATTATGTATATTTATTGTATACAGTAAGTATGAAAATATTTTTATCCTCAAATTTTTTTGTTATTTTTTTGTTATTTTTTTTTGTAAATATATTTATAAAATACTGTATATATGTTTATAAAATGTTAAATATACAATGAGACCTGATCGTTAATTCTTGACTGTTTAACATGTTTGATAATATCTTATATTTATTTGTTATAATTTCTGAAATAATTTTGTAATGTTAGTATTTTTATTATTCTTTTATGTACATACATTAACAACAATTAATATTAATTAATTTATTATTTATTAATATCCAATCAATAATAATAATGTTTATATTAACATACGTATAGGAATATTTTTCCTCATAAAATCTGCTTGTCGGTATTAAATCTTCGTTAATAGCAAAGATTTAAGAACATAATGTATTTTGTTTAATGTGCATGGCATAAATACGTGACGAATCGTTTTGAATTCCAAGACATGACGCCATCAGTTCGTCAATGTCAGATTTCCCGTGATGTCCTAGAAATATGAAATAAACGAATTGTTCGTCCGCATTCTTTGCATTGCACGATTTTGGAATGCAATAGCTTATTTCAATTGATAAATTATATCATTCAAGAATTCTATCAGAGTTTAATCATACGATAACTCACTATCAAACAATTACTGGTAAAACTTATGACACAGATAATAGAAAGTACAGTAAAAAATTTATTATAGCAAAATTAATTAATTTTAACTCGAAAGAGAAAGGGGGAAAGAAAAAGAAAATAAATGTAATTTAACATAAATCAATATGTTACATAAAAAAGAATTTTAACATCTATGTGAAAGTTTATTTAGCATTTATTAGCATTTATTTAAAGCAGTTTGTTTTTTGAAGCCACGGAACATTTTTGATTATAAAAAAAATTTTGCAGAATACTAAAATTAGTAAGATCATAAATTTGACATTTTTTAAAAATAAGCATGTCCATATTTTATATTAAAAATTAAATAATAAACAAAAAAGTAATAAAAAATATTTGAAAAAACTATAAAATAACTCTTTGGTAAAACTTCTTTAAATCAATTTCGGCAATAGTAGAAAATGATCATTTCTTAGTTTTTTGTATTTTTTAGTTTTTAAAGAATATCATTTAATCATGTAAATCGACAGATAAAAAAAAAATAAATTTATACGATCTAATAATAAATCACACTTGTTTTCTCTACGAAATTTGTAAACTTTCATAATGTCGCAGGACACTTATATATTGTTAAGAATTACTGATTTAATGGGAGAAAGTGAAAACTTTGATAAAATGAAAAAAATAAAGTAACATGAAAAATATATATATATTTTTCAAACGTAGTTCTGCATATGACAATAGATCTTATGAAAAATACATGTAAACGAATATCATTTGGAAACCAAAATTTAGATATTACTATTAAAATAATTTCTAATGTATCAATTTAGGATAAATAACTTATTTCACTTTAATAACATTATGCAATTACATATTAACGGACATTACATTAGAACAGAAATATAAATAAAATAAAAAAATAAATAAGTATTTAGAATGTCATAAGTGTAATAGAATTAAATAGAATTAAATAGAATGATCTACAAACAATTCCTTAAAAGTTTTCCTTTTAAAAATTTTTGTTATAATTATACTGAAATAATAAAATTGTGGAAAATAAAAATTAATCTTGTGGAAAATAAAAATTAATTTTCCTGCGTATTTTAGTATATGTTAGTACCTAATTTCAAATATATGCCTTCTCAAAAACGGGCATTATATAAATATTTATTTCTTAATTAATATTTTTTTATAACCCTTTTTATGTGGCAAATATATTATTTATTTAGAATAATAGTTTAAAATTCAAAGTAAAATTGACATTAAATTTTTTATTATATATAATTTAATTGACATTTAATTATCTACACATACATGTGCATGTTATTCTTTTCTTGCTATCATCAATATGTTTAATTATTTCTAGCTATTAAAAATTCTATTTAATATTTATAATCCTATTTAATTTACAGCATGGTATGGATGTAGACACACACAGGGCATTTTGATGGCATTAGGTTTTTTCTGTTGTTATGCTATTAGAGTAACTACATCAGTGACGTTAGAAGCAATGACTAATGCTCAATCTGCAAATCCTGATTTCGAAGTATGATCATTTTCTTATTTTTCAGTCTGCTTACTAATTGTTTATCTATTAACCACAGAACATTTACAGAATATTAATATTTTACAGAATGATTTTGTAATTTATCATGCATAGTTTTACACTGTATCGATTAAGAGAAAATTAATATCTATGATCAGTGATACTGACTACTACATTATATATTTATAGTTTGAATAATAGATGCAATTAATAAGTCTTATTGTTAGAATAATATCCGTTATTTTCTATGACCATTAAAATTATAAAATTATAAAATACAAATATCTACAAAATTCAAATACAAATGCACCTACTTGAATTTAATTATTACTTATACGTTATGTTATATCTGTGTGCGTAAGTGCGTGTTTACATATATATCTAATTAAATAAATAATATTAATTTTAATAAAATATTGCAATAATAATTATCAAACATAGAAGTTAAAAAATATTTTATTTTGAAGCTATTCTTTACAGTTTTAATCATTTTCATTGAAGGAATTTCCATGGGATGACAGGATTAAGGATATAATTCAGAGTTCTTTCTTCTGGGGATACGTGTGCACACAAATTATAGGCAGCATAGTGGCACGAGATTGGGGAGCTCATAAACTTTTCTCACTGGCACAATTCGCATGTGGTTTGCTAACGCTTTTAATTCCCGTAGTTGCTAAATATTGTGGATGGGAAATAGTTTGTGTTACTAGAGTAATCGCCGGTTTATTTCAAGGCACTGTTCTACCGTGTCTTCACACATTACTCTCAAAATGGGTGCCTATGGAAGAAAGAGGAAGAATTTGTAAGTATTAGTAAATGAAGTCTAAATTTTAATTATTAATGCAAACTATTAAATGATATTTATTGACACATTTAATATATTACTTTCTTAATTCCAACAATTTGAAATAAATCAATCCATCAAAGTTTTATAATTTTTACTTAAAATATTATTTTACGAGATTGGCTTTTACGTATCGACATTTGAAAAGTTTCATTTTGTATTTCATCATTAATAATATGCTATTTACTTTCATGCTGATTGCAAATACAATGCATACTAAATTAAATAATGTAAGTATAAGAACTAATGAAATATTAACTTATGCATTGCGATCAAATTTTTTAAGAGAACAATTTATTTGTGATTTATGTCTCCTTTGAGATTTTTATTTCTCGTGATGAATACTACATAATGTAAACATAAAGAAATTAACCCTGAATTTATAATAATTTTTCTTAACAAATCTTTATCTATCCAAAGGTCATATTATGGTGGCTAGACATACGATTTCTACATATCTTGTGTATATGTACATAATTGTGTATAATGAAATGATACAATTAATACAAATAATGAATAATGAAATGATTACAATATTAATAATGCATTGATATAATTAGTACGAAAATTTAGTAAAATTAGACAGTCAGTTTATTGGAATGAGTGATAAAATTAAACAAATGATAATTTTATACATATGAAAAAATAAATGAAGAATATATTCGATACTATTTGAGAATATTTGATATATGTATTTGTTGTATGCAACTTTTAGCAACATTTGTTTATGCCGGAGGCTGGATTGGAAATGTACTTTGTTTATGGAGCACTGGTCAATTGTCAGCTTCTCAATTTGGATGGCCTAGCTGTTTTTACGTTTGGGGCTGTATATCTATTACTTCCAGTGTTTTATTTTATGTTATTGGTAAAGAGTCACCAGCTGTACATTCAAATATATCACAAGATGAAAAAGAATATATTGAAAGTAGTCTTGGAATAATAGAAACAGAAGAGGTAAGAATATAATATCTACATATACTAAACATAGAGACTAAATATAAAAACTAAATTGATGCATGGTAATTTTTTTCATTAAATTCTAATAATCATCATATTAAATATTTTATTTTAATATATATATCATATATATTAGATATCATATTATATATCATATTAGAAACAAAAGAAAAAATGTACATATTTTAATTGCAGAATATTATTATTATTGTTTTTAAAAAGAAAGGTTTTTTATATAGGAAAAAATAGAAATATATGTCATATTTTATACGTATATTTAAATTAAATAAAATCGCAGTAATAATATTTTTTTAGAAATTACCAATTCCTTGGATTAAAATATTAACCTGTATTCCAATGTGGGCACTATTGGTTACTCAATCTGCTCATACTTGGGGTTTCTGGATGCTTTTAACCAAAATTCCTTCGTATATTGGATCAGTCTTTAATACTGATATAAAAAACGTGAGTAAAAACAAATCTTTTAACATATTCGTGTTGATTTTTATGTTATATGTATATCATATATTATATAATATTGTACAAAGTTTATCTGATTATCTTCAAATTAACGTAATTATTGTTTATTTTTATTGGATCTCTTCTAACTTATTTTTAAAGAAAAATGCCTATTAATATATTAATACTTATAATAAAATTCATGAGAATGTACTTTTCTTAGGATTGTAATCATATTTCATTATTTTTAAATTTAGTTGAAGAACCCAATGATTACATAATATAATCGAAATTGAAATTGAAATTTTAATAACATATCTTAGAAGTTAGAAGGGGGGAAGGAGATCTATTAGCTATGGGACTTAACTAATTGTGTTGTATAATGAAAAAATAGACAAAACACAGTATTCTTTTCTTTGGATTTTTTAGTCAAGAAATGAAAAATTAATTTTCGTAAACCAAAATTTAAATATTTAAATTATATAAACTTTGTAATTTATTGTATTTTGTATTTTATATTTTATTTTAGAATGGCCTATGGAGTGCACTACCATATCTAACAGCATGGATTTGCAGTTTCCCAATTAGCTATATTTCGGATCTCCTTATTAAACGAAATATCTTAACTGTACAAGCATCAAGAAAGATTTGCAATACAATTGGTGAATGGTTTCCAGCGGTTGCATTAATTGGTCTTGGATATGTTGATAAAGAACAACCTGGAATAGCAAAGGCGCTCTTAATATTTGCTGTTGCCAGTAATGTTGCTATTTATTGTGGACTCAATGTTAACCATATGGATCTTAGTCCAAATTTTGCTGGTTCTTTGATGGGTATTACAAATACAGTGGCAAATATTTGTAGCATTTTAGCTCCACTAATTGCCAGTATTATCATTAAGGATACGGTATGTATAATTTACTTATACATTATATTTTTATTTATTATTATCTAAAAGAACTTATTTTTCTATATGCAATTATATTAATTATATTATTATTATTGGCAAATTTAGAGTCCTGAAAATTAGGTAAACTATAAATGAACAAACTATTTTGAATTGGATACAATTTTAATAAAAGAGTGATAAAAATTTAATTTTTTTGTCATAATGATAATTTTATATTGTATTTTTTTTCATCATTATTTAGTTATAATATATTGAATGCAATATATAATTAATACAATTAGAATATAAGAAGTTTTAAAATGATATTTCAAATGTTAAAAGACTGTTCACTTTTTTAATTGTATAAGATATGTAAAATGCAATAATTGTTTTAAATTAAATATGTGTATCATTAAATAATAATTTGACAATTTAAAGTGAATTTGCAATAAAATTTCTAGGAACATAAATTTATTTTTCTAGATTACTTTCGTTCTTCTAATTATTAAAAAATTCTTATAAATTATTCTTCTAAGTTGCTTAATATCTATATAGTATCTATATAACATTCTGATATTAATGGTTTACTAATATAATTAACTGTAATTATTAAAATGTAGTAATATGTGAAAAATAACTAACAAATCTAAATGTTGATAAAAATTCGATAATTTTTTATTCTTAAATTTTTAGGAAAGTCCTGAAGAATGGAGAAATATGTTCTTTTTAACATCTGCAATATATTTTGTTGGAAATTTTATTTTTATTGTGTTTGGTACATCTAAAATTCAGCAATGGAATGATCCCGTAAGAGAAAAAAATATTTCTATGAGTGCAATTATAACTGAATCATCAGTGGAAAATGAACATGTGCAAAAAGTAAAAGATACTGAAAAGATGGATTTAGGAAAAAAGTTGTGATACTGCTATGATATTGAAAATATGTAATTTATAAATGTATTGTAAATACTGTGATTTAATAGGCGTATTATTATTTTCACTATTTTATTTATAAATGTTGTGTATATTTATGTATATTGTATTTAATATTTATTATGGAATTATATATACGATAATGATTGATAATTATATTATGCAAACAAGTTTGTTTGAAACTTCATTCATGTTTTAGATGTTGCTTTGGTATAGATTCCCAAACTATTCGTATAAGATATATTGTACATAACATTGTTAATAAAAATGTAGTATAAGTTACTACACATAACATAGTTGTCTCACCAACTGGTACTGTCCATAGATCTTTCTTATCCTGCAAAACAAATATGAAAAATATTTGTCCATATAAAAATAAACTATCTCTACTATTTTAATAATAAAGTTTATTTTTTACCGTGACATATGGAATCTCTCTCCATTTAGGTACAATTGTTACACATGGGGAGCACAAATCAAGTTTAGAAACTCTATAACCTTCAATTTTTTTTCTACAGCCCAATAGCAATATTGGGTCTGGTAAAGTAATGTTCATATATTTATTACTATCATTGGCATACTGATAACGTTGATGTATTGGAAGTTTTAAAGCACACCCTACACGATTTAAACTTGAACAAATAATTACATTTTGTATTTGTGCTTTTTCTGCAAATAACTCAATGTCAGCCTTTTCATGAACACATATTGTACTCTAAAATAATACAGAAATAATTTACATTTATTTCACAAAAACAGTTAAAATTATTACGATTCAAATTAGATTTTATATTTGTTATAATATTATTTTTTCAAAAGTAAAACAATATAATTTTATATATATATTTATATTATTTTGCTTTAGAAAAAAAATATATAGTAATAATTTATGTGGAGCATCTAAAACAAGTTGCTTGAATGTATATTATTGGTGATGGAACAACTGAACTTATTTGGTCTCAAGAGACACAATCTACTAGTTTTTTGATAGGAAGCATAGAGGACAGTCAATTTTGTTTTTAAAATAGATTCATATAATTTTTAAAGCATTGGCAAATCCATCTTAACATTTTCTAAAAAGTATTATAACCTATTTATGTCTAAAGCTATTAGCATAGCAGATATTTTAATTTTGTAAAATCTATCTTATGAAAAACAATAAACATAAGAATATCAATATCTTTCCTTTTCTTTATACGATAGATTTAAAATTAATATTAAATAATTAAAATTAAAATATTTACTAATGGTTTTTAGGGATAAGTTAATATTTCTTATAGAAAATGCTGAGTTAGACTTATTAATGCTTTAAAAATTATATAAATTCATTTAAAAAAGTTAACTTTCATATTTCCTCTATGTGTTTATCTATCAAAAATGTCAGACTGTGTGCCTCAACATCAAACAAGTTTTTAATACTAACTGAGATATTTAGGCAATTTGTTTTAAATACGTCATATCCATGTCCCATTTCAACCATATTTTATTTTTTAACTTACAATATTAAGTCTCCTTAAATGAATTAATTCATTAATATTAGCATACAAAGCAGATGGAAGTTGTAAATAAATAGCTATGTAACATTCTTCTATAAATTGATCAACATGTATTTGATATATCAAATCTCTGTAAATGAAACTTTTTATTAATTGTAGAATAAAATATTTTAATTTTGATATGTTAATTATTATAATTATATAATAGAATTTCTGGAACTAAAATTCTTCCATTTCCATATTTGAACATAACATAAGAATTGATTTTAATTAGTATTTAATTTTATATATATTATAATTAACTACATTTAACGCTACATAATTTTTTTACACAAGATTATAATTAATTAGAATTATCAATACGTAATTAAATTCTATCTAATTAAACTGAATAATAGTCATTTATCTTTTGTTACACTTCTATACATGATCTAACCTATGAAAACCAATTCCTTGTACTTTTAATGAAATGCGAGCATTTAATTTTTCACAACTTATTATAGTTTGTAAAATAAATATACAAAATAAATTAATTTGAATAAACCACTGTTTCACAGAGTTTGATATCATCATTTAAATATCTACAATTACACTATGTCACAAACGAAGTATTTGATAATTTTTGTATGAAAGCATTGAGTAATAGCATAGACGAGGTATATAAATAGATCTTGTATACAATGTATTTTTTCGGTCAACGATTCCGGAGTCTGCTGATCCCATTTTCGTGTCACATCCTAATCGAGTCGTACCGATTCAGGTAAGTTTTGTACCGCAAAAATCAAAAAATATGGACAGTGTTGCCAAATTTGTTTCGAGAATTATTCATTGAATTGTGTGGTACTTCATCAATAAAGGAATATAACGATTTAAAATAGAAATTGATGAAAATTGGAATGAAAAATTTAGTATATATTTGACTGTTAACATCAAAAAATGTTAGAAAAAATTGTCTAAAATATGATATTTTTATGAACAATATAATTAGATATGACGTTTTTTTATTTACAAATTTGTAAATTCAGAATTTGAATGAATTATCTTTATCTCGTAAACTCGATTTTATGAAAGTTTGAACTTATCATTAAAATATTTCTACAAATATTGTTTGCAATAAAGAAGCACATTATGTATTATAAATTATTTCTTCCAAAATCCATCTGTTTCGAAATTTCGAAGTCAAATTTATTTTTTTGAACGATACCATACTTTCTTTTTTATAGTATAATGTTATTTATTAAGATGAACACACTGAGTTGCATTTTCAACGGCCGAAATCATTTATTGTTATAAATTGTCAATAAAGATGGTATAAAGTATGAGTAACTTAATGATATATATGTTAATATTAACATTTTATGAGTTTAAAACATTCCTCATTTGTATTTTCCTCCATTCTGATTGCCGGTGAATTTGGAGATTAACCACTCCTTCATTAATTTCGACGATCCCTAATATCATTTAGAAATCGATACCCTGAACGACCCTTTCCTCTCAAACAAAGTCCAACATACGCGAAAAAACCGTAATTGTGCATAAAAGGGTACACCTCACCGATTTTGATGAAATTTAAATATGTTGTAAAAATCAATACTTTGAACAACTTTTCCCTACACATATAACCGCCGCTCGGCCTCAGTTTCCGAGATTTTTGCAAAAAACTATTGCTACTACTACAATGAATATTGCCTATAGTTACGTGTCTGTGGTAGCGTGTGTAAGCGTTGAATCGCCAATTGTTTATGGTTTCTAATAGATATATCGAGGCAGCCAGCAATGGACACGTATATGGGTGTACTTAAAAACTCGTGTGGATACTATGATGATAATTACTTCAATCATAGTACTACAAATAATTTACTCCGTTTTATTTTAATAAAATAATATATTTAATATTAAATGATAAAGTAATTTATAACAAAATATTTGATAACCAAAAATTGAAGAATGAATGAATGAAGTACTAAAGAAGAATTACGAATGAATTAATATGTTAGATGTCAGCTATATATATAATAGTATAAACATCTCTATGGTGATAAATAAGTATGTCAGCTATATATATAATAGTATAAACATCTCTATGGTGATAAATAAGTAAAATATCAATTTACAGATTGTCTATTGTTTGTAAGTTTTAACAAAGTTGGCATTGGTTTATCGGAAACGAATTTCTCGGCGGAACGATTGAGGAAACGCAGATGGCGTTGATTTTTAATTCTGAGATAACGCTACATTACCCCCTTTCAAGTCGCTCGATCGGTGAGAGAGCAGACGATACAGATATCCTGCCGTATATTCAATGTTGTAGTTTTTTTATGAAATTTTAAATAAATCGATTTCAGTCGTTCCGTCGAGATAGTGATTCCTTTGTCCTACAAATCAATTAAAAATAGGTTATCTGAAATTTTCGTACCAGGAAAAATGTATCTTAATATGAAAAAGGCTGACATTTCCTTTTGTCGAACTGAGCGACGATACGGAGATGTCAGTCCTAATGTCAATTAGAAATTATATTAAGAAGAGGTGTGTAATTAATGGAGGAATGATGTTGAATGGCTGCTCTCCATTTCTCTCCTTGGCTCGGTCCTGGCACCTTTTCGTCTCGTAAGATCTGGTCACTCAGGGCCGGCATCTGAGTTGGAGGCTTGGTATGACTGTCATCAGAGGCGGCGTTCAATGTGTCCAAGCTACGCTGCGTCCTACACTCGGTCGGCGACGGCGGAGGCGTTGCGCGTATATGTGTGGGCCTTCGACGCTCGTCTGCGTTCGGTGGAGGCGCTGCGGCGGATATGTATAGGGCCGTTCTCTGGAATCGCTGTGTGCCATGTGTGTTCTGTCTTCGATGTTGAATCCTCCTTTGTTGTTATGTCCTCGTTGTTAAATCTTCAATATATCCTGGTTGCGTTCAAGATAACTTCGATTTTTTTAAATCACGTTGATGTTTTCTTTAATCAAGTTGGAATTTTCTTCAGATCACGTTAGAATTTTCTTCAAATCACATCGATGTTTTCTTTTTGGATCACGTCGGAGTTTTCTTTTTTTTTTTTTTTTTTTTTTGATCACGTCGGAGTTTTTCTTTTTTGATCACGTCGGGTTCACCAATTTTGTGGATACTATGATGATAATTACTTCAATCATAGTACTACAAATAATTTACTCCGTTTTATTTTAATAAAATAATATATTTAATATTAAATGATAAAGTAATTTATAACAAAATATTTGATAACCAAAAATTGAAGAATGAATGAATGAAGTACTAAAGAAGAATTACGAATGAATTAATATGTTAGATGTCAGCTATATATATAATAGTATAAACATCTCTATGGTGATAAATAAGTATGTCAGCTATATATATAATAGTATAAACATCTCTATGGTGATAAATAAGTAAAATATCAATTTACAGATTATCTATTGTTTGTAAGTTTTAACAAAGTTGGCATTGGTTTATCGGAAACGAATTTCTCGGCGGAACGATTGAGGAAACGCAGATGGCGTTGATTTTTAATTCTGAGATAACGCTACACTCGATTAGAGTAGCCGGCCATCTCGCGGCGACCGGAATAAAAAGTCTAATTTGAACTTAATCCATTAAGTTACAAAGTAGAATAGTTAGGTTTAAGTAAGGTTCATGTCTTTTATGCACAGTTATCAAAATACCTTCACAATACATTCAAAAATCACCGAAATCAGTGAGGGTATAGTTAGTCTATACTTTCATCCAATTGCTTTCGCTATTCGCATAACGACAAAAGAAAAGTGAGTTAAAGAGGCAAGTTTCGGTTTTCCTGACGAAAGCGTAATTGCCGAAACTCAAAAGTCTCACATGGTTGCCACATTTTTGTTGCTGTTCTGTCTAATGGTTAAAATGGTTAAATTAATGAAACGTATGTTTCCAAATCCGCCCGAGCTCACACAAAATTATTGGATTCGACCCGAAGTATAAACTACCCACATTCGAATCATTTGGGCAAATTTTTATTTAAATAATGAGTAATAATTTTATTTAAATAAAATTTAAATAGAATTAAATAAAATCATTTAAATGATATCAAAGATAACTTAATCCATACTTTTGATTTTCAAGAAAATGCTTATTTTATACTGGAATTAAATAAAACAAATATAATTTTTTTAAATTCTCATATCTGTTATATTGAATATGGAAATACCAAATGACACAGTCACGCAAATAATATCGTCGCTTTCATAAATATAATTTGTTGAATGTTAATTCTCTTTTCGACAAATCTTCGATAGAAATATAAATATTGCATTCAAAAACAGTTACAAAAGTACAATAATGAATATTAAAGCCAATAGGAGATATTATTGATGATATGGACGTGTTAGTCTATTATTTCATTCATTGTCAGTGCTTCTATTTCTATTCTTTCATTCATTATCGCTGCGTTGTAAAATAATAGCAGAGCTAACATGAAAGAAAGGCATGCTACATATAAATAAAATATAGTATCATTTTTTCTATTTCTTTTGTTAAAATTCGTTTAAGTTTCGTGATATTGTTTGGAAAAATTAGTTATAATTAGTTATAATGAAAATTTTGCTTTATCAATAATTACAGCGGAAAGTGAGTTATATTTTAATTAATAAAAGTTGAATTGTTTTCAAATATTTGATAAACAATCAAAATGAAAAAAAAACATTTTAAAAACTTATATTATATATTTATTTATACTTTTAAGAAAATTATACTATTAAGAAAATTTGTATTATTTATTTATTTGTTATACTGTTCTATAAAAAATAAATAAATTCATATTTCAAGAAATAAGAAATTTTGTTAAAAATAATAATAAAAGAAATTAAAAAGAATTAAAAATAATTATTTATTAAAAATCCTTTTCCTTATTTCAAATTTAAAATATGTTTTTATATTTCGTTTCCTGACGAATAGAACAACATTGTACAGAATCCTCTTAGAATGCACTTCAGCAAGTATGTTTTGAATAGGAAATCCGAAACGTGAATTAATTCACGTTCACATTTACTGGTTTCTGACTTTTTCGTGCTCACGATTAGAATAATTATGAAAAATTATACTCTACGAAATCTGTACGAACCACACAATGTCTCGGAATCTACTGTAATGTTTACATTTTGTTCGCTAGAAATGCGGTTCTTGTTTATGCGTTCGAATACTTTTCAGACGTCCGAAATGGGTATGTTTACACTCAATGCCCTGTAAATCCTGTATGTGTTGTCAGATTTTTTTGTAATTTTACTTATACATTCTCGAGACTCCTATGTGACTTTACCTAAAATCTTATTTTGAAAACTTAAATTTAAGGTGTGCATTTTATTTATTAACGATGTAGATTGGAAGCGCTCGAATACTTTCGAGAGCTACTGTATGTCTCTTTAAATACTTTGTTTGGAATTCGTCATGATGAGTCTTCAGGTTCAAGGACCAAAGTATAAATCAGAAAGATATACGTATTTTTACAAGAAGCTACAGCGTAAAAAATCTATCTCGTTCTAACAATGTTCTGTGAAATTGTAAAGTACAAGTTTAGTCTTGATCTGCTATCCTTACATTTAGTTGTGATCTGCAAAAATATAATTTGCAGCACATAATGTGCTACATGTATGCTTTATACCGCATTTAGTAAATACATTCAACATAGATCGATTGCGAGATATATAAAGATATATTCTGTACATATTTTAGTTTAAAATAATTATTTAATTTATCTAGTTTTATTTTGCGAGATATATAAAGATATTCTGTAAATATGTTTATATTTTTCATTAAATCTTCATGATATATATATGATAATATATATATATATATTAAAGATTTATAAATAAATAACAAAGTTTTGTCATTATCATAATATTTATAGGTATAGAAAAAGTTCAAATAATATTTTAATTAATAAGCGTAATTTTTAACTAATGAATTATAAAACAACAAATTTAATTTTATAGGCAAAGATTATTCAAAGGAAAGTCGATAGCAATAAAATGTCAAACTACAAATAAGTTACTTAGTAACTAGCTAGATAGGATAATGTCATGTCAGATAGGATAATTATCAATAAAATTTATGGGATTGTAGTGATAGTACTAACGAGTAAGTTCTGTAGTACTAACGAGTAAGTTCATCTGTGAAACTTAGCTTGATAAATTATATGATGAAGTAAAGCAGAGTCTAGAGAAAACTTATTATTCCGTACTGATACTAGTAATAGGAAATAGATCTAGAAAGTTGTTGAGTTGCATTCGCTTACGGTTGAGACTCAAACGGGTTGTCTGCACTCTTAATTTCATGCAGATGCGTTAAATGGAACGTTTCCCGTAATTGATGATCTATTCTAAATTAGAAGTATTTCTGTGTACTGACGATTATTTCACGACTATATACATATATCTATACACATATATCTTTCCACGTATTTTATAGATTTTGGCTGGCGAATTACCAACAATCAATTTGAAGTATATGGGTTGTTCGATTGCTCGCATCTAGATAGCGTTAATTTAAACATTTGTAAGCAGGGCCTCTTATCTCCACAATAACCAGATCAAACCAGTTAAAGCATCACGCCATAGTAAAAGAATTCTAAACAATGAGCAATCGGACTAAGAACAATAGCCACAAGAAACTATAAAAGGAACCCCGGAGCCCTCAATAAAAAAGATTATCAGTTTAAACGCCAAAGAAGACAGTTCATTTTATTTCAAAGTTCCTTTGTTATTTTTCTCCTTCCTCCGTAGTCAAAGTTCGGCGCATTGAGTTTAGTTTAAATTATTAAAGGTGCTAAAGACGTTTAATTTAATATTCGGACAATATTTTTATTAATTTCAAAGTTAGAATAAATCGTCGGCTCGCGTCGGAACGCCTCATACGTAAAGATTACTTTTCGGGTTCCTCACGCGAGTTAAGTGAATTTAAGACATTTATGGTATTTCGTGCGTTGGCTTTGATTGCGGGAATTTGTCACGCAGTTCACGAAAGCGCTTCGAACCGCGTAAAATCCGTTGCGTTATTCTAAATTTGTCCGTTTCCTACGGGAAACGTCGACTGGCGATCACAGGACCACATTGGCAATTATCCACATTTAAATTTAGCGCGTGAACGGTTAAAATCGATCGAGGAGTGTCGACAGAAGAGCCTTCGATCGAGGGAGACATAGAAGGCGCACCAGGCAATAATTTTATTTTTTTTGGTGACGCAACTCCCGGCGTGACACATTTGTGTAGCGACCACTGTCGATAACACATGTGAGCAGGGCCTCTTATCTCCACGATAGCCAGATCGAACCAGTTAAAGCATCACGCCATAGTAAAAGAATTCTAAACAATGAGCAATCGGACTAGGAACAATAGCCACAAGAAACTATAAAAGGAACCCCGGAGCCCTCAATAAAAGATTATCAGTTTAAACGCCAAAGAAGACAGTTCATTTTATTTCAAAGTTCCTTTGTTATTTTTCTCCTTCCTCCGTAGTCAAAGTTCGGCGCATTGAGTTTAGTTTAGGTTATTAAAGGCGCTAAAGACGTTTAATTTAATATTCGGACAATATTTTATTAATTTCAAAGTTAGAATAAATCGTCGGCTCGTGTCGGAACGCCTCATACGTAAAGATTACTTTTCGGGTTCCTCACGCGAGTTAAGTGAATTTAAGACATTTATGGTATTTCGTGCGTTGGCTTTGATTGCGGGAATTTGTCACGCAGTTCACGAAAGCGCTTCGAACCGCGTAAAATCCGTTGCGTTATTCTAAATTTGTCCGTTTCCTACGGGAAACGTCGACTGGCGATCACAGGACCACATTGGCAATTATCCACATTCAAATTCAGCGCGTGAACGGTTAAAATCGATCGAGGAGTGTCGACAGAAGAGCCTTCGATCGAGGGAGACATAGAAGGCGCACCAGGCAATAATTTTATTTTTCTTGGTGACGCAACTCCCGGCGTGACAAATAACTGGCGATATCCTGCCAGGATAACGGCAGAAGATTGTGAAAAACGATTGGTGAATCGCCGCCTACGTCAGTGAAGATCCTGCGAGGGAAAAACCGCCTGTTGAAGAGATCTACGGACTCCGAGGGACGGGGGACTACGTGTGCCACCTCCGCGGAGGCTCGCTGATTAGGGACTTTTGTGACCTTGGAAAAACGAGGATTAGGGACATCTCGAGCTACGGCAATCCGACGGAGTAAGAAATCGCTAAGGCATTTCGAGCTGCGGCATCCGATTGGACGAGAATTTGTTTCCTTGGGCTACGGCATCCAAGTCGCGAAGGTAAGAGGGAGAAAATTTTTTTTAGAAAGGAACGGATTTCAAAAATTATTTTAAAAATGGCAACTCAGATTGATCTACAAAAATTAAATGAAACAATCATGAGCAATTTTGAGCTCCTAACGAAACAAATTAATGAAAGAAATTCAATTTACGATGACAATTTTAAGAAAATAAATAGAAGAGCAGATTCACACGAGCAAATGCTCGAGAATCTTACGAAGATAATAAGAAAATTAGAGATTGCTAACGAGAAACAAAATACTGAATTCAAGAATTTGGCTCAAAATTTAAAAACTTATGCATATTCTGAAACCGTACACACTGACCTGGCACCTGAAATGACGGAAGACGAGACGGTTTATTATTCGGAAAAAACGACACAGAGGGCTAATACGAAGAATTCAAAACGCGAATCGGCAAATCAAAAGGAAGCAACACGCGAAGATTTAATTTTGAAACCGACCGACGCTCTACGCGTAATCGAGAGTTTGAACGGGACTAACGACATCGGGGTCGAAGAGTTTATAAAATCAGTAAAATTGGCTAGAACACGCGTAAATGACCAAATTATATTATTACGAATGATTATTGCGGAGAAAATTACAGATCGCGCCAAACAGAGTATTAGATTTTGTCAAATTACGTCGTACGAAGAGTTATTTTCGGCTTTGAGAACTCACGTTTCAATTCCTAACACAATTAGTGGAAGTCGTAATAAATTACAGAATATACGTCAGGGAAACAACGAAACAGTACAGTCGTATTCAAATAGATTCAAACAAGCGTTAAGTGAACTGGAATATTCAATTCAAGCAAAATACAGTAACCCGATATCGAGAAATTTGGCTTTAGAACAAGAAAACGCCGAGGCGATAAAATTTTATATCCATAATCTGCGACCCGATTTAGCGTATTGCATCATGGCGATGCAACCCGGAACGTTGCTCATGCCCAACAGCGAGCGATAGACGCGGACGTTTGGGTTCAGGACATGGCAAATCGGAAATTAAATTATCGAAATTTTAACGTACCAGCGCGAAAAACGGAAAACCGACCGAACACACAAACACAAATAATCAGGAGACCCTTTAATACAACCCAAAATTCACCAATACAGTTGAAATGCGATAACTGTCAAAGGATAGGGCACACACGAAGTAATTGCTATTTGTTAAAACAAAATTTTCCGAGTCTACAGCACGGCAAGATACCTCCCAGAAGAATCAACCGGATTACCGCAACGGATCGGGAACACGACGACGAAATACCAGCAATAGAAGAACCACCCATCGAAGAATTGGCTACCGCAGAGATAAAAACGATGGAGGGACAGATACGAGAATCCACTACACACCCGGAGAGTTACAACATGTCAGGTGTAAACTCCCCGGAATGTCAAGAAGTGGACGACTGCTCCTGGACACCGGAGCAGGAGTGAATTTGATAAAAAATGGATTCTGCGAAAACAAAATTAAATTAAAAAAACCTCATATAATTCGGCTTGGTAATGATAAACATGCTTTAAATTATGTAACATTTTTCATAGTACATGGTAAAAGACACAAGTTTTTTATAATAACGGACGACTTTCCTCTAATCGAGGACGGAATAATTGGCCTAGCATTCTTAAGACAGCATGAATATATGATAACAAACGACAAACTAAAAATAGATAACGACATTATACCGTTGCAGGTGACAAAGGAGGAAATACCTGCTAAGACACACAAAATAGTATATACGAAAATTGGAAATGACCAAGTACGTGTATGTTTCTTCAATACTGGTAAGCAAACAACAAATTTAACTAATAAAATTTCATTTGGAAAAAATTTAAGAACGGATGAATTATTGGATAAATTAAATCTGACTAAACTTGAACCGCAATACGCCGACACGATCAAGCGGTTAGTTTGCCAATACAACGACGTCTTTTGTTTAGAATCTGATTTATTACCGCATACAAATCTAACAACACACACAATAAATCCAAAAACCGATAAACCCATTAATATAAGGTCATACAGGCCTCCCGAGTGCCATAAATTCGAAATCAAAAATCAAATTCAGGAGATGCTAAAGAAAAAAATAATAGAGCATAGTAGTTCGCCCTACAATGCACCGATATGGGTAGTTCCTAAGAAATTGGACGCCACCGGTAAACAAAAATGGAGGGTAGTGGTGGATTTCCGAAAACTAAACGAAGTAACAGAACAGGACGCGTACCCGTTACCGAATCCGGATGACATATTGGCACATCTCGGTAACGCAAAATTTTTTTCGGCTTTAGATTTATCGTCGGGCTTTCACCAGATTTTAATGAACACGGAAAGCAAAAAAAATATACGGCATTCTCGACGACAGACGGACACTTTCATTTTAATAGAATGCCGTTCGGGTTAAAAAATGCACCGGCTACGTTCCAACGGATGATGGATACGGCGTTTCGCGGATTAGTTGATAAAAATTGTTTTATTTATTTGGACGATATTATTATTTTTGGCAACACATTGGAAGAACATGATCGGAATCTCGCAGTAGTATTTCAGAGGCTGCGCGATACCGGATTAAAATTACAAATAGATAAATGCGAATTTCTAAAACCTGAATTAGAGTATCTGGGACATTTGATCACACCATTCGGCATAAAACCAAATCCCGAGAAATTATCGGCGATACGAAATTTCAAAATTCCGACGACCGTTACTAAAGTGAAATCATTCCTTGGACTCACCGGTTATTATAGAAAATTTATCCAGGATTTTGCAAAATTATCAAAACCTTTGACAAGACTAACACAAAAAAACGTTACGTTTAATTGGACGACGGAACAACAATTGGCATTCGATACGTTGAAAGAAAAACTTTGTAATCCACCAGTACTGTCGTACCCGGATTTTAATAAAATTTTCACTTTAACAACAGATGCAAGTAATGACGGATTAGGCGCAATATTGTCACAAGAGGGTCATCCCTGTTGTTTTATCTCTAGGACACTAAATTCAGCCGAAAGAAACTATACGACGACCGAAAAGGAATTATTAGCGATTATTTGGGGAATTAAGAGACTCAGACAATACTTACTCGGACGAAAATTTATTATTGAAACGGATCACCAAGCGCTAAAGTGGCTACAAAACGTAAAAGATCCATCTTCCCGGCTCATGAGATGGAGGTTAAGATTGGAAGAGTATGATTATGAAATTCATTACAAGAAGGGCAAGCAAAATTTAGTTGCGGACGCACTCTCTCGTTTGCACCCGGTTACCATAACATCTGACGAACCGTGCACGAGTAGAATCAAAATTAGAGATTTTGAAACAGAATTTAATAATTGGAAAGCGCGAATTGGTGTACGCAAGATACCAATCAAATTAGTCGCAAATCGACATAATTGGCTGCAATTGGATTATGACTTACTTGGACCATTCAATATACCTACATTTGGAACGACTGACTGATACTAGAGACAGGATAATATCTTTTGGGGTTTATAAATTAAAATTACCTGATATCATACTTTTAAAATTAATGTTACAATTTATATGCGAGTACAAACCCGTAGAGATAATACAATTGGCTAATGAACCTCCTAGAAATTACACCTCCGATGAAAAAATACAAATAATTAAAGAAAATCACGACCTAACTGAACATGTCGGTGAAAACAAAACATTGGAAAAAATAAAGCAAAACCATCACTGGATAGGGATCGACAAGGACGTGACGGACTACATCAAAAATTGCAAAATATGCCAGACTAATAAATTGACACGAATTCGACCGCGGGAAGAGGCAGTAATTACAGATACACCTGAGAATCCAAACGATAAAATAGCACTTGACATAATCGGACCACTTACACTAACAAAAAATGGAAATCAATACATACTATCAATACAAGACAATTTGACTAAATACCTCATGTTAATAGCCATACCAGACCAAAAGGCAGAAACCATAGTAAACAAATTAGCGGATCAGTATATTTACCACGTTTTCGGCACCAAAGACTATTTTAACCGATCAAGCTCCGTATTTTATTGGCAAGCTAATGGACTGTTTCGAACGGGCATTTAAAATTAAACATATTAAAACGACTGCTTTTCATCCACAATCAAACGGGTCATTAGAAAGAGCCCATGCTTTTATAAAAGACATGTTGCGGACCAGCATCGACGAAACGCGGACGGAATGGGACCAAAATTTAAAACAGATATGCATGGCCTATAACACCACCGTTCATTCGACCACTAAATTCACGCCGTTCGAGTTAACATTCGGCCGTAAAGCGAACATGCCGTCGGCAATAAATTTGAATCCGGCGGTTAGCCAAATCGATATTTTTCAAAATTTAAAAAATAGGCACGAAGAATACCTGGCAGCAGCTAAAAGAATTACTGAGGCAAACAAACGAGTACACAAATTAGAACAGGATAAGAAAATTAAGACCAAAAGTTTATACCAGGAAAATGATTTAGTTTTACTCCACAATGAAAATAAGACACATAAATTAGATAAGGAATGGCTCGGTCCATACCGAATAATCAGCGTACAAACTCCAAATTATTTATTAGAAGTATCAAATGTAAGAAATTTACTTGTACATGGAAATAGGATTAAACTTTTTTATTCTTCTAGGGACTCGCCATGATAACCACCGCGCTGAGATTGGAATCCATAGGCCATAAGAGAATTTTAACAGAAGAAATCAGTGATACCCTTTTGTACAACAAAGAGATCAAAATTACGATTATATTTGAAGCCAACGAGCTGTATCGCGACACCGGGATCGTCAAGAAATTATACGACACCATTTCGGACCATTGCAAGAAATTTAGTTGTGTCAATACGGCGTATGAGTTAATAAGCGCGCGGGTACGAGGTCTCGAACGATCATGCGATAAGTTAAAACTTTTAATGTATAACCGACAAAAACGAGGACTAATTAACGCGATTGGATCTATATCGAAAAACACTTTTTGGGACATTAGACGACAACGATTTAAAATTAATTAACGAAAATTTTGACAAATTATTTAACGATCAAAACGAATTGGTTCACATAGTCCAAAATCAAACCTTAATGTTTAGGCAGATCCTTCGAGACAGCCATTTTACAAAATTGACCGAGCAATTGGCAAATCAATCAAAGGAAATTAAGCAAACAATAAATAATGAAATATTGGATCAAAATCTTCTAATACTGGAAATATTAATCGCGGAACTAGCGAACAAAATTGACGACTTCTATTACATGATAATTCTAGGTAAAAAGGGCATCATTGATACAAAATTAATAAATGTTAAAACATTCATAGAATCATACAATACGCTCACACAAAAGAGTTTCATTACTGTAAATAATCAACTGAAATTTCAGGAAATAATAGACGTAAGTCGTTTAAGTACCGCAACGAAAAACAATTCGATAATATATCAAATTATTGTACCTATATTCGAGGAACGTTTTTGGAAATTACTACACTACATAGCCATACCAAGTAAAGTACAAAATAATTTCATCGCACCAATATTAGAAAATGAATACGCGTTAAAGAAAAAAAATGATTACATTCCTGTGAATTATGAATATATAAAAAGATATTGCAGGGAGTCGCCTGTTGGTAAAATTTGTGAACGAACACAGCCAACGATACACTTTGAAACAGAAAACTATAATCCGGCAAATGAATGTGAAACCGCGATATTTAAAATTATTAACCTTACTTTCATTCCATTACAAGATCATAATAGTTATTTGATTATACCGCAAAATCCAATTATTATACAAACAATTTGTGAATCCATAGGACACATCAAAATTACCGAGCCGAGCATCATAACATCTAAATTGGATTGCATTCTCACTTATAATAACAATGTTATGAAGATTGGAGGCACTGTAAAGGAAATCGAAATTAAAATAACAAATTATAGTCTTGATATACCGTTTGACGAACACGACATAAAATTATTAGACAACTTTTTGCCCATAGTAGAACAAGTGACTCCGGACTTCAAAAAATATAGGAATTCATTTGAAACAATAAGCAATCAATTAGAAAATTTGAAAAATCAACGACGGATCTTATCTTCAACCGAAATTATATTCAATGTGTTGAAATACTTGGGCTATGCATCATTAGGGATCATAACATTATACATACTGCGCAAATTAGGACTTTTCCGATGTTTAACAAGTTTTTCACCAAAAAACATATGTATTAAGATTTTTTGTAATGAAACCACGGTTAGTAATAACACACAACCAAATAGAAGCTGTACAGTAAACGAGATGGAACTGATACGAATCGAAAACGACCAATTGGAATTACGAAATTCAACTGAAGCCACATCTTCTGCCAGAAACAAAGAAATCGGACCACCCAAAATTGTTCGTTTTGGGACAAAACTCAATCTAAGAAGGGGGGTGTGAGCAGGGCCTCTTATCTCCACGATAGCCAGATCGAACCAGTTAAAGCATCACGCCATAGTAAAAGAATTCTAAACAATGAGCAATCGGACTAGGAACAATAGCCACAAGAAACTATAAAAGGAACCCCGGAGCCCTCAATAAAAGATTATCAGTTTAAACGCCAAAGAAGACAGTTCATTTTATTTCAAAGTTCCTTTGTTATTTTTCTCCTTCCTCCGTAGTCAAAGTTCGGCGCATTGAGTTTAGTTTAGGTTATTAAAGGCGCTAAAGACGTTTAATTTAATATTCGGACAATATTTTATTAATTTCAAAGTTAGAATAAATCGTCGGCTCGTGTCGGAACGCCTCATACGTAAAGATTACTTTTCGGGTTCCTCACGCGAGTTAAGTGAATTTAAGACATTTATGGTATTTCGTGCGTTGGCTTTGATTGCGGGAATTTGTCACGCAGTTCACGAAAGCGCTTCGAACCGCGTAAAATCCGTTGCGTTATTCTAAATTTGTCCGTTTCCTACGGGAAACGTCGACTGGCGATCACAGGACCACATTGGCAATTATCCACATTCAAATTCAGCGCGTGAACGGTTAAAATCGATCGAGGAGTGTCGACAGAAGAGCCTTCGATCGAGGGAGACATAGAAGGCGCACCAGGCAATAATTTTATTTTTCTTGGTGACGCAACTCCCGGCGTGACACACAATAAAAACAGCGCCACCTGCTTTGGTGCAGTCTCCGCGCCGGCAGGTACGCTTTCGCTTCGACCACGAATTATAAAACGCATAGATGGCTAAGCCTATAGATACAGCGCTGACCACGCGAGAGTCACTTGGTCCTCATTTGTTACATACCTAGCAATTGTTTCTTACCGCTCATTATCAGTCGTTAATCCAGAGTTGTACGAGCCGGTCGTAAATCCGCAGAACCGTTAACCACGTGGCAGATCAGAATAGCGAAACCGTATTCGGAATCCATTGTAATCGGTTATAATAAACACGCAAAATATTTGTAGGCGATTGTGATTGAATAAAATAAATTACATCAAAGCAATTACCTACATTTGTGAAGAGGGCCTTTATCACGATACATCCGGTTTAAACCAGCCATAACCAGATTGGACGCCACATCATTCTAAAGGAATTCAAAATTATAAACAGATCAATAATGAACAATAGATAACCGAACCTATAAAAGCCTGTGCCACGCCTTGAATAAAAAAGAGTCTTAATCAAGAATTCGGAGCGTAATGTTATTTAAGTGTCCGTCTTTATCCTCTCCTTTACCGCGGTAGAATTAAAGTTCGTGCTTATTATTTAAATTCAATAAATATCTAAGAAAAGAGTCTTTATTAGTCAAACGTTAAATTCAGTATTATTTCATTTACGTAAAATTATATTATTGCGCCGACTTCAACCGCGAACCTTTTGTCACGGATTTGTGCGAATAGAGCGTTGCTAACCGTTGCGTATTATTAATTATTTATTGTTTATTGAATGGCGATCACAGGACCACAAGAACATTTAAATATAAAGACATTTGATTTAAAGACATTTCAATTCTAAATACGTTTAAAGTCAGCGCGCAAATCGATCGAATGATGATTAATTAGCCTTCGATACCGGGACATATAGAGAGTGCACCGAGTGATATTTTTATTTTTTTTTGCGGTGACGAACTCCCCGGCGTGACACATTTGTGTAGGGTACGGAGAAGTCGGTAAAGTAGGTAATGATAGAAGGAGAGAAGGTTTTGTGTTTCGTCTCGGAGTCGTTACCTAGACTCATCAGTGGAGTTGATGGCAGCGACTCCTACCCCAGACGCCTGTTGTTGTTGTAACTACCCGCTAGGCTGGCCCGATCACTCCCCTCCTAGCGGGGTTCCGCACGCTGCTTGCTTATCAATCGAAGATCGGTAGGATCTCGACGCTAGGCGCTCAGCTACTTGCGGCTTGTGCTAGTCAGGTGTTCGAATCTCGCAGTCGAGGAACTGTAGGGTCGCTACATTGTGTTATGATCGAACGATGTCAACCGTTTCTAGAAACTCTGGAAAAACAAAACAGAAACGATAACAAATTTATCGAATAACATATTAATCGTGACATATTAAACGATAACATATTAATCGTGATCGAGTGTTAGGACTTCTTATCAGCATTAAAAAATGAGCGGACCGTTGCTGCAATTATAATATCCTGGATTTACCGAATAACTTCTTCATGCTAATAAAAAGTCTAATGTCTTAAATTAGCAGGTTTTTGTGTATTTAATTACGATTTTTATAACCGCCTCACGGTTCGATGGAGACTGCTTCGGCCACGGTTTTTTCGTTTCTTGTTTATCGAAGTGTGAAAACGGCTAAAGAGAAGAATCGCTGGTCAACCGTCACTTATCATCGTGAGAAGACAGCCAAGAAAGGAATTTGCTAGCCCATCACCCGCTTATCACCGTGTGAAGACGACTCGAAGACGGCTAGAGAAAAGAATCTGCTGACCGGCTCGCTGCCGAGTCAGACCCCCCCCCATTTTACGAAACTACTCTCATGTATAAATAGAGGCAAATTCATTAAAGAAGGCAGTCCAGTTTTATTTCCATAACGATTTGTATTTCATTACTGTAACCTTAATTTTCCTACGGGTAATTAAAAGATTTACAACTTATCGTACTCTAACGTAACGTATATAGTAATTCTCCTACGGGTGATTAATATATCGTAACATACTACATTAAACGTAACGCGTACGGAGTGTTATTCTAGTACAACGCGTAACAGTCACACGTTAAACGTAACGCGTACGGAGTGTCATTCTAGTAAAACGCGTAACAGTCACACGTTAAACGTAACGCGTACGGAGTGTCATTCTAGTAAAGTGTCATTCTAGTAAAACGCGTAAAAGTCCCGTCACAGTAGGATGGAAACTATTCCGAACAATTACTTTATATTACGTGTCACGCTTCAATAACAAAATAGTACATAAACACAATGTTTATTGCACATCAACGCACAGACAATTCCTCAGAATGTAAATTCCACATGAAATATTAACAAAGATACAGTCGTCGGATCATTAGTTTCTCTATTACACTACATTTCGCTACATGTCACACCTGACTTAAAACTCTAAATAGTATACCAACACTGACGTCTAGACTAAAATCTAGATATTATGTTCATATTGTGTTGACAATTTACAGTTGTCATACAATTGTCTCTTTCTCTGTTGGGTTATATTACATTATGTTACGTCACAATTTGCTTCAAAATCTAGATAGTACACAAACTATGTTCATCGTATATCGCCACCTTACAAGATCCTCTGAATGTAAATTTCACAAGAAATTTTAAAAAAGATACAGTTGTCACTTTCTCTGTTACGTTACATTCATTACATTATATTATATTATACGTCACATTACAAAATCCAGTTAGTTTATGAATACTATAGATACTTTGATTCCTCGTGTGTTTCTTCTTTGAGTGTTTATATATTTTAAATGCTTTAAATATATTAAACGTGTAAATGACAGTGATTTATCGGAAATTTTAAAAAAGACAATTTCTGTAACATTTGCAAAGCTGGTGCTCCACCATACAATAGATCATCATCGTTATCAATATTACAGTGTAATAGTCTCTTCTATATGTTTCTTCAGGTCCATCAACTTCTATATTTTCAGGTAACTATGTTGTAAATATTCCGCTAACGTCTCTATAAGCATGTAATGCATTTATTTGAGGACAGACTAATAAATTAGCTGCTACCATCCTGTCCATCTTCAAAAAGTAACGTTGTATAAGGAGCTGAACAGCTTGCACGTACAAATGAACATCCAAGGTCTATGGGCATACGTTGGATCTGCTCAATTCCTCATACAAGGCGAACATCGATTCAAGTAACTTGCTCTACATAGCTGTTTGCGTCAACATTTCTTGCAAGTACTGTACTTCCTCGTGTGCTGAATCTACTTTGATCTACCTTGATAATTTTTCTTCTGGATTTGGTCTTTGATGTCCTGGTATTACACCACGATCTAACTTCTTAAATCTTATTATTAAATTACCTTTTGGACATCTATATGCTTGATATATTTCAAGTTCGAAACCAAATCGTACTGACAACATTGGCCTTTTACCATGACGATACAATACTACCATTAAAATTTCCCGCACCTGCATTTCAGGATTAGGAATTCCATTAACAGGCGTTGATTGCGTTGTAAAATCCATACTATACGGAAACACATACTGTCAATATCAAAAATTCCGAATATAAGAGGATAAACTTAAATCCGGACGAGAATAAATTTCTAGCGTTCTACTATATACTAATAGCCGATCGTTGGTTTTGTCTCTTATAAATATTTTTGCCACAAACGAGTTTTTTTAGATACAACTTCGGATGATTTAGTATGTGATGTTGTAGGCATTTGGAAAAACTTCTCAGTCAAGTTATATCACATGTCACGTTTCAAAATGTCTAGGTAGCGTACAGATATAGTATTCATCGTGTCATTTTTAGATTCCACAGAATGTAAATTTTACAAGAAATTTTAATAAAGATAATACAGTTGTCTTTGTTGTCGCATCGTTAATTTCTCTATTATATTACGTTATGTTATATTGCCCCTCAAAATCTACGTAGTATACAAACACTCTATTCATCGTGCATTAATACTTGTTTTAAAATTTTTAATTTGAATAATTCATTTGTATAATGTAGGTACGATGATGATAATTTAACTCAATCACTGTACTACAAATTTAAATAAATAATTCCGTATTAACTTTTAATAAATTATATTAAATATAGTATTATAAGGTAACAAAGGTAAATATATAATTTGATAACGAAAATCAACTGAACTGTTTTCTGTAAATGCTGACTAACGAGTGAATAACAATTTCTCTGGTGGCAACTATACATCTCTAATAATAATCACACATCTCTGTGGTAACAAATAAATGAAATAAGGATTTATAAATTTCCTAATGTTTATGAATTTTACAAAGTTGGCGCCTTCGGTTTATCAGAACATAGATTTCGGTTCAACGACTGAGTTTAGTATTTCTTTAAATTTGTAGTACAATTGAATTAAATCACCATCGTCGTTTTTACAAAATTTTTAATTTAAATTAACAACTCCGTATTCTTATAAATTATAATAAATATTAATGTGGCAAAATATATATTAATAAAAATATTTTCTATAAATATTTAATAATGAATAACGAATAACAAATAATGAATAAGGAATTATTTGTATTATGCCAACTATAATATAAACGTCTCTAACAAAAATCTATATATTAACAAATAAATGAAATAACAATTTATAAATTTTATATTTTATCGATAAAACGTTTCATCTTTATTTAGCTAATATTGCTGTTAGTGACCGATGATATCGATCTTACGAATATCCAGAAATTGATAATTGTGAAATTAATTGTTGTATAAATAATTATTTTCATTTAATTCAATTTCGATTAATTATTCCATTTAAAATTTCATTACGATAAATTGTTTCATCGTTAGATGATATTTTAGGTACGATAATGATAAATTAACTGAATCACTACAAATTTAAATAAGGAGCTCCGTAATAATTTAATAAATTATATTAAATATTAATGTAACAAAATAGATATTAACGAAAATATTTAATAACTAATAACGAATAAGATATAACGAGTAACAAATAACTAAATATGAAAGAATAAACGAGAGTAAGGTCGAGCAGAAGTTTTGGTGCAACTAACTCCTCGTTTGCTCCAAGAACGGAAAAAACGTATTTTAAACACTAAATCGTGTTGAAAATTACACTGCTCTGACTTCGAAGATCGATCTATAACTCGCTTTGACAAAGAAAAAACAAAGAAAAACCAAAAAAAAAACGAAAGAATAAACGAGAAAACAATTGAATAACAATTTCAAAGCAATTAAGAAAGCGTATTTCTAGGACTATATTCGAAAAATTATGCAACTATCACTTCTCGGTTTTTGAGTTCATTTTGCACACCCAGCGAATGAAAAAACCAAGAAAAAGAAAAAAAAGTTATTTTATGTTCCGGTGTGATATTAGTCGGGAGACAAGTGGCGCCATCACGTCCCTTCCTGTGACGATGACTTCTTGCACAGATCTCGTGCAAACACGCCCACAAAATGGCGTCAGCATAACCAAGCGTATACTCTCCGTATACGTCCGAGAAAAATGTGAAAATTAATCGAAACGTAAAATATGTCGAATCGAGCAATAATTCCAAGACTCCGAGCTTCGATCGTACGTTGCGATTATGCTTCGGAATATCTAAATGAAGATTTTTAATATCAGTCGATTGAGACTGACAGAGTAGATACAGAGTTGCGATACAGTTGATAGAAACAGACGATAAGTCGAAAGAGAATTGCTGACGCTTAATTTTACACACGCAGGAGAGTAATTTCGTTTCGAAAGAGTTTCTTTGCGTAATCCGTATCGTCGATTCCGAAATAAATATCTATATAAATGAAAAATTATCTTAGAGGATGTCAGAAATTAAGCACTGAACGAATCAATTTCGTTTACGAAAAAATAACATTTTCAAAGGATCGAGTAGTTAAAATTTCACAAATACGTACCCTTCGATAGAACTTAAGCGTGCATTTTGTACTTTAACGAAAAAAGAAAAAAGGAAAGAAGCGTAGGAAATATAACATTAGAATTATTACGTCCTAAACGTAAAATATTTACATCGCGAGATACTTTAAAAACTTCAAGCTTACATCGTGTATACGTTTAGGGTTCGCAATGTATAAATAAAAATTTTTGAAACGCCTACAGTCGATAGAAAACAGACAAAAGCCACTTACAGTAGAACTCCACTTATCAGAACCAGAAGGGAGATAAGAGCGTTCGGATAACCAGGTAGTTCGGATAATATAGGATTATGCTACAATATTTGAAAATTTCCAAATAATTTTTAGTAATCAATTTTTTTTTTTAATTCATCTAAGTCCTTTTTCCAAGTATTTTCGTCAATCTTATGGAATAATTGATTTTGTTTTCCAATTTTCTTGGAATTATTGAATTGTTTTCAATTTCTTTGGAATAACAGAAATGTTTCCAAATTTTTTCCAAATAATGAATAATGTTATTCAATTATTTTTGAAACTTATCAATTTTAAATTTCTTTCCTCTCTTTCAACTCTCTTTTTCAATTCATATCGAATAATTGCTTTGCATTCAATTTTTTTCAAATTGATTATTTAAATTTTTTTTTCAAAGTTTCGAATTACGTTACAATTCTCAGTAACTTCTTTTAATTTTTCTAAGTTACATTTCCAAAAATTTTTTTCAACGTTGTGCTTTGATTTTTTAAAATAATAGAATATGTTTTTCATTTATTTTTAAAAATTTTCAATTACTACTTTCATTTTTCTTGAGAATAATTCATTTGCTTATCGAATTTTTGGGACGTATTAAATTGTTTTTCAATTTTCTTCGAATAATCGAATGTGCTTTTCAATTATTTTTGAAAACTGTGTACTCTTTTAATCAAGCTTTTTCGAATAATTGACATAGTTTTTCAACATTTCTCGAATAATTCAATTCCTTTTTTCAATTCCTTTGGAATAATTGAACTGTTTTTCAATTTCTTTTCGAATAACTGAGTAAATTTTTCAATTATTTTTGGAAACTTTCACTATATTTTTCAGTTCCTTTTGGAACAATTTGTTTTGTTTTTTAATTGCTTTTTAATTTAATTGGACTAGTTGATTTTGTCTTCCAATTCTTTGGATTAATTGTATTGTTTCACAATTTTTTCTGAATAATTGAACATGAGTTATTATTTGTTAGCGCGCTCGATTGATGCGTGACGAGATCCTTTTGGATAGTAAGTGAACTGTATATTTTTATTTGGCACGCCAATATGGGTGGGGCATTAGCCCTCGCTTTTATTTTACAGAGATGATCGTTTCATAAGAATTCTCGCTATATGTGATCCGCGTATTGATAAGACTGTTACGAGCTATGTGTCATTTTACTAATGAGTTCCGAAAGACTTCTTTTATTGTTTCTGTCTTTTGGAGCTGAGAAAGGCCTACAAATCTCCACGCCCTCCCCCCGCATTCTCTAGGGCGGTCATGTGGCTCAAAATTTAAACAAAAACTCGCGTGAACGTCGCGTGATATGCCCATATATGGACATGAACCTAGGCACGCTTAGCCTTTGTTATTGTTTTCGAACTACGAAAGTCATTACGCCTGGTTCCCTGTTTATGTTTCGAACCGTAAAAACCGCTAAGCTTGCTTTTTGTTTAAGACGTAACGATGGTTCGCGAAGGTTCTTTTTAAACCGTGAACTAGGTAGTGGGTCGGTGGCAAAAAACGTGAAACGCTCGCAAACACTATTATTGTTGAAAACTTTCAATTACATCTCTTAAAATTTTTCGAATAACTGACTTTACTTTTTCAATTTTTTTAGAATAACTGAATTGTTTTGAAATTATTTTCGAAAAATTGAGTTAGATTTCAATTACTATCATGAAAATATTAAGTCCCTTTATATCAATTTTTTTCGTATAATTGATTTCCTTTTTTCAATCGCTTTTGAATAATTGAATTCATTTTCAATTTTCTCCGAATAATTGACTGTGTTTTTCAATTATTTTTGAATATTTGAATTTTTTTTAAATTTAATTCGAACAGTTGACATTGTTCTTTCATTCATTTGGAATAATTGAACTGTTTCACAGTTTCTCCCGAAAGCTGGATTATGTGATTTTATTATAATTGAAAATGTTCAATTCTTTAAATTTTTTGAATCATTTTTCCGATCTTCTTTTCTTCAATGCATGTCGTATAACTGCTTTGTATTTCACTTTTTTCAAATATTTGATTTTTTTTCAATTATTCTTTTTGCCTTTTAAAGTTTGAAATTATTTCTCAGTTTCCAATTTTTTTAAAATTCTTCCAAATGATATTGTTTTTCAATTTCTTTGCAGTAATTGAACTCTTCTTCAACTTATTGGGAATAATTGAAATGTTTTTTAATTTTTTCAGAACGATGGATTATGTTTTTCAATATTTATGAATATCTCGAATTTTCAAATTTTTTTAAACTTCTTTTTCGATTTTTCTTTTTCAATCCACATCGAATAATTGACTTCTTTTTCAATTTTTTTCAAGTAAGAGATATTTTCATGAATTATTATTATTTTTTTTGTTGAGGTTTTCAATTATTTTTCAGTTATCAATTTGTTTTCTTAATTCTTCTGAGTTATGTATCCAAGTATTTTTTTCAATTTTTTGAAATATTATTACTTTTTAAAATCTTTCCTTGGAATAATTGAACTGTATCTCAATTTTCTTTAATAATTGAATATGTTTTCTTATTATTTATCAAAATTTTTATTTCGTATTTCTCAATTTTTTTTGAATAGCTGACTTTATTCTTCAATTTTTTTGGAATATTTGAATTTGTTATTTTCCTTTTTTTAATATAATTGAATTGCTTTTCAGTTCTTTCGAACAATTGAAAGAGTTCTTCAATTATTTTTGTATATTTTCAATTTTTCTTCACAATGTTTTTCGAAAAATTGATACTGTTTTTCAATTTTTTTGGATTAACTGAGTTCTTTCCGATTTTTTAAAATAATTAAATTGTTTCCCAATTTCTTTTAAATAATTGAAAATGATACTCAATTACTTTTGAAAATTTTGTATTACTTTTTCTCAATTTTTTTCGAGTAACTGATATTCATTTTTGAATTTTCTTGTAACTGAATTGTTTTTCAATTTTTTTCGTATAATTGATATCTTTTTTCAATTTCTTTGGGGTAACTGAATGGTTTTTCTATTTTATTGAATAATTGAATTCTCCTTCAATGTTTTTCGAATAATTGAATATATTTTTGATTTATTTCTAAAAATTTTCAATCCCTGTTTTCATTTTTCTTGCGAATAATACATTTGCTCTTCGATTTTTTGCAACGTATTGAATTGTTTTTCAATTTTTTTTTGAACAGTCGAATATGTCTTCCAATTGTTTTTGAAATTATGTTTTCTTTTTATCAAGTATTTCCAATGATTGACATATTTTTTCAATATTTCTCGAACAATTGAATTACTTTTTTCAATTTCTTTGGAGTAATTGAATTGCTTTTCAATTTTTTTTGGCACAGTTGATTAAGTTCTTTAATTATTTTTGGAAATTTCCTTTATAGTTCTTAATTTCTTTGGAATAAAGTATTGTTTCTCATTTTTGTTATAATAGTTGAACAGTTTCACAATTTTTTCCAAATAATAGTTTATGTTATCAATACTTATGAAAATTTTCAATTTTTAAACCTTTTCTAAGTCTTTTTGGAACTTTTCTTCAATTCATAACGTACAGATGTCTTGTTTTTCAATTTTTTCAAATATTTTATATTTTTTTCAATTATTTTGCGGCCCTTTCAAAATTTCCGTTTATTTTTCATGTTCCAATTTTTTTTTAACCCTCCCAAGTCTTTTTTGTTTCCCTTTTTGCATATACTTTATTTACAATTTTTTGAAATAATTGAAGTGTTTTTCAATTCATGTGTAATTGTTTAGTTCCTCAATTTTTTTTTAATACTTTCAATTTTTTTTCCATGTGTACCTTTTTTTGGAGTCATCGACTGTATTTTCAATTGTCTTGTAATAATTGAGTTGTTGTTCAATTCATATCGTTTTGTAGTTTTGTTCTTCAATTTTTTTCAAATATTTCATACCATTTCAATTATTATTTTTTCCTTTTAAAATTTCCAATTATATTTGAGTTTCCAATTTTTTTAAAATTCTTCCAAGTCTTTTCCAAGTATTTTTTTTAATTTTTGAGAGTCATTTGATCTATTTAAAATTTTTTTGACATAATTGAATAGTTTTTCAATTCATATCGTATAGTAGCGTTGTTCTTCAATTCCTTCCTGATATTTCATTTTTTATCAATTATTATTTTTTCCTTTTGAAATTTCCAATTATTTTTCTGTTCCCAATTTTTTCAATTCTTCAAATTTTTTTTTTAATACTTCCATGTTTTTTTCCAAAATATTTTTTTCAATTTTGTGGGGTCATTCATTCTATTTGAAATTTTTCTGGAATAATTGTATGGTTTTTCAATTCATATCGTATAGTCATTCTGTTCTTCAATTTTTTTCAATTATCATTTTTCCATCTAAAGCTTCCCATAATTTTTCAGTTTCCAATTTTTTTTTTAATTCTTCCACGTTGTTTTTCCAAATATCCCTTTCAATTTTTTTTGTGATTTATTTTATTTTCAATTTTTTTGGAGTAATTGAATTGTTTTCAAATTCAGATCGTATAATTGTTTCGTTCTCCGATTTTTTTCATATATTTGCTTTTCTTCAATTATTATTTTTTCGGTTTAAAATTTCCAATTATTTTTCAGTTTACAATATTTCTTTTTAATTCCTCCACATTCTTCCCCAAGTATTTTTTTTCAATTTTCTTTCTTTGTAATAATTATGTTTTTTTGGAATAATTGAACTGTTTCTTAACTTTTTCCGAAGTATGGATTTTGTTTTCCAATATTTAAGAAAATTTTTAATTTCTAATATTTGAAACTTTTTTTCGATTTTTTCTTATTTTATATCTTATATTTGATTTGTTCTTCAATTTTCTTGAAATACTCGATTTTTTCTTTAATTATATTTTTTCCTTCAAATTTCCGATTATTCTTCTTTTTCTAATTTTTTTTTAATTCTTCCAAGTTTTTTTCCCAAATATCTTATTCAATTTTTTTGACTCATTGATTTTATTTTCAATTTTTTTCAAAATATTCAATTGTCTTCCAGTTCATATCGTGTTGTTGTTTCTGCCTTCGAAGGCATCTAGCGGTTCCCGTGCGTGCGCGAGAGCGATCCCAAACTTTGTTCTTGCATCCTCGCCATCGTATTTAACTACGGATTCGTTCCCTCGTCCTCGGCTTCGATATTTCGTCGTCAAAATCTTCATTTTATCACTAACGTTTTGTATTTTACGCGATTTTTTTTCGTTTTTTTTTTCGGCTCTATTCAGTCGGTATAGTTTCACGACTCCTACTTACATTACCCACTCTGGGTAGCTGTCTTTTGCACCCGTATTCGTTTTTTCGCCACTGCCCACTGTATTTCGGTATCGGAATCCGTATTTAACCGTTGGGATGGGAGTTTCATACTCTCGGTAATGCGTTTTACACCCCCGATATATACATTCCCTCGTCGTCTTACTAGGTTTTAAGCTGTCAGCTTTGGTATTACTTCTCGTTTGTATCGGTCTCTCGCCACCGGGAACGGTTTGTCGTGACGGACTCGGGACCTCTTCGTCGTCGGCTTCGGTTCTTTCATGCGGGAATTGTGGTTTCCGCCATCGGCACTTCCTTACCCGCCACCGAAGTGATTCTTCCACTGTCGGCAAACTCGGACGTCGCCTGGAGCATCATCTACAAGCTCCAAGCGGATAAATTCCGGGTCAAAGATGTGCTGAGCACTCTCCGGCTGAGTAGCGAAGATTCAACTAAAGATTCCCGCGATACAGCCAGCTTACTTCTGGACGGTCATGTTCCAACGACCAAGAGGATCACGACACCACCGAGCAGGGTCGTATAAAAGAATATGTTCGGCTACCCCCTAGCACCGATGATGCTCCGCCCGTACAATACCGTTTTCAATTTTTAAGGGCAGATTAAGGCGTTGGTGGCGAGAAGGGTGAAAGGAACAAGGATGGAATCTTTATATTTCTTCTTTGTACTGTTTTGGGTGTAGTCAAAAAGGTTCTAGGTGAAGTTTGGGACAGTCGATGGTCGACTGCCTTTTCCTCGTTTATGTTTGTGCCATTAGGCTCTTGCAGTAATTGCTGGTCCCGTGGTGTAATAGTGAATATTACTTTATGGGGGCTTATGGATACTGTTTAGGGATGCGTCCCTAACATTGTCTTCGTTCGCTCGTCCTGTGTCAAGGGCCAGAGGGAAAATTCTTCCTTTCTTCTGTTTCATCATTGCTTTTGTTTTTTTCTTTTTTTTTGTAAATTCATTTTGCTGGGTCTTCGATCTCGGTTTTATTTCGTATTTGTTTGATTGTTATAGCCATCAGTATTTTTTAGTATTGTATTTGATTTTCGTGTTCTGTTAGTTTGTACTTGAATTGGATTTTAGGATCGTTTGATGATAAGTTACTGTTATATGGTATTGTTTTGTTGTAAGTTCTTCTATTGTAATGGTAAAAAATTGGGTATTTTTCACTTTTGTATGTGTGATGTGCTGTCTAGATGTATAAATGATACCGATGGCGTGTGTCCTGTTTGTTTTGTTCTCTCGTAGTAGTGTGGATTGGGATAGATGAAGTATTAAACTATTGCTGTAGATGTTGGATATGTTTGCCCAGTGATTTCTTATTACTTTTAGGATAAATAGATCTATCCTCGTTACTCTGGCTTCTTTGTATAAGCGATGGTTGCTTGTTTTGTGAAATTTGATTCTGGTGTTTTGTACATGTTTGTACAGGCTCTGAGACATTTGCGTTCGAACAGGCATATCTCTTCCATGGTGCTGGCGCTGGTATTAAACTATATGGGGCATCCATAAGTTATTATCGGACGGAGTAGAAGTTTGTAACATAGGAGTTTTACTTCTTTGTCGAGGTCTTTTGAGTAAAAGATACGCATGTTCGCTATGAATGTTTTTTGTGCCTTGTCTATTTGTAATTTAACGTGTTCATTGTAGTTCAGTTTGAAGTCTAGATGTACGCCTAAATAGCGGACGACTTTCTTTTGCGGCACTTCGTTAGTGTGGTTTTTGTGGTCGTGAATGGCGAATTTTTTAGTGTTGGTTCTTACGTCCGAGTTTGCCTCAGATATTCTTGATACGTATGGTCTGAATAATATAGTTTCGCATTTTCTTATGTTAATTTTTAATTTCCACGTATGGAAATATTCTTGTACTTTGTTAAATAGTTGTTGCAGTTCTGTCTTTATTACTGACGGTTTATTGTCCTTTATATATACTACCATGTCGTCCGCAAAAGATATTATTGCATTTTTGCCGTCGCTGTTTAGGTTGTACATCTGTAGCAGGCCGCTGATATAAATGCTGAACAGGATGGGGGAATTTACTGTACCTTGTTGGAGACCGTTTTCTATTTTGTACGATCTTGAGGTATTGTTGTTCTCGTTTACTTGGAATTGCTTGTCGTGAAGCATGTTCCATAGTATTTTTATTAAGTGCGGTGAGAATTTTTTTTTTATTAATTTATAGAATAGACCATCCAGCCAAACCGTGTCGAAAGCTTTTTCTAGGTCGATGAGCATTACCCCGAAGCAGTGGCCCGCGTTTCTTGTCCAGCATATGTCAGATGTAAATTTTGTAATTGCATGGATTGTTGAATGTTTGTGTCTGAATCCAAATTGAGTTTCTGGGATTATATTGTTATCTGTGCAGAATGAATTTGTGGAGTTGTTTATTATTGATTCCAATACTTTGCTGATGTTGTAAGAGGCTGATCGGTCAATAATTGTCTGGACTAGCGCCATCCTTTCCTTTTTTTTAGCGCTTTTACTTTTGCAATTTTCCACTTTACAGGGTAGAAGTATGAATTCAGGCAGTTGTTGAATATTATTGTGTAGCTGTTTACATATAGTGGTGGTAGATTTTTTAGGACTATGTTAGGTACGTTGTCGTTGCCCGAGAATCTTTTGTCGTTTAGTTTTATTTTAAATGTTAGTTTTAGTTTGTTGTATGATGTGAATATATTTGGTGGGGTGGCTTCTATGTTTGGGTTGTCCGATGTATTTGTGTTATCGAATGTGCATATCGATCTATTGTTTAGTTTATCTTCGGTTATTTCTTGACGTAATCGATTGATTTTTTGTTTAATTGTGTTTGTTAATTGTGGTTTATCCATGTGGTCGTTTTGGGTCTGGGCTGTCTCAAAGTGAGCTTCTAATATGTTTAGCTTTCTTGTGTTTCTGAAATGATTAAATTTTTGTCTTTGTCTCTCTGTAGTTTGTCTCGCTCTAAGTTTGCTTTTGTGATCAGGTGTGTGTGTGAGTTGGGTATTTTTAAGGTGTCTATGTTGTTTTGCGTTGGGGTGCGGAAGATGCTGTTTATTGATGGGAAGAGGTCTTTCTGCTTCTGTAATATAATGTTTGAGATCTTGTGTTTCCAATATTGGCTTACTGAGTTTTGGAAGGTTTTTTTGATTTCGCGTCGAACGGCCTTTAGTATATGCTTAAGTACGTCTATGAATAAGTCGTTGTTAGAGTTGTATTTGTCTAATCTTGTTAATTTGTTTATTTGTTAAAAGTTGGCTTTTTTATTTCACCGTAGGGTGATGTAAATCTATCTGTTGGGTTGTAATTGTTGTTTGCGTGCTCTACTGCATGATCTGTTGCGTTTGTGATGTTTGTTTCGAGCTGTTCGATATATATGTCAATCTCGTCTGTTGTTAGATTTCTGTCGTTCGTTATGTCTATGTTGTTGTTACTGTTTATGTGTGCTCTGAACTTGGGCCAGTCCGCTTTATTGCAGTTATATTTTATGTTGTTATTGATTTTGTCTATTTCAAAGTGTTCGTGTGTATTTAGTGAAATTTTTATGGATGCTATTCTGTGGTCGCTGTCGTATTTGTAAGATTTAAGTTTATTGTGTGTTGTTAATTCTTGGAAGTGTAGTCTGTTGTCTGCTATGCATATGTCGAGAAAAGATCCGCTTTTGGGATATGTTGGGATTTCTGTGTGTAGTAATGCAGATCTGTAGGATATTTGGTTTACATTGAGCCAATTGTACAATGCTATGCCTCTGCTATTGTTTGTGGTGTTGTTCCATGCACTGTGTTTTGCGTTTAAATCGTCTGCTAGGAGAAAGTAGTTATTATTTTTGTTTATTTTTAGGTTTTCGAAAATTTTGTTCAATTCTGCTGTGAATTCGCTCTTACCGCTGCTTGTGACATAGGCTGCTATCAAGTACAGATTATTATCGTTTTGTAATTTTTATTTTATGATAGTTGTTTCGAACGTTGGCATGGTTGGGTAGTCTGTTTGAATTCTTTCGAACTTTATGTTGTTTTTTATTAATATCCCTGTGCCACCACCTTGTTTGGTATTTTGTCTGTCATTCCTGATAAATGTGTAGTTTTTAAATTGTAATTTCTGTCTTGCGTTTAGTTTACGTTAATTTCTAAAATGTTTAGTGTTCGCGTTCTTATTTTTTCTGTCTTTGTTGTGTTGGGATTTCTGTTCATCTAAAACTGTATATCAAATGCTTCTGCTAGGGCTGCGATTTTGCTTGCATTATCTTCTATATGTTCGAGTAGTCGGTCTATTTGGTTTTGTATTGTATTTTGTTTTGGTTGTTTCTATGGCTGATTTTATTAGTTCTACAATTAACATTCTGATTTTGTTGTGTTGAGATGGTGTGTGTGTGTCTGTTTCTTTGTTTTTTTCTGTTGTTTTTGTTCTTGCTACGATTTCGCTGAACGATATTCCTTTTTCTATGAATTTATTTGTGATTCCGTGATTCCATTTATTTTTTTTTTTGCTGCTTTTATGGCTGCTTTTTTTCTTCGATTTTATTTCTCATTTCATTAAGTTTTGGACATCCTCTGTTGGAGTCCGGATGTCCGAAGCTTTCGCAGTTGATACAGTATGGCTGTGTGTTAGGTTGGGATTCCCTATTGCGAGGGCATTTCCCTGGTTTGTGTGGGACGTTGCATTTTACGCAACTCTAAGTTGCAATTGGTGGCTATGTGTCCGATTCTTTGGCATCTCTTGCATTGGATTTGCGATTTTTTCCCATCTTATGTAAGTGTGGAGTATTGTTTTTATTTGTTTTAAATTGTTGTTTGTTGTTATTTGAACAATGTAAGTAGGGAGCGATCTTTTCTGTGATATTGATTTCTTTATCGTGAATTGTTTTACTGTTGTGAATTTTATGTTTTCGATGTTCTTTTTCTTTAGCTCCTGGAAGACGGTTTCAGTATCGTAATCGCCTTTCAGGTCTTTTAGTAAGATTGTTTGGTTTTTTTCTGTTTTTGTTGTGTGTATGTAGTATTGTATTTTATTTAGCGTAAGTGTCTCACATACTATTTTGTACTCCTCTAACGTTTCTGTTTGTAGTATTTTTTTGGTGTTATTAATTTTTTTGATGTAAAAATCATAAAAAATTTTTTTATCTATCATGCTTATTGTTTGTGTTATCTGCTCGTTTCCATAGAGCATTATTGGTGGGAGTTTTCTTTGTTTGTTGTTGTCTCAGCGCTACGGTGATCTTGACGAATGCTGCCCGCTTGGCTGAGGTTCTCTCGTTTGGCCTTTTACAGCCGTCAGAGAGATATTATGAATGCAGATTGTAGGGTTTTAAAACGTATATTTGATTAGATGTGTATACAACTGTTGCTGTGTGGTGTCTCGTATGAACTGCGTGACTCGAATGAATGTGATAGACTTGAGTCTGGGAGAAGATGTCTCCGCGTCTAGACTCATGGAATGACTGAATGGTTCTCCTCGACTGTTCTCGCGCGTTATATGACGAACCCTTATTGCGTGTCGAATTGTGCCTACGTGACTTGGCGCCAGCCAAGACGTCCTTTGTTTATTCTTTAAGAGACGTTCTTGGAATACTCTAACCCTGCCTCTCAGGGTAAGATAAATGTCCCATCGATAGACATGTGCCAGGGTATCCGGCACTTCTCCGCAGGATAGAGTATTCTAAGAACCTAAACTATCCTGTTCTGATCCAGAACAGTTGTTGTCATTATTCTTGTTCGGTCGTGTATCGAGTTGTGGTTGTGGTTGTTCCAATGTTTGTGTTTCTAGTTGTACTAGTGTTTGTGTTTGTGGTTTACCTTAATTTCTGATTACTAGGTGTTTTGGTGTGATGATGTTGATGGTTTTTTATTGATCTCTATTTTTTCTCCAAGTTGACTGTTCTTTGATTTATTTTCTCGTTTTTTTGTTGGTGGGGTAGTGATCCACGGCTTTGTGTTTTTTTTTTTCTTTTTCGTTTTCTTCTATGTCCATTTTTTCTTCTTTGTTTTCTGTGCTTGTGCTTTCTTAGTTTCTTAGAAGTTGATTGTGGTGTTCTATAATTTCCTCCATGCGCTTTTCTAGATAAAAATAAATAAATCACTTGTACTTTTTCATTCTTAGAATGTGTTGAACAAAGGAACGTTTAAAATTCGCATTTGCTTATGCATAATATTAATTATTAATTAGACATTTTCTCATCAATCTTTTATTTTGGGATATGTTATATATATTCATTCCCCTTGTTAAATACAATCTTGTTTCATTAAATTTTTCTGTTTCCTTCTTCAAAATGACACAGCTAATTTCGATAAAAAACGACAGAATAGTCGATCAATCATTGTTTTCAAATTTTAGGCTATATATTAGCAGACCAGAGATACGATGTTTGGCTGGGCAACGTGCGCGGCAACAGATTCTCGCGGAAGCACTTGAATCTGACCACTTTTGGACGCAGAATTTTGGACGTTCAGGTATAACTATTCATCAAGATTTATCTCTAAAGACCAAACCATTGTATTTTGACAATAATTAATTCATTCGTACAGTTGGCACGAAATTGGAATCTACGATCTTCCAGCGATGATCGATCACATTATCGAGCAAACAAAGGAGGAAAAGATCTTTATGGTAACACATAGTCAGGTAGGTACCGCGTTCTTTGTGATGGCTAGTGAATGACCAGAGTATCAAGAGAAAATTGCCGCTTTTTCTGCTTTAGCCCCAGCAGTCTTTATGTCTAGAACAGGAACTTCTCTTTTCCGGATGTTGTGCCTTGTAGCCGATAGCAACGTATGCCTCAAAATCTAATTCTAATATTACTAATTATTTTTAAAGTATATTATTGAAGTATATTGCGAAAATTACGTGTAACATTACGAAAATTTTCAATTTTATGATATTACTAGTTTCCAGAACAACTAATTAAATAAAATTATTAATTTTAATGTCAGAAAACAGTAATGAATAACATTTTTGCGTCTTTCAATCTTTACAGTTGATATTAAATTTATTGGGCATATATCAATTTAAACCGTTGGGCACATTTCTACGTACGCTTGGGAAAATAGTATGCTCTGAACAATCACTTTTGCTGCCAGTGTGTAAAGGCGTCTTTGACCTAGCTTTCGGCTACGACGGAAATCTTAACACTAACAATAGACGCAAATAATAGTGCATTATTAATCAATATTCAACGTACTAATTTTCAGCTAAACTTGATTTGAATTCACAGAGTACGTTGCGTCTTGTGTCGCAGTATGCTCCTGCTGGTGCATCTATTAGACAATTTGCACATTATGGACAGTCAATTCTTTCAGGTTAATATTCAACAATTAAACAGGTGAATAGAATTTTATGAGATATATTTCACGATGCGTTTTCTTTTTTGACAGCCAAGTTCCGGAAATTTGATTATGGCGTTGCCAGTAACATGATAAATTATGGTCAAAAACATCCTCCTGATTATAACCTCGGTAATGTCTCGGTACCAGTAGCCTTGTATTACGGCACCAATGATATAGTTACCACTGCTCCGGTTTGTATATCGTTGATATTGCGAATCAACTGGTCTGGAATTTTTTAATAATTTCTTCTCTGTCAATGATTTTAGAGGACATTCAAGAGTTGTATGAAAAATTACTCAATGCTCAAAAATCTTTGATACAAACCGACACTTACGCGCACCTTGATTTCCTGTGGGGAAAGAATGTAAATATTTGGTATACGATAAAATTCTGAATTTCATGGAAAGACAGCGTAGAAAGTAAATATTATTATTACTTTTTGCGAGTAATTTACCTTTAATGTTTGCTTTTCTATTCTTCTTTACAAAGTTATTATTGTTTTTGTTAATAAAGATACAGATAAACATTTTTGTCTCCCTTTCATTACAACTTCTTGTCCAATACATTGTACGTTTCAGAAATATGTACGTTTACAATGTATTGTACAGAAAGCTTTATTAATATTTTTCGAAGAGTAGTAAATGTTCGAAACTTTGTTTTTAATGTACTCTACTCTCTTCTCTCTAATAACTCAACTATTCTTATCGTTCCATCACCGAAGAACTAGAATTAACAATATGTCAACATAGAAGTTCAAAAATTTTTGAATTGCGGTTATCACGGTGTTTTTGGTTTATTACAGCCTTTTCTGTTAAGCCAAAATGGCTTGATCTTTGTCCGAATGTAAATGTATATCTGTAGGAAGTTTGACTTTTCTCTGTATAAAAGGCTATAAATAAAAATAACAGAAATGTTTGATCAATTGTGGTAATAAGTTTCCGATATTTTCATTATAAATCTTCTTAAAAACTTGGGTTGAGTAAGAAGTACTTTCGTGTTTTGGTGCAAAAATGAAATGAGTTTTTATCATACAATAAATGAAATTTATTAAACCATGTATGTGCTGTTTTGTTCGACCACTTATTTGGGGTGAAGCTATAATTGTGTCACTGTAGAACTTCTGTAATTTTTAGGCGAAAAACTGCGACATGCGATTTTCACAGATCTCTTTATACCATTAAGTGAGTTAGAGTCTGTAAAGATCAAAACAAATGATAGTCTAATGGTGCAAGATAAGGTCTATATGATGGATGCACCAAAACTTCCGAGTTCTTTCAATTTTTGACGTGTTCCCAAATTCGATTCATTAAATTTTTCAATGTTAAATCATGTGACACCAAAATGTTGAGTTTCTTTATATCTAGCTTTCTCCAAATGATTCAAACTGTTTTGTGGCCGATGTTTAGATACTTGCGAATTTTCTTTCACTTTAGTATATGACTCTCGCCAAAATTCTCCCAACAATTTTCTACGATATTTAAATCGGGAGACTTGGTTCACTATCTTAAAACCGGAATGTTTTTGTTTGCAAAATATTGTTTTACAGGTTTCGCGATGTGCTTGGCCGTATTATCGTATGTTTAAAAATATACCTATTTTCGGCAACTCATATGGCATATGTGTTAATTTGTTCGTCAATCATTTCAATATACTTTTTACTATTTAATTTTTCTGTAATAAATTTTATTTCCACCTTACCGTACTAATCAATATCCCCCATCATTATGCCGCTGCCTCCCATGCGATTGCGCAATATTTATATTTTTGTTTGTTCTTTTGAAAAACTGCATCTGATGACATTCAATATATTACATATTCACGCCCAAGAATACTAATGTAATAATCTACGCATTCTTTCTACGATACATAATATAAGAAAATTTAGAGTGTAATACCTTTTTGTCTCAGGCAATACGCACAATATATCCGTTTTAAGGACGTTATTATGCACATTATTATCATTATAAATATCAGAATTACGAAAATATTTTTCATACAAATATTGCATGTATTGTATTCAACGGGGGATATTAAGTAGATTTTTTGACCTTGCGAAAATATTTGATTGTCTGTTACGTTTAAATTTTTATACAGAAGCCGACATTTTTTGCTGCATATTACTATATACAACTGATTTCAAAACATATTCAAAATACTAATTATATTTCATAAACATTTTGTAATTAGCTCTATTTAATTTTTGTTACCGGCATTAGCGTTATCCTCAACAAGATTACTTGATAATCTTCGTTATTAAATAAAAACTAATAATTTGTTGCACTTTAGTTACGCCGAGGAATAATTAGTTATCTAATCTGAAACGGATAAGGTAGCCGAAAAAAAAGGAATTTCAGCTTCGATTAAGAAAGTGTCAATCTACTTTTGGTTTAGGAAACATTTTCTCTTCAAGTTTTTGTAAATCTTATCCTATGAAGCATAAGAAAAGATATATTCAATATTCCTATGTTTATGTTCCCCTTATCTTTTATACGATAAGCTTGTATAAACAGTAATCTATATAAGCATGATAAAAAATACGTCATGGCTATTTACAATTAAATACGTGTTCACCCACAACAATGTTCAAAAATTAATTTTGTATTGCTCATTGCCAATAATTTATGGCTATTTATCGGGCACAAGACAAACGAAATTTTTGACATCACTATTGAAGATAAAGTTTTAACAGCTGTAAGTAAATTTTAGTGGAAATTGTATCATCAGTTTCAAGCTACCCGTACGCACATTCTATGATTTTTGAGACAGGAGTTGTGTCAGAAATATTATTTACATAGAAATTACCAAAATTATAATTAGAAACATTTTATGATATAATAAACTCCTCTAAACTTTATCATTTTAATCTAATAAACAAATAAATTAATTCATATATTTCATTGTTTTATTTGTATATTTTATATACTTACATTTATTCTTGGACAACTAAAGTCACGTATACATGAAAGTGTTAATTGGGAAGTGTTAACATAACATCCATTTACACTGAAATGATTGCGAGCATTTTTTTAGACAGAGATTGCGCAAAATGCAGGATACGCAGGCGAAGGTTATGATGTTGTCTCACAAGATGGTTATATTTTGCGAGTGGACAGGATCACAGAATCGAAGAAAAGTTTTCCGTCTGAACTTTTCCCTCTTTTTAAAAATATTTCAACAATATTGGATTAAGGAAAGTTTAAAATTGGTATCTACGTACATAACGTTAATTACTAACGTTAATTATTAATTAGACATTTTCTTATTAATACTTTCTTTACATCTGTATTATATAATACTATTCTTGTTAAATATAAATTTACAAAAATCTGAATTACTTTTTGCTGTGTAATTTGTAATCGTTGTCATTTGACATCATTTATTTCATTTCTAAGAAAGAATAGAATACCTAATCAATATTTTCTTTTAAATTTTAGATTTTATACTAGCAGACCAGAGATACGACGTATGGCTGGGCAATATGCGTGACAACAGATACTCACGAAAACATTTGACCTTGACCATTTCAGACCCAGATTTTTGGAATTTCAGATATGGAATAACTACATATTATGATTTATTCCCGGAAATCAAGTCATTGTATTTTAAGAGTAATTGGTCCGTTTGTACAGTTGGAGTGAAATGGGAATATATTCCAGCGATGATTGATCACATTATCGAGCAAACACAGCAACCAAAGATCTTTATGGTGTCACATAGCCAGGGTACTACGTCGTTTTTTGTGATGGCTAGTGAAAGGCGAGAATATCAGGAGAAAATGATCGCTTCTTTCGCTTTAGCCCCGGTAGCCTTCTTGTCTCGAATAGAGAGTCCCTTATTCCACGTGTTAGCCACTTTCACTGGAGATATCTATGTACGTTTCAAAACCTAATTTTAATATTATTAATATTATTATGAATGTTACTAATTACTAAACGTTTCAATTTTTTGAAATTTTCAGTTACCAAAATTGCTAATTAAATAAAATTCTGATTTTAATGTTAGGCGAAACAACAACGAATAAAGTTTTTACATCTTTTATCTTTTTATAGTTTCTAACGAATTCAGTAGGTATTTATGAATTTGAGCCATCCAATAGACTTATGCAAGCGATTGGAGGAATTATATGCCAGGAGGGATCGCCTTTGCAGTCAGCATGGAAAATCTCCCTTGAACCGATTTTTGGTTTGGATGAAACGCTTAATACAGTAAGCAGACGCAAAAAAAAAAAATGCATTGTTAATTAATAATTATACATAATGGTTTTCTATTACGCAGTATCATCCTGCTGGTGTTGCTGTTAAACAATTTGTACATTATGGACAGTTGATTCAATCAGGTTAATATTCAATAATCGAACACACAGATGAATAGAGTTTTATAAAATTTTTCTTACATAGCGCTCTATCCTTTCACAGGGATGTTTCGGAGGTTTGACTGTAGCCTTGCTGACAATATAGAAAAGTATGACAAAACTAATCCTCCTGATTATAATGTTCGCACTATAATATTACCAGTGTATTTGCATTACGCCATCAATGATATAATTGCCGACGTTCAGGATTGTATGGCATTAATTGCGGACCTTCAATTGGTCTCAAATTTTTCAATCTTCTCTTCTCTGTCAATGGTTTTACAGGACGTTCTGGAATTGTACGAAGTATTGCCCAATGCTCAGAAATTTTTAGTACCATGCGACATTTTCGTACATCTTGATTTCGTATAGGGAAAGAATGTCAATACCTTGTTATATAATAAAATTCTGAGTTTTATGGAACGTTATAGAAAATAAATGATAATTAATACTTTGTGCAAGTATATTTACGTTTGATGTTCATTTTTATGTGCTATCACATTAATAAAATATGAGTGGTCACAAGTTTTTTTTTGTGGTTCTTTCATTATAAAATCTACCCAATACGCAGAATCCAATGTATTGGGCAGAAATTTTTATTAATATCTCAATAACTAATAAATCACCGAATGTGAAATTTTCGCGTCCCTTCATCGCTCCTTTTTCATATGTCACATTTTCCGCTACCGAAATCTTTCGGAAGTAGAGTCGAATTATCAGTTTGAAAATTCAAAAATTTTTAGAATACAGTAGTCGCAGTGTTTTTCATTTATGCAACCTCTTTGTTAATTTCTGCAGCCAAGATGTCTTGAACTTTCCAGAAATGACAAATGTTTATCTATAACAAGTTTCATTTCTTCTGTGTACAAATGCATAAAAAGAAATCTCAAAAATATGTGGTGATTAACGATAATTTTCCGATATTTATAAGCCTTCTTAACATGTTTTTCTTTTTTAACTGAATATCTAGATTTTCAAGCCTTAACATGTCCTCGTTCTTCAAGCTTCGAAGAAATTACATTTCATGTGTACGAACTTGGAACAATTAAACGATTTCGCCGAAATTTTTGTGGATAAATAAGTAAGGAATGAAATTTTGAAGACAATCTGTTATTGCGATGGAAATTACGTAATAACCTTTATAACTTTGAATTGAAAATTTATTGAGAAAAGTTGCGAAATTGAAATGAAACTTGGAAGTAAAGCTCAACGTCCAGGAAGTCGAAAACCGCGATGTGTTTTCTTTGCTAAGTCTTGTATCTGTTCGGTTAGAAAATTATGTAGCAAATTCTACTTATGCATACAAAAATTAACTTTTCTTACAGAAAGAAAACGTATTTGGGTTTTTAAATCAATATTTTTTTGGTATTTTAGATTGTTTAATTCGTAGTGTAGTATCTTTTTATTCTGTAATTCTATTAAGTATTTATTAATCTATAATATTAATTATCACTATTTCCATATATTCTATAAGAATGATAGAAATTTGAAAATTTACGAAAAATAGGAATTCTGTACGAATCATTCATTGTAATATAAATGAATTTATCTTTCTAGTAATTAGGTCAATACAAATGACGTACATATGTCATATATGGAAAGGATATTCGTTTGAGGTGTCTTTCAGTTGTTGCTATAAGGATCAGAAATACGAAAAAATATTTGAAATGAAATTTTTTTATGTCTTTGAATTGAGCATATTATTTAAACAATAGTTTGATCTTGTGATAACGTTGGGTTTCTTGTGTATCACGATTAAAGTTTCAATTGCATTCTACATTTATTCGGGCCATTTTCTATAATTCTAATTGTTAGAATTATTTTGTACAAAAGACATTAGACTTCATGTCCGTATATAAAAATTTATTATTCTATTTAGATATCTCCGAGACGATTTAGATATTTTCTATTTAGATATCTTAGATACTTTTGAAAGCAATTGAATTAGAATCCTACCAAACCTAACATTAATCAAACTTTAACTTGAACAAGCTGCTTTTCATTAACGTTGAATGCAGCAAGCTACCGATCAAATCTTCGTCTAATACGTCGGTACACTACAAATAATAACATACAAATAAAATTTACAAAATAAATATAATAATATACAATATAAAATACGATATAAAAATTAATATACAAAATAATAAAGTATAATGTATGTAATACAAAATTATGAAAGAGCTCATGGAAACGAAAAATCTAACAATAGTATAAAAATAAATATATTAAAATAGTTGAAAAGAAAGAAGAAGAAATTAAAAATAATAGTAATAATAATAAAATAATAATAGCAACGAACCTTCTTCGGGCGGCATGTAGTAATAGCAATCGGGCAAGTTCCGACTGTTGTAAAAGGCGATAGTTTGCTGCTTGATGGACAAAGCAATATGAATCTGAAACGTTTGAGTTTGAGCCAGACAGTCATCGTGTGGATGAAGCATAGTGAAATGATACGAAATGGAATGATTCAGATAGAAGATCGAGAATCGTGATGAGTGGACTGTATATTTTGTAATTGTCACACGGATCGTTATGTCGCATTGAATTTTATTACAGTATATCCCACTGTTCCGACTGTCGCACGGCTCGGTACGTCGTACTGAATTTTATCGCACTTAATGATTTGTAATGGATGTCGTACTGATCGATACGTAGCACTAATTTTTTTATTGAACATCGCACTGATCGGTATGTCGCATTAATCTTCCTCGCACTGCCTGTCTTATTGATCGCGGGTCTGCATTGTGCAAATGTGATAACTAGTGCTGACCGATCACTTTAAAGTGCAAGAGATTTCCTTAACATAATTCTTCTAAAAACGTTGAAATTATGAATCATCGATAAGATTATCGATGCTAACCGTTTCTAAATGACGCTAAACGTAACAAACACGCGAGTCAGCGGCCGGGAAAGAAAACTTATCGTGTCAAAACGTGGCAGACGTTAGGACTTCTTGCTAGTATGAAAAACCGTTGCTTTCTAGGTAGGATTCTAATTCACTCGTCAGAAGTGAGATTTGTGTTTGTATTTGTATTGTATGATTTGATAATCTGACGAACATGAATTATAAGGAATGTGTAAGATTATACATGTAGTAGTATGATTATACACGTAGAAGTGTTGTGAGAAAACGTGTTGAAATGCTGTATGAAAACACTCGCGTGAACTCTTGTAAACATCTGTCTACTTTGGATGAAGTTGAACTTCTTTGTGAGTGGTCTTATAGTGATGTTTTCCCGGGCACGAGATTAGGCAGGTAGCTAGTTGAGTCCAGATGTGGTTTATGACGAGGACAGTTGCGATAAAGAAACTTACCGAACCTTGGAATTGGGAATCAGGCATGACTACAACAATGAAGTAGAAAGTAACGGAACATGTGAAAGTACGGACAAGAGAAATATCTCTGCCGTGGACAAAATAATAACTTTGGAAACTATTATCCTTGGCTCGATAAATTTATTTTTCGCATCACTGTTTGGCCCTCGCTGTGTTCGGTGAGTCCGAACATTATTTATTATCATATCTGTGTAACAGATGTGCCGAGCACAAGGCCACTTAAACTATGGCTGATTGTGAGTGAAGCACTGGGTTGGCCGTCATAGCTGAATCGACGCAATAACACGAACAGATACAGCTATTTTCCCTTCCATGCTCTGGAGTGGGTCCTTATCCGACAACCAATTTGCCTTTCGTGTGGGACGTTTTACCATTGATGCAAATGATCACGTCAAGTCTCTCGCGCTGCCTACAGTTTCTCAGGGTGGGGTGGCGCTGGCGGTGTCCATCAACATAGTCAACGCTTCAATTTCCTTCCCCAGGCGAAAATACGGCGTAAACTCGTTCAACACAATGTGCTTTTCTACTTGAGGAGGACGATTGACAACTATCAGGATTGTTGAATTTACGACCGAGAAAGGCACGATCCGAAGGAAAATGAATCGCGGCATTCCATAGGAGTCAGTCCATAGGAATTGGCCCCTTGCTCTGGGACGTGGAATTTAACACTAGAATTACCGACGACTGCAGCGTAGAGAATTTTATCATTAGAGATATTAAAATGAAAAAAAGGAAAAAAAAATTAAAAAAGTACAATAGAATACAATAGTTTATATTTATGTATTTCATAAAGAATCACTCAAATTTCTAAAAATACACTGTTTCACATCTGTAATATATCTAACAAAAATTATGAATTTGAAAATTTTTCAAAATTATGAATTACCAAAGTGATCAAAATGACTAATTTATAATTTCCTTACCGAAATTTTATATATATATAACAGTGTATTTTTAAATACTCGAGTGATTTTTAATAAAATGTATTAATGGAAGCTTGTCTTCTTTCTTGTATTATTAAGTTTTTCTTGTAGCTTGCACTTTAATTTCTTTGACACAAATATTATACTTTTTCGTCGGTAGTTCTAGTGTTAATTCGTTTTCTTCTGGAGGACCAGATAAGAAGAGTTCGCCGACTATATAGGAATGAATTCCAATCCATGATCCTCTATCCGGATCGCTTTTCTAGTCTGCGGATCTCAGAGTCAATTCAAAAGACGTAACCTTACGGGAATAAAACGAGTCTAAAACGAGGAGAGTATGACGACCAAAGTTATCTGTCTCTTCTTTCGATGACACTCTGTACAAGAGGCTAAAGAATCAATAAAGAAATCTATGAAAAGTCTCTCTTGTAGATCTTTACTTTGTATCTTGTCGATCATCTTTGTATTTTAATATCCAGTATTGAGTGGTTGATACTTTAATTTTTTGTAACAAATATCGATTGCGGACGAGTTCCGATCGTTGTAATAGAATAATCACGTATTCCTTCGTTACAACGTCAGAGATACGATCTTTGACGTTGCGTGACAAACGTTCAATGCTGGTGTCCTAATCAGTATTTTTGTTTGGAGTAACCTTCTCTTGTCACCGTGACATGTTAAAAGATAAACTTCTTGTTACATTATTATTTTGAAATATACACACATACGCTCGAAATAGATTCGTTCTGGAGCCATGTTGTACAAAATCCAATCAAAAAGGAAATATTAGTGATGTACATTAAGTATAACATTGTAAATTTAGAGTTAATAATTTAAGAAAAGTTGAAATGAAAAATATAAGTGTAGTTAGTGTTTTAAATACATCATGATGTAATAAAGAGAGTATAACTTAAAAATTTAAACCAGCCTTCATTGAGGATTCGTCGTTACTTTCAACTCACACATTCTTTCGCATTTCCCATATTTAAAGAAGTAATAACGAAGTATAATGCGCAGATTTGTAAACGACTGTATATTTTTAATCGAGGATTAATCTGAAAATCAATAATTGATAGAAATTTAATTCGCTAATTCTTGACATAAGATTAAATGTATCAATATCAATCTAATGTTACATACAGTTATATTCTGTTTATCTCGCAGATGGAAGCATCTCATAAAAGATTAAAGTTATAAAAATATTTATGCAAAAGGATACGTTATGCGATGCTAATGATATTTTTCTGAGTGGAATATATTACATAATCATTACATCAATAAGTTTTCCTAATGACGTCAAATAATTATCGAGGGCATCGATGATAAGTTCAAAAAAAAAAATTAATTTGTTTATTTATTACCAAAAACGGGTATTTAGTTTGTAGTTTTACGGTAACTGTATTAGTTTCAAAAATACTTTTTCTTCAATTTTCTGAATCATTTGTATTGTCATAGGAAGGATAAGGGAAAATATATGCAATATTCCTATGTTTATGAATATTGTCATTACCATTCATGCGATAAGCAAATATATATATATACATATGAAGATACGAAATAATCGTAGTTAAACACGTTCTATCCACCATAATGTTACAAAAAATTAGTTATTGTATATTGCCAGTAATCATAGGAGTATCCTTTATACGGCAATATGAGGCAAACGAAATTTCTGAAGTATTCTTTGACGATGAAGTTTTAACTGCAGTAAGTAAATTTTATTCTGTATAATTGTGTTATCATTTTCCAATTATCCGCGAACACGTTCTATAATTTTTAAGACAGAAATTGTGTATAGGAAACATTATTTATATAGAAATTATCACAACTTATTATTATAAACATTTATTATAAACGAATAACAACAAACTATTATAAACATTTTTTCATAATAAACTTAATTTTTCAATTAATTTAACTCTTCCATTATCTCATTGACACATCTTTATATATTTATTTTCATTTCCGGACAACCAAAGTTGTGTATACGTAACGTGTGAAGTTGTAAATATAATTTCCATCTACAATGAAATAAATGTGAGCATTTCTTTAGACAGGGATTGCGCAGAAAGCGGGATACGCAGCAGAAAGTTACGAAGTTGTCACACAGGATGGTTATATTTTACGACTGGATAGGATCACAGGATCGAAGAAAAGTCCTCCGTCTGAAAATAAAACAGCTGTATTGCTTCTTCATGGAATTTTAGATGCCTCGCCTACGTGGCTTGTGGAAGGACCTGAAAAGGCTTTAGGTACATATTATCAAATTAATCACTTGCTACTTTTTCGCCTTTTTAAAAATATTTCAACAATGTTGAAATAAGGAAAGTTTAAAATTCGTATCTACGTACATAACGTTACTTACTAATTACCGCTAATTATTAATTAGACATTCTCTTATTGATACTTTTTTTACATATGTATTATACCATACTATTCTTGTTAAATATAACTTTACAAATATCTGAATTATTTTTTGCTGTGTAATTTGTAATCGTTGTCATTTGACATCATTTATTTTATTTCTAAGAAAAAAACAGAATACTCAATGAATATTTTCCTTCAAATTTTAGGTTTTATACTTGCAGACCAGGGATACGACGTATGGCTGGGCAATGTGCGCGGCAACAGATACTCACGAAAACATTTGACCTTGACCATTTCAGACCCCGATTTTTGGAATTTCAGGTGTGGAATAACTACATATTATGATTTATTCCCGGAAATCAAGTCATTGTATTTTAAGAGTAATTGGTCCGTTTATACAGTTGGAATGAAATGGGAATATATGACGTTCCAGCGATGATCGATCACATTACCGAGCAAACACAGCAACCAAAGATCTTTATGGTGTCACATAGCCAGGGTACTACGTCGTTTTTTGTGATGGCTAGTGAAAGGCCAGAATATCAGGAGAAAATGATCGCTTCTTTCGCTTTAGCCCCGGTAGCCTTCTTGTCTGGAATAGAGAGTCTCTTATTCCACGTGTTAGCCACTTTCATTGGAGATATCTATGTACGCTTCAAAGCCTAATTTTAATATTATTAATGTTATCATGAAAGTTATTAATTACTAAACTTTTCAATTTTTTGAAATTATCAATTACCAAAATTGCTAATTAAATAAAATTCAGATTTTAATGTTAGGCGAAATAACAATAAATAAGATCTGTACACCTTTTATCTTTTTATAGTCTATAACGGAAGCACTAGGTATTTATGACCTTGAGCCATCCAACAGACTTATGCAGAGGATTAGAGGGAAAATATGCCGTGACGGATCACCTGAGCAATTAGCGTGTACAAGCGTCCTTGAAATACTTTTTGGCTTGGATGAAAAGCTTAATACGGTAAGTGGATGCAAAAAAAAGCATTGTTAATTAATAATTATACATAATGGTTTTCTAATAAACGTGATTATAATTCATAGACTCTGCTGCCTCTTATTATGCAATATGATCCTGCTGGTGCTAGTATTAAGCAATTTGCACATTATGGGCAGCTGATTCAATCGGGTTACTATTTAATAATTAAATATTAATACAGATCAGTGGAGTTTCAGAAAATTTCTTTAACATTGCGTTCTGTCCTTTCAGGCAAGTTTCGGAAATTTGATTATGGCCTTGCCGGCAACATGGAAAAGTATAACGAAAAAAATCCTCCTGATTATAATCTCCGCAATATCAGATTACCAGTGTATTTGCATTACGCCACCAATGATATAATTGCCGACTTTCAGGTTTGTATGGCGTTAATTGCGGACCTTCAATTAGTCTCGAATTTTTCAATCTTCTCTTCCCTGTCAATGGTTTTACAGGACGTTCTGGAATTGTACGAAGTATTGCCCAATGTTGAGAAATATTTAGTACCATCCGACGTTTTCGCACATCTTGATTTCGTGTGGGGAAAAGATGCCAATACTTTGGTATACAATGAAGTTCTGAGTCTTATGGAGAGCTATAGAAAATAAATATTAATTGCTACTTGATGCAAGTAATTTTCGTTTGATGCTTTCATATTAATAAAAATATTAATGATCGTAAGTTTGTGGCTTTTCCATTACAAAATCCAACTAATACACAAAATTCAGTATAGTCTAGTAAATCATATACTTAAGAAATATTTGAATCTAAAATTCTATACTTGGCGTCCCCCTTCTGTTCCAACCTAATATCCTAAATTTTCAAATCGATCCGATACTGGGGGCGCGAGTCTGGAGTCGAGTTAATTTGAAAGTTCAAAACTTCTTGGGATGCCGTCTTCATTAATATTCCTGCAGCCTCTTTGGTCCAAGATGTCTTGAAGAGCTATAATCTATAAGCTATCCTCCCACAAATGATAAATGTATATCTGCAACAAGTTTCACTTCTATGTACAAGTTTATTGTAAAAAATCATAAAAATACTTTATTGACTAACGGTAATTTTCGGATATTTTTGTATATAAATCTTCTTAACATGTTTTTCTTTTTTAATTAAACATCTATACTTTTAAATCTTCTCAATACAGGAAATTGCATTTCATGTACGAACTTAGTACTATCACTTAAACAATTTCGCGTAACATAATGGAAATTTTTGCAGATAAATAATTATGAAATCAAATTTTTGAGGCATTCTGTCGTAATGAAAATTGCATAATATAGTTTATATCTTTATAACAGAAACTTCAAAACGGTGACTTGGAAGTAGAATTCGTCATCGGAGATTTCAAAAACCGCGAACTTATTACTTTTGCATAGTCGTGATGTTTATTCATTTATCAAACTGGAAGTTAGTAATTCCTTCTTATACATCGCCTTTTTTATGTAGAAGTATATAGAAAAAAAATCTCAATTACTTCAGTCACTAACAGTAATTTTCTATTTCTGTTGTAAGTTTTCTTAATATTTGTTTCTTGTTTAACTGAATATTTATATTTTTAAATCTTCTCCACCTTCTAAATCTTTGTAGCGGCCTAGGATTTCATGTGTACGAACTTGTAATTATTAAACGATTTCATCGAAATTTTTGGGGATAATTGAATAAGGAATGAAATTTTGAAGGCAATCTATTATTTCGATGAAAATTACAAAATAAACGTTATAACTTTGAATAAAAAATTTATTGAGAAAAGTTGCGAAATTAAAACGTAACTTGGAAGTAAAGCTCAACGTCCAGGAAATCGAAAACCGCGATGTGTTTTCTTTGCTAAGTCTTGTATCTGTTCGGTTAGAAAATTATGTAGCAAAATCTACTTGTGCATACAAAAAATAACTTTTCTTACAGAAAGAAGACCCGAGTATTTTTTATTCTAGATGTTATAATTCGTAGTATAGTATCCTTTTATTCCGTAATACCATGAAGTATTTATTAATATATAAGATATTCTTTATTGCGTTCTTCATACTGGATGATATGTTGAAGGATAAATACTCCCTACTACGCTACGAAATATATAGACATATGCACAAAATCGGTTCGCTTTAGTGCTATAATAATATACAAAATTTTTATCAAGTAACAAATCCTCAAATGTACATTAAGTACAATATTCTAAACTTTTAGATTTAAAAATTGAACAAAAGTTTATGAAAAATACAAGTGAGCTAATGTTTTTGAATATATATTTTGACATCATGTATAAGGACATGCAATAAAAAATGTGGGGCATTATTCAACTATTTAAACCTGATTTTAAAGGACAACTCGATTTTATCTCAGGGGCGAACAATTGTTATCACACTGGACACCACACAATTTCCGAAGGAAATATTTTTTAGAATTTCCGATATTTAGAGGAAAAATAACGTGCAGATACTTAAAACGGACATATGCTTTTAATCTGGCAATCAATAAGTGATGCTTATTTAATTCGCTACTTTTTGATACAGGAATATATGAGAGATTGAACTTATACAAAGAATATTTTTACACACAAGTCGTTGGCTCATTGTGGGATGCATTTTCCTGGATGGAGGAGATTTCATGGTAGGTTTCAAGTAGATTCTTTTAAATAACACCATACACTTCTATATGCATCAATTTATCTAATTATTCTTTATAAAAAATGTATTACCTTAAGAAAATTGTTTTGAAGTAGATCCGATATAATAACGAGTACAATTACAATTATAGACGTAATCGGTAAAGAACTGCAACAAAAAACATCAATCATTAGCGATAACAATGAATAATTAATTATGTAACTTGAAATCAATAAGGCAAGAGAAACGAATTTCGAATTCCATTATAGAACGTTCTCGATAATAGACGATATGTTAAAGGATAATCACTTCCTGTTACATTATTTTAAAATACACACACATACGTTAGAAATAGTTCGTTTTAGAGCCACAATGATATACAAAATTCAATCAAGTAAAAAATATTAATAATGAACATTAAGTCTGATATTATAAATTTTTACAGTTAATAATTTAACAAACTATATTTGAAACGAAAAGTAGAAGTGTAATTACTGTTTTAAATACGTCTTGATATAATAAAAAGGCTATTATTTAAAAACTTAAATCAAATCTTCACTGAGGACTCGCCGTTATATCAAAGTGAAATCAATTGTCATCGTATGCTACCTTTGATGTCGTACAATTTTCAACTCAAATTGTGTTTCTCATACTTACAGAAATAATAACGCGCAAATTAAAACAAACATACTTTCTATACTTCTGATCCATTATTGCCCTGACAATCGGTTATTGATAGTGATTTAAATCGTTACTTTTTAATATAAGACTATAGCAGAGTAACGTATATATCGTATTCTCTCAAAATGAAAACGTCAAAAATTAAAGTTTTGAAGAAAATTTTCCTACCAAAATGTTTTGGTATAAAAGGCACATTATACGGTGTTAGTGAAATATCACTATAATAATACTGCGTAATGGAGATTTCCAATTGATATTGCGATATTACATAATTTCGAATGCATCTGATTATTCTTTTATATATTTGTCGAAAAAACATTGGTTTTCGGAATACTTTCTTTTTAATTCTGCGTATCTTATCACATGAAAGAAAGTGAAAAATATGTGCATGCTGCTATATTAATGTTACCTGTCTTTTACGCGATAAGCTTCTACATTGCAAATATATATAAAGAGAAAACGAAATAACTCGTTAGGTAGTTAAACACGAATCACACACGACAATGTTCAAAACATTAGTATTGTGTTGCTTGTTGCCAATAATCATGGCAATGGGCGTACCTAATAAAGGGCTGCCCAATATAAGGCTTCCTAATATAAACGACATTTCTGATCTCCTTAACGATCAAGTTTTAAGCCCCGTAAGTAAATTTCATTGGCACTTATGACATTATTTTTTCTCTATGCATAAGCAAATTTTATAATTATTGAAACAATAGTTGTGTATAAGAAAATTGTTTACATCGGATTTATTGGAACTATTATTATAGAAATCTTGTATGACAGAATTATTTTTCCAAAATTTTGACATTTCAATTAATTTTATTATTTTATTACATTACTCATATACTTATTTATTTTTATGTACTTTATTCTTGGACAATGAAAGTCACGTATATGTGCCGCGAGCCGTGAGTTTTAATAAAATTTTCAGTTACATTAAAATGAATGGAAGCATTTTTTTAGATGGAACTTGCGCAAAATGCGAAATACGAAGCCGAAAGTTACGAAGTTGTCACACAAGATGGATATATCTTGCAACTAGATAGGATCACATCGTCGTCAAACGCCTCTGTCTGCTAATAGAACACCTGTATTACTTCTTCATAGAATTTTAGAATGCTCGGTTACGTGGATTGCAGCTGGTCCCGGAGCTTTAGGTCTCGCAAAACAAACCATTTGTACTTTTGCATCTCTAGAAAATGTTGGACTGGAAAGAAAATTTTAAATTCCTATTTGCCTACGCATAATATTAATTATTAATTAGACATTTTCTCATCAATCTTTTATTTTGGAATATATGTTATACTTATTCACTGCTTTTGTTATATATAATCCCATTTTAATAAATTATTCTGTTTCCTTTTTCAAATTGACACCGCTAACTTCGATAAAAGAAGACAGAATAACTGATCAATCATTCTTTTCAAATTTTAGGCTATACATTAGCAGACCAGGGATACAACGTATGGCTGGGGAATGTGCGCGGCAACAGATTCTCACGGAAGCACACGAATCTGACAACTACCAACGCAGAATTTTGGATGTTCAGGTACAATTATTCAATCAAGATTTATCCCCAAAGTTCATGTCGTATTTTGATAATAACTGATCCGTTTGTACAGTTGGCATGAAATGGGAATATACGATCTCCCAGCGATGATCGATCACATTATCGAGCAAACAGAGCAGGAGAAGATCTTTATGGTAACGCATAGCCAGGGTGGTACCGCGTTTTTTGTGATGGCTAGTGAACGGCCAGAGTATCAAGAGAAAGTTATCGGTCTTTCTGCTTTGGCTCCAGCAGTCTTCATGTCTAGAGCAGGACTTACTCTTTTCCAAGTGTTGTCCCTTGCAGCCGCCGATGGCAAGGCTTCAAAACCTAATATGAATATTATTAATAATTATTAAAGTTATTAATTAGGAAAATTTTCAATTTTATGGTATTATTAATTTCCAAAACAACTAACCAAATAAAATTAATTTTAGTATCAGGTGAAACAGCAATGAAAATTATTTTAGCGCCTTTTGATTTTTTTACAGTGGATATTTATAATTTGCTGGGCATACATCAATTTATGCCATCCGGTATACTATTACAATCAGTAGGAAGAGTGATATGCCCTCAGCAATCACCTCTCTTGCCAGCATGTGAAGGCATCTTTGATCTACTTTTTGGTTACGACGGAAACTTTAATACGGTAATCAAACTCAAATAATAGTGCATTAAAAATTAATATGTACACGTACTAATTTTCAATTGGACTTGATTTGAATAGATAGTCTGTGTTGCTTCTTGTGTCGCAATACGATCCTGCTGGTGCGTCTGTTAGACAATTTGCACATTATGGACAATCGATTCAATCAGATTAATATTCATATAATCAAACATATAGGTGAAACATACAGGTGAATAGAATTTTATAAAATTTATCTCACGATGCGTTTTCTTTTTTCACAGGCAAGTTTCGGAAATTTGATTATGGCGTTACCGGTAACATGAAAAAATATGGCCAGGAACAATCTCCTGATTATAACCTCGGCAATGTTTCGGTATCAGTGCAACTGTATTATGGCACTAATGATATTGTTGCTGATGCTCAGGTTTGTATAGCGTTGATTGCGAACCTTCAATTTGTCTCGAATTTTTCAATCTTTCCTTCCTTGTCAATGGTCTTACAGGACGTTCAGGAATTGTACGAAAAACTACCCAGTGGTCAAAAATATTTGATACAAACTGACAATTTTGCACACCTTGATTTTCTGTGGGGAAGCAATGTAAACACTTTGATATACAATAAAATTCTGAATTTCATGGAACAGCATAGAAAATAAATATTAATTATTACTTTGTGCAAATAATTTATGTTCAATATTCGCATTTGTGTTGTTTATTACAAAGTTGTTATTGTTTGTGTTAATAAAATTATAAGTGAACACGAGTTTCTTTTGGTCGCTCTTTTCCCACCCAATACATTGCACAGAAATTTTTATTGTCTCGAAAAATAATAAATGTTTGAAACTAGAATTTTGTACTCAATGTCCTCTATTCTTTCCTCTCTAATAACTCAAAAATTTATATCGCTACTGAGGAGTTTCAAGAGTAGGACCGAGTCAATTTGAAAAACCAAAAATTTTTGAGTACAGTTGTTATGGTGTTTTTTATTTCGAAAATAGTTTGAACCTTGCCCTAGGTAAATGTATATTTGTTAGCAAATTTTTATTTTTTCTATATACAAGTCTATAGATAATAATTACAAAAATGAAAATCTGATATTTCGATATTTTCATTATAAAGCTTCTTAATTATATTTATATTTTGTAATAAATTCCTTATTTTTCAATTGAAACTTTCACTCGATGATTTTGTAGAAACTTTTCTGATAAATAAATAGGGAATAAAATTTTTTAGGCATCATATTGTTATATAAATTATGTGTAAATACATGGTGTTTCACGAAAATGAGGCCACCCGAATATTTTTTCTATTAATGACAGTATAAAAATCGGTGATGGAACTTAAATGATTCAAGAGAATAGGTTGGAAGAATCTTGTTTTTTTTTAAATATAATTTTTTAACGTTTTTTTCAAGGTCATTCGCATGCAGGAAACGCGTTTTTCTTTCTATTCTATTAGTTCATGAAAAAGTACATTCTTATATACGGTAAGGTTTGTCGCGTTTTCGTTATATCGCTAAGTTAAGTATTATTGTCACGGCATTTTATTTTTCTTTTATTTTGCTTGTGGTTGATTTATTTGCAGTTCCTAGTTTCGAGTGGCCCTTTAATCTTGATAAAAATGATGAGGTTAGTTGGATGAATATTTTTTGATAGCAGATATTTGTTTGTATGGTTGCGTGTTGGTGAAGAAGGAGGAAAAATTTTTAAAAAGCTGCGTATTTTTGTCAGTTTTTTCGTGCGGTGTGGCCCTGTTCGGGTTTATGTTGTAACAGTTGCGCGTTTTGGTAGCCTTTTCTTGATTTTCAATGGGATGTCGTTGACTTTGTAATTTCCTCTTTGGTTGGTCAGTCGATTTTGGCGCTTTGGATAGGCAGTTTCAAAATAGTTTGTGTTGATGTTTGTTTCTATGATCTCCTATGCATTTAATAATGGCAGCTATTCTTTGAGGATATAAGATATAATAGGTTTTTAATTATTTTTTGACTTTGTTCTTTCCAATCCTCCAGAATTTTCTAAATTCATTAATATTTGCGAATTGTTTTCCATTCTACGACTCTCACTAAAATTTCCCCAATAATTTTCTACAATATTTAAATCCGTCTATTTTAAAACACGGATTTTTTCGTTCGCATTGTTTTACAGTATTGTTTTCGCGATGTGTTTGGCCATATTATCGTGTGTTCAAAAATATACTTATTTCCGGCAACTCGTATGGCATATGTGTTAATTTATTCGTCAATCATTTCAATATACCTTTTACTATTTAATTTTTCTGTAATAAATTTTATTTCCACCTTACCGTACTAATCAATATCCCCCACAATCATTATGCCGCTGCGATTGCGCAATATTTATATTTTTGTTTGTTCTTCTGAAAAACTGCATCTGATGACATTCAATATATTACATACATATTCACGCCCAAGAATACTAATGTAATAATCTACGCATTCTTTCTACGATACATAATATCAGAAAATTTAGAGTGTAAGACCTTTTTGTCTTAGAGAATACGCACAATATATCTGTTTTAAGGACGTTATTATGCACATTATTATCATTATAAATATCAGAATTACGAAAATATTTTTCATACAAATATTGCATGTATTGTATTCAACGAGGGATATTAAGTAGATTTTTTGACCTTACGAAAATATTTGATTGTCCGTTACGTTTAAATATTTATACAGAAGCAGACATTTTTTGCTGCATATTAAAACAAGTGATATAGAAACACATTCAAAATACTAATTATAATTTTATTTTTCATAAATATTTACTGTGACATCAGGTCTGACACTTTTTGCGCTACTGATATTAACGTTATCCAATGTACACACGAGGAAAGTTACATCGATAATCCTGGTTATCGAGTAGAAACTAATAATTTGATGCACTCTTAGTTACGTCATAGAATAATTACTTATCTAATCTGAAGTAAATAAAACAGCAAGAACGAATTTCGATTTCGATTACAAATTTGTATTCTTAACATTAGGCGATACATTGAATGATGAGACCACTGTCCATTACATAATTTTCATATACACACGTGGTCAGAATCGATTCGTTTCCGATTCACCACCATATACAGAATCAAGTAACACAATCTCGTGGCGTACATTTTGTACAATATGAAAAATACAAGTGTAACTAGTGTTTCAAATGTGTTTTCATGTCGTATAAGAATATGTAATAAAAAATACAGGCCATTACGTGAAAATATAAAAACAATACAGGCTGTTACACGAAAATGTAAACTGAGTTTAACGAGGAACTCGTTATATCAGAATCGAACAATCATCATCACGTATCTGCTTCGATTCCATACAAGATTCAAATGAAATTCTTTTGCATTTCTCGTACTTATAGAAACAATAATATCTTCACACTTAAACCATACTGTTTATTTTAATCAACTGTTGATCTGGTAATTGGCTACTGATAGTGATTTAATTTTAAAGCTACATAAAATGAAACCTTGTGTCAATAATAATCTGATGTCATATACCGGGTGCTTTGTTCATCTCGCAGCAGAGAAATATCTCATAAAATACTAAACTTAGAATAAAAATGTTCGTACAAAAATATACGTTATGCGATATTAATGATGTTTTGTTGGCTGGAGTAGAATGTCTCAGCACGACGGTGATCTTGACGAGTGCTGCCCGCTTGGCTGAGGTTCTCTCGTTTGGCCTTTTACAGCCGTCGGAGAGATATTATGATGCAGATTGTTGGTTTTTAAAACGTATATTTGATTTGATGTGTATACAACTGTTGCTGTGTGGTGTCTCGTATGAAAGTGACTCGAATGAATGTGATAGACTTGAGTCCGGGAGAAGATGTCTCCGCGTCTAGACTCATGGAATGACTGACTGGTTCTCTCCACTGTTCTCGCGCGTTATATGACGAACCCTTATTGCGTGTCGAATTGTGCCTACGTGACTTGGCGCCAGCCAAGACGTCCTTTGTTTATTCTTTAAGAGACGTTCTTGGAATACTCTAACCCTGCCTCTCAGATAAATGTCCCATCGATAGACATGTGCCAGGGCATCCGGCACTTCTCCGCAGGATAGAGTATTCTAAGAACCTAAACTATCCTGTTCTGATCCAGAACAGCCTCTATGAACGAAACTTGATCGATAATAGATTCATTTTGTACTAATTACCAAGTCTAAAAGAGTCTGGACGATAAGAATCGCGCCAATGTCACTATCGCTTCCTTTGTAACCATGTATCACAAACTTTTAAAAACTTTGCCGAGTCGAATTTTAGGGGATTCACGTTTTGAACGAGTGTATGATAAAAATCTCATTTGGATTACGTTGGGATGTTCTAGCGATATTTTCAGCGTCAAACAGCACAGTTTCGCGAAGAGGCCAACAGATTCTGTAATTTTCTATTTTAATTTTATGATTTTAATATATTTTTATTAAAATAATCATAAGTAATATAATATAAAATATATATAATCAACAACATTTATATGATTATATATATTTATATTACATATTATTGTGTATTGCTATATTATAATATAATTTATAATAATTAGTGATATATTGTATTATAATTATTATATTGCTTATAATTATTAAATAATTAGGTTATATTTTTTATATATGTTACTTTATACGCGTACCAAAATAAACTTTCGGCTTCGAATTTTTACGATGAACTCTCATTTGACGGACAATCGCTCAGTTTCTTCCAGATAGTTTCACTACAAAAAGGAGCAAAATCTACTTTCTCAAAGAGATTATTTTCATTTTCATACAAACTTGCTTACCAACATGTTCAACTTCAACGATACAGAAAACGAACATAAAAGAATAAAGAATAAAGTGTTTTATCAACAAGACTTCCATCTTCTTGCATTTATTTTCTTGGACACTTAATTACATCCGATGCACGGAATTATTTTTTTGTTCCTGCCTCTCTTCATTTATTTTTAATTTTTTACTTACAACGGAAAACTAAATCACATTATAAATGATGACTTTTTTTTCAAATTACTATTACGACAAAAGAACGATCGTTTTGCACTTTCTGCAAGCGGATACGCAATAACCAATTTACTACTAGATTTATACCTATTGCTGAAGAACTGACAAGTAACTATACTGGATAAATGCTGCTCGTAATCGTTACTCTATTAGCCATTGATTAAGATCGAATGATAAACACCTGTGAAATTGCAAGAGAGATACGCGTTGAATAAAATACACGGATTTGATACACAGTATTTTATTACGGTCATAACGATTGCGTCCTCCGCGATATTTTCAGTTTCCATTATGTGCAAATAATGGTACTTTACGTACATAGAAACATTCTATAGTATTGGTGCACATGAAATACCGTTTTTCAAATATAATTTTGATGTTACGAAAATGTCATGCAAATTACATAATTCAATTACAATGTAATTCGTTTAACACAACTATCTTTCCAATTATATTAGAATGTTGATTTTCATGCAATTTTATATTTTTGCAAATATAGTTTAAAAGAGAGAGCTTACGTCAAAAATTTATTTTGTTATTAAATATTATAAGGAGTATTATATATTTAATTTTATTATAAGGAATATTATATATTTAATCTTAATTATTTTATAAAGTTTTTCGTATTATTGTATTTGCACTGTGCGCGTCGCCAAATTTGCCATAAATGCATAAAAATCCACAGTTTTATTATAAGAATCGGACATTACTATTGTGTTTACTATTCAATAATTATCAACAATGACTACATTATCAACATCGAGGATTGTTGCATTAATAATGCCTGTATACGCAGAATTCAATAAATTGTACCGAAACTTTTTTATTAATATTTCAAAAATTAACAATATCCGAAATAAAAATTTTATATTTGGAATCCTCTCTTTTTTTCCTTTGATTTGTTGGCCGATCCACCACCGGAGTCTTTCAAAACTAAAAACTATCAATTTAAAAATTCAAAAATTCTTGAAAAGTCCAAGTGGAATAGATGTTTTGAAAACTTTGCTAAATGATAAATGTGTGTGTTCAGCAATTTATGGGGCATTTTTTCTATATAGAAGTTTATGTAAGAAAATCACAGGACCACATTCCAATCGTTCATGTAGCGATTAATGATGAAATCCCGATATTTTCATTATATATCTGTTTCATAACAATTCTTTCTCTCTCAATTGAACTCTTACTCAAAAACGATTTCACCGGAATTTTACAGATAAATAAATAGGAAGTCAAATTTTTAAAGCAGCCCATTATCGTTATGAAAATATATCCTATATATTATATAATATAATTTGCAATACTATAATAAAAACTTTTTGAAAAAAGTTTCCAAATTAAAATAAGATTTATGAGAAAAGCTGGACGTCCAAAAATTTGAAAACCGCGAACTATGTTTTCCGCTAAAGATCTGATAAATTAGACACACAAGTTTCATAATTGTATCTTAAAGAAACTAGCCAATAAAGATTTGCTGACTATTCGTTTATAAAACTAAATGATTCCTTTTTTACGCATACAAAAAATAATTTTTCTTACAGAAAGAAAAAATAATTGGTATTTAATTAGTATTTTTTATTCTGGATGTTTTATTTCGTAGTTATTCTTCAGATCCGTAGCAAATATTTACTAATCTATAAGTGTTAGATAGGAAATAAAGAAATACTTAGAATACTAACTGATAAATATCAGACTTTTTCAAATAAAATGGACTACGCTTGTTGCTGTTTTTCTTATTTACTCGTATCTATCTTCTTTCAAATCATGCAAGTAATAAATCAAAGTTGTATACTGGGGAATTCGAGAATTTGAAAATCATTGTTTTTAATTATCATTGTTTGCACGAATTCCATTCGTGTATGACAAAGATAAAAATATGAAAATATGCAAAAAAATCTGAATTCGATATAAATCATACAGCATAATGTCAACAAAAGATTTATCTTTTTAGTAGTTACGTCGTTTTATATATATTTTTTTAATATATCGACGATTGATCCGATAATCGATAATTGATAACGATTTAAGTCGCTATTTTTTTATATAAGATAATGCCACCTGAGAATCTACTGACAAATAAATATATATAAAGCTGTAACAAACTTATATAAAGGCATGAACTAACTCGTAGTTACTTATTGTTAGACACATATCACCTACAACAATGCTTAAAAGATATATTTTCTGTTGGGTGTTGCCAGTAACCTTAGGAGTACCTCTTATAGGACAACAGCATGAAACAAACGAAATTTCTAACGCAACCTTTATAAATAAAGTCTTAACACCCGTAAGTATATTTTGTTGGTAATTACATTAACACTTCCGAGTAAGAATTTCATTATCTGCAAGAACGTTGTACAAATCTTGAAACAGCAATTGTGTTTAAAAAAATGTTATTTATACAGAAACTATCAGAATTATCATTACAGATATCTTAATCTAGTAATCTTTCCAAAATTTTAAAACTTTAATGAATTTAATTATTTTATTATTTTAATAAATATTACAAACAAGTGTTACAATTTTAATAAATTTATAAGAGATTTAACTCTTATACTGACGTAAAGTCAATATAGGCTGCATAAATATTAGGTTTATGTTAGATGTTATTTTATCCGTGTACTACAACGCCAGTTTTAAATGAGCATGTATAAGAGGTAAATTTGTTTTGAGAAGTTTGTCGCGACATATTTGTGGAAATAATACACAGTCCCATACAGTCCCATGTTGATGCATACGCGTCATGGACGTATATGTGTAAGCAAAATTCAATATATAGTGGCTTCTCGCGAATATCTTCGAAACTAAAATCGCACGGGAATTAGAGAAAAGCTGTTCAAAATTTTCATCGTAACAACATATTTAAATTTTATTAAAATCAGTGATGTGTTCCCTTCTATTCACAGTTTCCAGTTACACTGAAATGAATGCGAACATTTTTTTTAGAAAGAGATTGCGCAAAATGCGGGTTACGCAGCTGAAACTTATCAAGTCGTTACACATGATCGATATGTTCTGCAACTGGACAGAATTACAGGATCAAAGAAAAGTCCTCCGTCTAACAATAAGCCAGCTGTACTACTTCTTCATGGAGTTTTAGATTGCTCGGCAACATGGCTTCTGGATGCGAAAAAGGGTTTAGGTATTATCAGAGTAATCACATATTTTTCTTTTTTTCAGTTCTATAGTGGCAAACAAAGAGATTAAAATTGATATTTGCCAATGTACATGATGTTAATTATAAACATTAATTATCAATTAGACATTTTCTTATTAGTATTCTATTTTAAGATGTACATATGCCACTATACTTCTTGGATACAATTCCATTTTATGAGATTTTAAGTTATCTTGTGCTGTTTGTTTTTTAAACTCTTTTCCAGTCGCCACTGTATATCGCACATATCGTTCTTAAGAAACGACAAAATATTATTCATTATATTCAGGTATAATGGACGAATTTGTTTAAATATTTTCTCCCAAATTTTAGGTTTTATATTAGCAGACCAAGGATATGACGTATGGATGGGCAATGTGCGCGGCAACAGATACTCACGGAAGCACTTGGACTTGTCTCCTTCACACTCAGATTTTTGGATGTTCAGGTATAATTAAAGTAATCACTCATTTAGATTTATCCGCATTTTGATTTTGATCGAGTCATTTCATTTTGATAACATAACAATTGATTCGTTCGTACAGTTGGCATGAAATGGGAATATATGATATCCCAGCGATGATCGATTACATTACCGAGCAAACAGAGCAGGAGAAGATCTTTATGATAACACATAGCCAGGGTGGTACCGCATTTTTTGTGATGGCTAGTGAACGGCCGGAATATCAACAGAAAGTTACTGCTGCTTTTGCTTTGGCCCCGGCAGTCTTCATGTCTAGAACAAAAAGTCCTCTTTTCAAAGCATTGGCCCCTCATGCTAACGATATCAATGTACGCTTCAAAAATTAATTTGAATATTACTGATAATCATTGAGATTAATAATTACTAAAATTTCCAATTTTATAAAATTATTAATTACCAAAATTGATAATGAAACAAAATTACTAATTTTAACGTTAGATGAAACAACAATGAACAAAGTTTTTACATCTTTTTATAGTTGATAACGGATTTAATAGGCATGTATGAATTTAAAGCGTCCAATAAACTTATACAAATGATTGGAAAAAAGGTATGTCGCGATGCCTCAATTTTGCAACCATTGTGTAAAAACATCATATTCCTATTTGCTGGTTTCGATGAAGAACTTAATACGGTAATCAAAGACAAATTATAATGCATTATTAGTTAATAATTATACATTATAGTTTTCGATTGATTTTAATTTATAGAGTCTATTGCCTCTTATCCCACAATATGATCCCGCTGGTGCGTCTGTTAGACAATTTGTACATTATGGTCAATTGATTCATTCAGGTTAATATTCAATAATCAAACATACAGGTTAATATAATAATTTTACAATTTTCTTTTCACATTACATTCCTTTCTTTCACAGGCATGTTCCGGAAATTTGACTATGGCTTTGTCGGTAACATAAAAAAATACGGCAAAAAGAATCCGCCTGATTACAATCTTGGCAATGTCAAGTTACCAGTGTATTTGTATTACGGCACCAATGATATGTTTGTCGACGTTCAGGTTTGTATCATGTTTATTTAATTTGAATCGGTTCTTTAATTTGTTCCAAATTTTTCAATCTTTTCCTCCGTTTTAATATTTTTCTAGGACTTGCATCAGTTGTACAAATCATTGCCCAATGCTCAGAAGTTTTTGATATCCGATAATTTCGCGCATCTTGATTTTGTGTGGGGAAAGCACGTAGATACTTGGGTATACAATAAAGTTCTGGATCTTATGAAACATTATAGAAAATAAATATTATTTTGTGCAAGTAATTTGCATTTAATGTACGTTTTTCTATTCTGTCGTATCAATAAAAATATGAATGTTCACAAGTTTTGTTTTATGGCACTTTTATTACAAAATCTTATCCAATTAAAAATCTAGTGATTATGATCAATGACTGTGTCAATTTACAAAAATCAAAAAAACATTAAATATCTGTTTTAAATATTTCTTTATATGATCTAATGAAAAATCATGTGCTAGCTTGAACTTGTTAATTTATAAGTTTTTGAATCGTTTCTTCAATTCTGAAGTACTTTAAAAAATATTTTGCACATTTGTGACGAATGTATATATTACGACCAAAAAATAACACAGGCTTATATACATACATACATTTAATATTTCACCTAGCGGTATGTATAAGAATTATATTCCTTTGTAAATTTACATATAGAGGGCATATAAAATTAATCTAAAACTGTCATTAAAAACACAGCTTTAATAATTAATTTTAAACTTCCAAAGTTAAATAAATGATTAATATTAAAAAAACAGAATCATTTTTTCTTATTTTCTTAATAATTCATACATATTTGTTAATATGTAATTTCGTACAATGTGCAAAAATTTTATATAATTTCTTAAATAATTATTATTGAATTGTATTATAATTTATATAATTATTCTTGAATTGCCATTGTGAGGAGAATATTAGCCATATCCCAAATATTATTAACTTTTATATCTATCAATTGTGATAATTTTATAGCAATAACGTCTACCGTTTCACTTTTTATATATAAGAAAAATGTTCCACAAAGAATTACAGAAGCTCCTAAAAATAATACATTTGATTCTAATGTCATAAGACTCCTCTTCTCTTCTATATTTCTTGCAATATATCCTTGTATTAAACATTGCAAATGGGAGTATATTTTCTTTCTCTATAAACACATTTGCTTTATTAATGATACTAATATTATTTATGATATAATACCAATGTTTCTAGAAATGTTTATTAATAAAATTCATACCTGTAAATAAAATAAATCCAATAAATCTACAGTAAGTTCTTGCATCCTTGGAGTGTCCTTCAGGCCTGTTGCAGCCAGAAGAATTTCTATGCAATTTAATGGAGTACAAAGTGGCATTCTGAATCCGATAGTTTTAAATACCTTAAATTCTGATGAAACAATTATCTTGTGTGTATATACAGATTTTTTATCTATGCGTTGTAAAATACCAAGTACCTATATTATATAAAATATTAAGATACTACTATTGATAAATTCAAAATAGAAGTGTGTATATGTACTTGCGGTATTTTCAAGTTGTTTAAATGTGAATTCATTTTATTTGCTAATTGCAAACAGGACATGAGATACAATACTGATTGACTTGATATGCTTTTACAAATTTGCGACCAAGAACTTTGTGTGCTATCAGTATTTTTATACTTTTCCCAGAAATAGTTGCACATAAATTTATCATATAAGTGAATAGCAATATATCTAATATCTCGTTCTAAATGAAGATACTCTGTTATTTTATATATTGCATTAACAATAGGAATTGGTACAGCTGAAAATAGTATTTAACGAATGAGAAGTTTGTTGTTAATTAAAGTTCAGCAAAGTAGACATAAAGCGGATGAGAATGAAAACAAAGGGATACAGTTTTGAGTACAACAAATTACCTATATATGGCATATAAAATTCGTCTGTAGCGTTGATTAATTTTTCTTGTGCTTTAATAATTAATTGAAGTCCTTCTAACCAATCGTCAAGTAAAGGTTCTGTTTTAAATAGACATTTATTTCAAGAAGATTTAGGTTCATTATTTTCTATGTCAAACGTCTACATTTGTTTGTCAACATTTTCATTGATATTTTAACTTATTAACTTATACTAATTACCAATATAAGAAATGTCCAAATCCATTTGTTCTTAGAAAGATTCTTGTCTAAACACTATTGTTATTAAATGTTAGTCAATTAAATTTTACACACAACAATGTTATGTTTGAAAGAATACATGAAATACTGTTTAAAAGAAGCTAATTGGGTAAATCGTGAATCACGTGATATATTTCGCGATATATCGAAATTATGTTACTAAAATTAAAATTAAAATTAGATTCTATTTCGCATTATTAAAGACGGAAATCATAATCGTTTCAAATATATATTTATTTTATTTAGTATATATGTACATTTTAATACTTTTGATATATTTTATTCTACGTTCATGCTTTCATTCTGATGTATCTCTGTTAATAATAAAGGCTCGTATGTCCATTTTGGAAATACTCGTTTGTATAAATTCATTAAAATTGTATCCTGTGACTTCAATTGACCATTAAATATACATTTCATATGTCCGTGCGTACCTAGATAGAAACAATATATTATTTTTACTATTCCTTTTATTTAATTTTTTAAATTAATTACATCTTAATTAGATTAAGATTTACCTAATGGTTCTTTTATATGTCCTCTACAACCATATTTCGTTCGTAGTTTAATTGGTTTAAACCAGTTTATATCTTCTCGATGGAAAAACATAAATCTTACAACCGCTGATCGTTTATTCACTTTGTACGGATGGCCGCTAAGAACAACTCGTTTTACGACTATTCTGTCTGGATTTGCAGACAATACACTGCCAGTTGCAATTAATTCCTATAAAAATGATATATAAAAAGCATAAGCATAAATAATAAAAGCAAAGAGGCAATCTTTCGTATATTGTTATCTTCTTACCAACGATTTATTCAATTTTTCTATGTAACACAATATTGGACACGGTGGAAAAGTAATTGGAGCAAATATGCTCGCTACGACAGTACTTTCTGGTCGAAAATATCGTTCATACTGAAATATGTTTCTATAATTAGCAATAACATATAAATAAGATATATTGAAATCTTATAAAGTATAACATACTTTATGTTTATTCCCATTTGTGTGTTGACTAAATATTGGGCAAGCGGTGAATCTTCTAAAGCCACATTGAAATATCAATTTTTCTTTAGATTTTACTGACTGTGGGCTAATGTTGGTATGTTTTAGTACCAAATTTAAGACAGACATTTTATGTTCGTTCGGCAATAAACCAAATACGATTAATGGATAATTCTCCAATGCAGAAAATGTGATAAAAAGATCCTGTCGTACATTCATAACGTGAATTGTTATATACCAGCCAGGCTAAAAGAATACGTACTCGTATAATTCAACATGAATAAATAATTAATTTTCAATTAATCAATCATTTATAAACATACCATAGCACCTTTTATTTCCTGAGATTCTTTAAATATACGCTTTCGCGTTCGATCAAAATTTTCAAATTGAAATATTCTAGCGTAATCAGTAGGAAGGTTTTCTTTTGGATCCCACGAACTTGTTCTGAATGACTCTAATCCACGATACTTCTGAAACCTCTGTTTTGCCAACATATCGTGAGGTGTATCCACTTCGTCAGGAAATTGTGCATCTAATTTTGCGTCTGTATTTGAAATTTGTATATTTATATATAATTAAATATTAATTTATATATAATATACATATATTTTACAAACATACGCTTGGACTTTTCCATTGTTTCTTTCTCCTCTGTCATATCGATATTTTTATCGTACCGTTCATCGGGAACTTCGGACACAGTGATTGTCTCGTATTCTTCCTCGTCTTCTTCTGCCTCTACTTCGCTATCTACTTGAGACATTGCTTCATCGACAGACATTTTGTCTTCCGACTCATCGTCCGAGCATTCGCTCAATTCTTTTACAAAATTACATATTATTTATATTATCTATATTGCATATTATTTTACACATACATATGTAGTAATAAATACTATGTATTTCCACTATGTATTTAATTTATAGATTTAAAATACCTGCATCCTCGTCAGGAATCCAGGCTGCTTGGTATTCAGAAGTTCCTTTTGGAACTCTCTTTAAAATTTTTCGTCTTTCGGTCTTAGCTTGAGCTAATTCCTCTTCTGTAGGCCAAGTTTGCTCAGCATCCATAAGATCAGGTATATTTTCGCTTTCGAGAGATTCCTAAAGAAATAAACAATTTGTGATCGTTTTTAAAGTTTCAAGTATTATTTTACTTCGATGAAAAATTACTTGTTTCTTTGGATCTGCGCATTCGAGAACTCGAACAGACGGTTCTTCATCCATCGTATTATGTTTTCTTAATTTTTTCTCTACTGGATATGGATCTTCGGGAGAATCAATTTGAGACATTTGGAAATCTCCGAATCCAGGTATGTGTATCAAACCATTAACTGATAGTGGAACGTTTCTAAGATATCCCGAAATCATAAGAGTTCCAACATCCGTGGAATTCTAAATAAAATGAAATTTAATTGTAAGCTCATGTTTTTATCATTATAAATGTTCATTGCACTTATACCTACTTCATTGCATTTAAATTTTATTTCTTCTGCTAACAAATGAGCTCTTTTGTTCCTATAAGATACAGATCTTTGTTTCTGAGTACTAACACGCCATAAAACATTAAAGGCATCAGTAGGAGTATCTAATTGAGAAATTTTCTCCTCTGGAAGCCATTTAGAAATTTCAGATTGTACGTGATTTTTAAAATCTTGACGTTTCTGCAATAAAATTCATGAAATTAAAATTATATTTGTTTGAAATATAACAACAGATAAATCAGAAACACAATACCTTTATCGGAAGACTTTCAATATTTGTAAGTGCTACTACAGGAGTAGTCAAACCTTGAGCAACACAAGGCATAATAATTTCGTTCCCCCAATCATCAAGTATTTTCATTCTAGGACTGCTATTGGACTGATTTATAGCAGATGCAACAAAAAGAATGGTTGTAGCAATTTTTGCTATATCCAATGTGGCAAATAGATTACCAACTGGTGGAACAACAATGGAAAATCGTCGTTTGAATCTAGGTATACTGTTCCAAAAAACCAATAATTAATATTTTTTATCAGCATCGTTTATCAACATCGTGTCGTACCTTAAATGTATTGTACCGCATGGGCTGTTAATTATATTTGCAGAATCATTTGCTTTTGTTATTATTGATAAGATACTATCAATATTTAGATCTGCTTGCAATGAAATAATGCACACGAGAATAGGTGCAGATTCAGATCCTCCCAAATTTCTTTTTTGCTGCAATACTTCCTCTCTCTTCTTCTTTCTAATTTGGGAAGATTGAAGCCTTCGGGCATTCTTCCCAAGATTTTTAGCAGCACGTTTTGATAAAACCCTTACTCCAACTTTTCCTACATTATGCAGGTATTATAGAAATCAATTGAATATTATACTATTAATTAAGTAATATAAATTCTAAAGAATCGTACCTTTAACATCGTTACTTATTGAACCTTTACTACGATGTCTACCTGTTTTATGCGGTTTGTTAATTTGTTTAAATGTACCAGGTCGATGTACTTCTTGCTTTGTTATTCCCATTTTATTTGAAAGTATATGTCTCCTCTAATTAAACATCCTTAGCAAGTCAAACATCGCGTACAAAACACGTGTATTCTTGTATATTTAACTCACGAAATTATAGGGACATTTAACGTCTATAAAATTTCTCTAGTAACACACTAATTAATTTAGGATATAATATTTATTTTATTTAATAAAATCCTTCATTGTCTAGAATTATACAAAAGAAAATATAAAAACAGTCATACATTTTTTAAATGTCTATAATTTTGAACAAAAAATGTATTTTATTGTTTATAATATGTAATTTCATCAACATTTTCCAAGTTGGTAGTACTTGCTAGTTAAATAATAAATAGAAAAGGTTATAATTCACGTGCTATTTTCGAGCAGTATTCATAATTTTTCACTCTTTTGATTTTAATTCTTTTTACATAAATGTAATAATGTAATAACGTTTAAAAAATGCAAAATTTAATGATTCATATGCATTTAGGATTTAAAAACGTATGAATGAACGTAAACTTTTACGTTTCGTTTAATAAAAATATTGGAACTGTTTAAAATACAATTGCAATTTTAATAACAAGTATATTAAAATGGGACGAAAAGCAAAATTTGATGGTACAACTGCTCCAAGTGGTCGTGGGAGAAAAGCAAAGAAGCAAGGAGATCCAACATTTCCAAAAGGAGTATTAGGTATGTATAATTAGCTTGTTTATAATATTTAAAAATATACTTATTGCTTGCATGTAAAGAATAACTATATTTACTCAGTGAAAGAAGCAAAAGAGTTAAGTCATAGACAAAGGCAACGAGCAAGAAAAAGATTGCTAAAAAAGCAAAATTTAAATAAAAAGTTAAATAAGTTAGAGAAAACAAAAGGCAAAAAGGAAGTAGAAGATATTCTAACTGAAGATGTAAGTTTTCTTCTTTTCTTTTCTATAATTAAGTCATATATAGATTGTTTCAGATCTCAATCGTCAAACTTTATTACATATTTGGAAGGTCACAAAAAATGTTATATGGGTTAATGGATTTTCATTTTTAAGATATAAAAGGAACTGTAATATAAACCGTAAGTAATTAGATATACTGAAACTATTGAACTTTTAATTATCGATGTCTTTGTGAAAAATGTACTACTTGTTATGAGTTGATAAAAAAAAATCAATAACAACCTTGCTAATATACAGTGAATGACATCCATGGAAGCATGCTTAGTTACATGTATGGATAAGATAAAAGGTCTTGAACAATTTATGCAAATCAGTCTAAACCAGTATCAATTACAGTAAGAAATAATTTGAACCAAATAATAATCAAAAGTTAAATAACTTCAGTATATCTAATTACTTATGCTTTGTACTAATGGCTTTCTTTTCATATCTCAAAAATTAAGACTTTTCACATCTCAAATATCAGCCTATGAAGCATGTTTTGCTCAAAATAACATATTAACAAAGTTTGATGTTTGAGATCTGGAATGTCATATATACATATATGTATAAATATTTATAAAGTACTCATTTTCATTAGAATGTCAAAAACGTAACAAAACAATTAAAAACAAATAAGAAAAAGAAATCTCTTAAAAAGCAACCTAAAAATAATGATTTAAGTCATGAAGATGATCAAATGCAGTTTGACAGTGATAGCAATATGTCTGATAATGAAGAAATAATGCGAGGTGAGCAACAAAAAATTACAAAACAGAAATTATTAAACAGTGACACAGAAGATGAAATTGATAATTACGATGACATTGAGGAATATGAACAAAATGAAGAAATGAATCAAAAAGAAGATGCAGATAGTTCTGATAATGATGTTGATCTACTTCCTATTGAGAAAGCAAATAAAAAGTTAAAAAAGAAGCAAGAAGAAGAACAGTAAGCATCATTTATTATTACACTAAGCTTAATGTTTAAAATCTATTTTAATTTTTTTTTTATATAGAAAACTAGCGGAGCAGGAAATGCATGATATGACTTTGCAACAATCTGTCTTTACTTTTCCCACTGAAGAAGAACTTGCAGAAGTTACTAATTTGAAAGATGTACAACAACGTATAAAAGACGTTATCATGGTATTATCCGATTTTAAAAGATTGCGCGATATAAATAGGTATGTCTCTTGGTATTAAAGGAAGATTGTTTCCTGAAATTCTTTCAGGAAATTTTACCTTTTTACGTTTCTTAAAGATCGCGTTCCGAATATGTGGACCTTCTTAGAAGTGACTTATGTACATATTATAGTTATAATAATTTCTTGATGGGAAAACTGATGCAAATATTTCCACTGGATGAGCTATTAGAATTTTTAGAAGCAAGTGAAGTTCAGAGACCTATGACGATACGAACGAATACATTGAAAACACGTCGTCGCGACTTAGCTGAAGTATTTTGAATGAAATATGTAACGAATATTTTTGGTATCTGTTAATTTACTATAATATTAATATTTTAGGCTTTGATCAATAGAGGAGTTAATTTAGATCCTATTGGCAAATGGACGAAAATTGGATTAGTGATTTACACCTCGCAAGTTCCTATGGGTGCTACACCAGAGTATTTAGCAGGACATTATATTCTACAAGGTGCATCTAGTTTCCTACCTGTTATGGCTTTGGAGCCCAAAGAAAATGAAAAGATTCTTGACATGTGTGCTGCACCTGGAGGAAAGTCATCGCACATAGCGGCACTTATGAAAAACACGGGTGTAATCTTTTCGAACGATGTAAATGAAGAAAGAATAAAAGCTGTTGTCGGTAATTTCCACAGACTTGGCATCGTGAATTCGATCGTTTGTACTTATGATGGACGAAAGTTACCATCAGTAAGTATTAATGATACATATGTGAACATTAATATTATATTGAATATTATAATATCATATTAAATATATGATATAATTAAATTTTTATTAAAATATTTATCTTTTAGGTGATTAAAAGTTTCGATAGAGTATTATTAGATGCACCATGCACCGGTACTGGTGTTGTTTCAAAAGATCCTAGTGTTAAAACAAATAAAGACGAAGTAGACATACAACGTTGTTGTACATTGCAAAAGGAATTACTTTTGGCAGCTATAGATTGTGCCAATGCACGTTCAGAATCCGGTGGAATTATTGTTTACTCGACTTGTTCCATTCTTCCAGAAGAAAATGAATGGGTCGTTGATCATGCCCTTAAGAAACGTGATGTTAAATTAATACCAACTGGATTAGAATTTGGTGCCGAAGGTTTTACGAGCTATAGACAGTACAGATTTCATCCTTCGTTAAAATTAACTAAACGATTTTATCCACATATACATAATATGGATGGATTTTTTGTAGCAAAATTAAAAAAATTCTCCAATATCGTTCATAAAAACAAAAATGCAGAGGAAGAAACTTTAAATTGATAATTTTTAAGTTAAAATAGAATAAATTAATATTGTAATAGTTACAATATTTGAAAAAAATGCTATCTAAGTAATTTAAATATTTCAAAAATATATAATTTGTATGTACAGATTTTATATTTTACATTAAATTTTATATAAATTACTTCTATTGTTATAATATTATTTTTCAGAATATACATTGCTTGTAGATCGATTAAAAGAGTGAACAATTATTTAGTCATCATATAAAATAGTCGTTAAATATTTATATAAATTTACCAGACTTTTTCGTTAATGAAAAAATATACTCTTTAATTCCTTTTCACAAAGTTTTTTTACATCTTCTGAAATAAAAATTATTATTCTCATTTATGTAATTCTAAACTGAAGATCAGTAGATCATAATAAAATAAATATAATCATACATATATATAAATATATATATATATATACCTTCTATTTCCATTATACTTGCACTTTTTTGTTGAATAACTACAAAAAATTCCCTTAAGTTCGATAATTTTCCAACGACCCAATAATCGCTCATAGTTTTTATAATAATTTCCCCAGCTTCTTTTAATCTAAAATTACAAAAAAAAAGATATATTGTAATTGTAAAATAAGTTAAAATGCTATTGTATTATGTACTAACTTATTTGTATCATTATATATATCAGTGATAACTCTCAATACTTCCGGTGTTGTAAGGACATTAGAGCATCTCCTATTATCTGGATGTATTGTACTTTTATATGCTAAATTAAGTTTATTGAAATATAGATATTTGCACGATTCAGAAGAAACTGTTACATGTTTAGCACATTGTTCAGCGACTGAATTAACAAGTGTGGTTAATTGTGGACCAAGAAAACTGTCCAGGCTTTTAAAGAAATCTATTAACAAACTTGTTTTACCTGTAAAATAAGCACTTCAATTTTATATCTTTTAAAATGTTTCATTATTTAAAAAAAGAAGAAAAGGGAAGATACTTACTGTCAACAAATAGGCATATTGTAGCACTTAATGCTCTATAAACAACTAAATACAATGACACTGGTTTCGTAGAATAATTAATAAATACTTTAGGAGATTTTCCGATTAAACTTGGCTCATTAATGCTAGATGGACCAGTGACAAATCTATAAAATTTATATAATTTATTATATTGTTATAATATAGAATATTAAGTTATTTTGTAACTAGTCAGCATATACTAACTTTCCATAGTGAGTGGTTGTAAATGGTGAAGGTGAATTTCTGGGCATTGAACCCTCGTGTAATTCTTTTTCAAGATGAGCTGGCAAAAGTGTACTTACTAGATAATTATAAACTACTTGCATATCCTCTGGCTCCAAGCCACTCCTAAATGGCAATGAATATCAATTCTTTAATTGTTATATATTATAGTGGCATAACAATATTTATATTACTAACCACACAACTTGATCATTGTAAAGAAATGCAGTGTACTTTACTTGAGAAAACATAGCTTCTACTAGATTCATAAAACACTGAACCCGTAAGAATGTTATTTTGTCAAGGGGTAAGAATTGTAAGCCTTGGAAAACGTCCAAAATATCACTGTTATTCAACTTTAAAGACATTAAATACTGTGGAAAATAAAAGATATTAGAAATTATATTGGCAAATATTATAACGAATTGTGCATTTCACAGATTTTCCTTACCCTTGAATAAAAATGTTCAAGTTTATGTTTTAACAATGTTATAGATCCACATTCAGGTTCATTAATGATAGTATCAAATGATCCCATAAATAGTCTAAACATAACATATGCTTGTTTCAATAGAGCTTGACAAACACTGCTAGAAACTTCATCATATTGATATTCTGTATACTTATTACCATCTTTCTCCTTCCATATATATGGTACACCAACAATCTATATAACAATTTTTAAATTTGTGGATCTTACGTGATTCCAAATATTGTATATTGTACCTTTATATGAATCGTTTATTTTGAAAGTGGCATAAGTGGTGGAATAAGTGGCATTCTGTGACTTATCTAAACTTTTATCAACAAAATCTCAGCGATTTTTAATACATTAACTGCAAATTGTTTTAAAATGAACAGATCATGTAGAATTATAATTAATCTAACAACTTGATTTTTTTAAAAAAGTGACTCAAACCACTTTTAAAACAAACAATTTATATACTTTTTTTAACAATGATGGAATCTTACCATTACCATCCAAAAATTTGGTTCCGGTTGATAATAAATTTGACGAGTTTTATGTGTGTGACAGTAATCGCATGGTTGACCAGGATTAAATGACCTAAAAAAGAAAATTCAAAATGCAAAAACATGACATCAATACTAAACATTAAGATAGAAATTTTAGAATTTTCAAAATATATTTATACGTACTGTGCAAATTTAATAATTGCTTCACTGAGCCCTATATTTTTAATCTGGACATCTAAATCTTTTTCTGGATAATAATAAAGAATTTTTTTTTCTTCCTGCATAGAAAACACAAACACATATAATTGTATATAGAGTGTACAATATATGTACATAGAGAGTAAAAATTTTGTAATTTTTTACGTATAAATACTTTTTTGTTGATAAATTTTATTTACTTGCCTCCCCCTCTTTCTTTGCATACGTGCCATTGAATATATAAAAATGTTCTAACGTAACCTCCGTTTTTGATGTCATTTTGACAAATAATTTAAACAACAAATATTCTGCCCCTTTGTTTTTATTTAAAACATAAATATATTACTATGATAATTTGTTAATTCAAATTGTTTATTTATTCAAATTCTCCTAGTTGAAACATTTCAACCAACAAATAAAGAACAATCTATGGACATCTAATATTTTATGTTATTTTGAAAACTTAATAGATGTTGAGATGGCAGCACGCTTTATTGTCATGTGATATATATAATACCATAATATATGTATATACTTCTTAACCTCAAATATATATACATATATATATATAAATTTTATACTAAAATTGATTACATACTACTTACATTTATTATCGTTTTTGTAAGTGAAAATTTATATAAACATTCATGTTTATGAAATAAAGATATAGCCGCTGAGATATTTAGTAATAGACTAACATAGTAGAAAGATATTTCTTTCTATTATTTTTAGATATATAAAAGATCTATAGATATAATATATAAGATACAATACTATTATTATTAATAATAATATACTATTATTATTATCGAGAATTTTATACAGATTATAATATTATACTGTTCATAACTATTAGATGACATATTATAACATTATATAATATGATCATAAATATTATGTGATATGATACATATATATATATAAATATTTTAAAAATTTAATAGATAATACAAATGAAACCTAAAAAAATGAATATTTAATAGAAATGAAAACTAAAATATGTGTACAACATATATATATATGAACTCAATAAAATGTAAATTTTAATTCTTGAAAATCGCTTGATATTATCAGTGCTATGCAAAACCGGTGATAGCGTATATCTTGCATTTTTGTAAAATAATTTATATGGACATAAAGATATATAGTTCTTATACTTGCGAGAATGAAGCATAATGAAATGAAACGTAATTTCATATTTTTTATTCGAGAGATATTTCTTCTTACTAAATAACTAAAAAATATATTTTTTTACTGAAACATTTTATATATATATATCAGTGACTAGCTATCTTTAGATATTTAAAAAATATCACGTACCTAACAAATTGTAAATTCAAATCGTAAGAATCGGTAATGTAAAAATCTTTCTGTATTTATGAAAATTTCCTTTCGATAATTATAAAAACGTGTGATAAATACGAGCGTATTTATTTTTCAAATTCACTTTACGTATAAACGACAATTTATTTAAAATTGAAAAGGACGTAATTGTGACGTTGTCACGAATACGAAAAAGCCACGAATACACTATCGATAACTACGAAATCGAGATTCACGTTATTCGATTGTAACGAGTTTCACGTATTACGTGTACGAAGCTGAACATAACAAATTTGTCGTGATGTGGGTAATGATTAAATTTAGATAACGCACAGTAATGAGCAACATGTGATGACATGAAAATATAAAGGCGACGTGTCTGGAAAAGAAATTGGTCTTTAGGTGTATAGAAGATCGTAACGATACACCAATGGCCTATCAGTCTTTTCGGCAGGAGTACATGCAAATACCTGTGGTGACACGAGCTTACACAACAGCTTGTGTCATCACGACTCTTGCTGTGGTTTGTAAAATGTTTCTCTTACAGTACAGTTTCATAGCTGCAGAATAACATTTTCAAAACAGTAATTGTCAAATTACTTTTGTTTCTCCTCTTTTAGCAATTAGATTTGGTATCTCCATTTCGGTTGTATTTTAATCCTACATTGATCATTGAACAATATCAGGTAAACAAATATCTATTAGCTATTGTGTTCTAGACTTTTCAACTGGCTTCGTGTATTTCATGGTTGTCACATCATTTATAATATAAATGTTCTTTCAGCTATGGAGATTAATAACCACATTTTTATTTTTTGGAAATATGGGTTTCAATTTCCTTTTCAACATGATCTTTACCTATCGATACTGTCGAATGCTAGAGGAAGGATCATTTCGTAGAAGGACAGCTGACTTTGTAATGATGTTCATTTTTGGAGGCATATGTATGATCGTATCCTTTCATTTTTTTGAGATTGATGATAAAGTACATGCACCAATATATTTCATTATATGTATTTATCCTAAGTTTACTATAGACATTTGCATTTTTTGTTAATTTGTTATTTCTGGGCCATGCATTCACGATTATGTTGGTATATGTTTGGTCACGGAGAAATCCATTTGTTAGATTAAATTTTTTCGGACTTTTAAATTTCCAAGTAAGTTTCCTACTTTTTTTCTTGTATTAACTTCTATAGGGAAACTAACAATAGATCTTTTTTAAATGTGCGTTTTCGTGTGTTTTTTTTTTTTTTTATTACCAGGCACCATATTTGCCTTGGGTGCTGCTTGGATTTTCTGTACTTCTTGGTAACACAATTTGGGTGGATCTAGTTGGAATGGCTGTGGGACACATGTATTACTTTGCAGAAGACGTATTTCCACGTTTACGGGGAGGTTTTCGTGTTCTTAAAACTCCACAAATACTGTAAGTTACTTAGATAAGAAGTTTTCAGCAGGCTAGTTATATTGCAATAGTGTTATTATCATTTGTTGTTTATTCACAGTAAGACTTTGTTTGACGCACATCCAGAAGATCCAGATTATACTCCACCACCTGAAGATCGTCCTGGTGGATTTAATTGGGGTCAAGAAGCCAATATACAATAATTTTAAATTCAAGGTCCTGCTTCCAAACCATCTCTTATTGATTGGCATATCAAGTAAACTTTTACATTGCTATATATAAAACATTGTTCCTTGATTTTTTCAATTACTAAAAAATAGTACTAAATATTTGCAGCCTTGATATTATGTAAAATGTAACGAAAAACTTGTGACAAAGATAAGACTTCCAATTTTCTAGCAGGGGTTACAATTTTTGAATGCAAATAATATACATAAATAAAAATAGTATTTCTCAGATAATCGACTATTGTGATATATTTATAATGCTAACGATATTCCGAGAATACAAAGAAGCTTCATACTGATAATATATTTGTTAAAAATGAAATATTTTAAAATATATTTGTTCATTTATTAATATAGTATAATTTGCAAAATTTCTGTATAGTACAAAATTTAAGATATCTTCACAAAAATGTAAATTGAATTCTAAATTTCCTTCTGAACTACATTTTTGTAAATGTTTAATTCATCATGAGATTCGTTAAATACTGTTTTCATAATTATTATATAATGCACAGTATGAATTTTTACTATAATCTTGTGCCTGATAAGATACAATTTTAACGAAAAAATAGGAAATTACAACTTTTTATTAAATAAAAAAAGACTCGTATAATAGAGTATAAAATACTATTTTTACTGTTTGCAAAAACACAAAATTGAAACCCCTGATTCCAAAACATTGTATTGTAAAAATCTTACATAATTGAATGTTGTAAATAATTTTATTTATTCTCCTATTATAAATAATCCCCTGGTATTTTTTAATTATGTAATAATACATTTGATACCATGTCTGAGAATATGTAACATTGTAAATAATAGAATACATCACAGTTTCTTTTCTTATGGGCATTTGATAAAAATGGTATCATAAAATATACATTATTTAATTTCAAAATCAGAAAAGATTTAATGGCATTCCTTTTCTTGTGATGTTTATAATATGCGAATGAAAAAAGATATTAATAAATTAATAAAGATAACATAGTTCTTAGATAAATTATTTTTTCCCCTAGTAAACTAATAAATCATTTATTGCTTGGTTTAGAATATCATATTGCACTTTATACTGTGATGTGTTCATATTTCCTATCAGCATTCTAGTATATAATAAAACAATTCATTTGTCAAACTTACTACGACAAAGCGTACATCGGCAGAAAGCCAAAGTATTACAAAGAATTTCCACTTGAACAATTATGTATGATTTACTAGATGGTAGATAAAACTGTGACTTGCGTAACTTGCGTCTTTTTGGAAAATAAGCGCGATGTTTTATTGATAGCGCAATTAAAAATACATTTTGTCTAAGTTTTTGCAAGTTCTAGTTGTATGACCCAAAAGAACGCAGTTGGTATAAAACTTTTACAATTTTAACTGCAAGAATCCAGGCAATGAAAGCCTCTGGGATTTAACTAGATAATAGTTTTTGTAAATACTAGGTAAAAATGTTATTTATATGACCATTATAACGAAATAAAATGGTTCGATTTAGTTTGAAATTATTATTGCATAAATTATACATTATTATTCGATATATAGCGGTGTAAGAAATTCATTTAAGTCGCATTTAATTTTCGATTAAACTTTGAATATAGCTCTCTTCTTACATATTCATTTGTGAAAGTTACTATAATTTTTTTAATATTTAATTCAACAAAATAACTAGCTTTTATTTATAATACATTACAGTGTTGTATTATTATGTTATTGTGCCATATGGTATGTACTATTGTTGTCAGTAAAAATTAATAAAATTTTTGTAATTTCTTGTTTGTATATATTTAAACAAATTTGTATATTTACATACAAGATTTTGCTAGTCAAAAAATAATTCTTGAGAAGTAACATTTTTTACGATGGTTATAAAGATTAATTAAGATGAAAAATGATTTACAAAACCATTTATTTAGATTTAAATAATAAATGATTATCATAACGGGATATAATGATGTATAACTAGGTACATATATGCAATGACATGGACTATAATACAATGATCAAGACTCTATTGTACATACTTATTATATTGCCACCGTTGCTAAAAGCACTGTAATGTCGTCTGGTTTACCACCTAAAAAATACAAGAAACACGTTGTGGATATACATGTTAATATTTAAGTTAGTCTTGACTTTCTTATGGTGAATCAAAAAACTTACCTTAATTGAAAAAGTTAGTAATAAGATTTCTTTCGAACTATTGATGTGTTTACTTTGAGAGATAATTGCTCATTGTTAGAAAATAGAGAAAGAAAAAGGATAAAAAAATAAAGAACAAAAGAAAGAAAAAAAAAAAAGAAAAACGGAAAACAGCATATTTGTACAAGTTTTTCATTCTAGATATAAGAATTAGAAAATAGAAGAATACAGAAGGGAAATTGTTTTATTACAAAGTTACTATCAAAGTAAACAAAAGGTACATGGATACATGCATAAGATATATAAGAAATTGTGAAATGTATGGGTATGAATAAATTGAATATATTTTTTATTAAAAACTATTTTCTATTAGACTACGCTTTCGAAACTGATTTTGAAATGTTAATTTTATGTGGTAGTTTAAATACTGATGTGGTTTACGTACCTATAGTGTCAATTCCATTCTCTCTAGCACTTTGGGCAAATGGAGACATGAATGCGCCATCGAAAGCTAAACTACGAGCCATCCAGGCTATTGAGTTGGCAACTCCTTGTATCTTAGTAGGATCTCTTTCCCCTTGAATTTTACGCATTTCAGTAATAAGTAATTGGTCAGGCACATTATCAAATACTCCGTCTGTTGCTAAAAGAATTACATCGCCATCCTCAACTCCGAAACTCGAAGTATCTGCAGATTCTGGACTAGAATTAAAATGTACAATGTCTTGAATGGAATAGTACATTAAATACACAATGTAGATTGACAACATATATTTATATAGCTGAATACCTGTCGCTAAGTACCAGACCAGAATGTCCTGGAGGTGGGAGAGATAACTGAAATGGAGTATTAAAGTAGTGTTGTTGTTCGGAAGAACGATGAACTACTTCTCCTTTTCTTACAACTACAAAACCACTATCACCAATATTAGCTGCATAAATGCTGCTCGTCTCTTTATTGAGAACTATAACACACGCTGTACTGCTACCTGAAACAATTGCACAACTACTATCCTCGAAACAGTTCTCCATTTTCTCTTAAAGAGAAGCTTTATAAATGAAATATAAGAAAAAATGCAAGCCGCAAGTTGTTTTTAATACCTAATATGGGTTGTTTACTTTCTAGTAATTCATAGTAACTACGTGCTAGTAATCCAGCTGGTTCAGAAGGTGTGAACCTGCCCATAGAAACCAGTCTTTCACAAGTTCTCATAAGAAAACTAGAAAACTCTCCTGGATCGATTCCATAATGCCTCCATCCGCCTACACCATCTGCTACGCCTAAAAAGTCGTGAAATTGTCAATGAAACGACGAGATTACTTGCAACTTTGCAAACATGATTGTAAACAGATTCATTGTTTTGGCAACATGAGCTTTTTGACAGATATTTCGGTTATAACAGATATCGAGACTAGGTATAATTTGTGATAACCGAAACCTATGAAATGCGAAAGAGATCGAAGATTCCCGCACGTGCGAATACAAAATTACAAGATTGTTTCACGACGATTGTGGCAGGATAACATTACCTATTACTTCGACAGTTTTGAATTTGGCACTGAACCATGCGTCATCACCGAATTGTCCTTTACGTATACGTCCTCGCGTGAAATCTTTTGGAAAACCACACACAGCCGAAATGAATGATGCCTCGCGACGTTTGTTCACGTTAGGATCGCTGCATGCTGTATAATTTGATATGCCATTCCATATCGCCCGAGACAACAGCCTCCCGGTCCAATAAATGGACTGCATCATACGGTGAGGCTCAAACTTTCGTGACGCACATCTTTATTAACTGAACGACGAATCTGCATGAATCGTGCAGTCAATTCACAAGCGTGTGTTCGGAGGCATGTTTCGTTGTTTTTGTTGCTGTTGCGTTTAACATCGATCAGATTTGTCAGCTGTCTTCCGAATCGCACTTGACATCGACCGCGCCGTTCTCGAGTTCCGATTCACGCTGGATGAAACAAAAATCGGTGACCGTGATTTTAACTGAAATTATCTCCTGCTACGATGTAACCCAAGAAAGTATATACCAGCGCTGCTAACTGATTGACGTGAACATGGCCAACAATGCATCTACATAACTACATACCTTGCACCCGACTTCAGATCGATTTTTAGGAGAGATTCTTAAGGTTATTGTTAAGCCTTATTTTTATTAATCGTTGATACGAATTAAAGTGTCGATTAGAGCCATTCGCCAACGAGATTAACGATTTCATGATATTTAATAAAACATAAAAAAAAGTAAGTTCCTTTAATTTTAAATTTTTAATAGTAAATGAGAATATATTTAAAATAAGGTAAGAACGTTAAATAAAGATGAAAAATGTGTACTAACAGTACGATGCGATTGAACTTTTACAAAAGATACAAACGACATGATCATTTAGAATTAGGACGATTTATATCTTTGTGGGATTTTATGTGATGCTTAGAAAAATCTACATAAAAAACGCGTTGGACAGCCATCTTAGAGTCGAATTTATGGTGGAATTTAATATTATATTGATATGCCATATATAATATAAATTTCTAAATATCTAATATAAATTTTCTTTATTCTCAATTAATATAAATCTTTACAATATAAATTATTTTTTTTTATTTAACGGGATATTTCATAAAAAGCAGCCTTAAATAATTGAAATGATTTGTATTATTATAGTATATTTTGTATACTATAATTATATAGAACAAATAATTATGTATAAATTTTAGTAATTACCAATGATTAAAACATTCAGAACTATTGTATATTGCAACTTATATATATATATATATATATATATGCTAATTTAATAATGAATTAATTAATATATATTAATTGTATTATAATTACATACGTATGTAATATAATCAATGTAAAAAATTGCAGCAAAAGTTATGTGTTTTTTGCTTTCGTATTAAACTAAAAAATTACATATTACAGACTAAAAAAATGCATTTAATTGCGCGCGAAATTTGAATTCGATGAGTAACCAGTACCATCTATGATCATCTTTCATGGACTAAGAAGTATATCTCACGTTCTGAATTACTGATCTGAAAAATAATCAAAGCATTATTTTCTCTGTGATTTATTATGGCAGACGTAACAATTATATTTATTTAGCTTAATATCAAATTTAATTTTATGTTCGAAGTTAGATAATGTATCTTGTACGAAAGTCTTATGAAACTCGAAATACGAAATACGAAAATCTTGGTACGAAATTTGCGCACAATAATGTTATTTTACAATTAAATAAAGATTACAAGTCAACGAAACACTAAAACACACGATTATATATCGGGACATTCAATCGATACACTACTGAGATATATGAATATATGTACATCGTTTCCGGATTTATTGAATAAAGATTGCAGTCAATAGTTTTTGCATTGTTGGATGTACAACCTAGAGCAGTAAGCATTATTTTAAAAAATTTGTTATGTATATTTTTATTCATGCACTCAAGCTTCTACCCCCTCTACCCTACCCTTTTCACCTACATACACCAAATTAGTTCGCGACGCAATCTGTTGCACGAGTCTAGTGTCCAAATCACGGCATAAGGATGTATTGTCCTGCTTCACGTTTATTAGTCGCGTAATATTTTCATCGTTCATACGCATCGTTCATGCTGCTGTTAACTTCGTTTAATTAATGTAAGTTTTTATATAATTATTTATCAACTATTACTATAATTTATGACCAAATTATCTTGTTTTTTTCGATCGTCTTTTTGGTAGCATTTACTGATGGCTCGTATTATGGCTATGGATTTTGATCATTATTTTGTTTTTCTTGTACATTTGTTTGAAAATTTAGGTTTTCTTTTGAACGAGTTTTGAACGTGGGATAGTTCAAAGCATTATAATTATAAAGACATGAAATTCAAAAGAGTGCTACACTAAATTCGATAGTTTTATACGGAAATATAATTATGTTTGAATTATTTTAGTGAAAGCAGATGAAAACAGATTTTTTTTTTATTTGATAATTGGAACTATTTATTTACTATTTAACTATACATTTTTAATAATCACGGGCACTTTGAACATGCTCTGCGCATCGTGTCTTTTCTATACTGCGCAGCTTTCTTTCACTTCACTCCAACAATGCAAAGCGCGCTATATTTGATTAGTACGACGAATATTTAAAATTCTAATGGCGAATATTTTTAATATATTATTTTCTCAACTTCTATATTTTTAATTTTTATGTTAAAGTTGCAATTTCTATGATAATTACTCTATTAGAATTTCAACTTTTTAAATTATTATTAGAATAATTTACAAGTATTTTTCAGAAGAAATTACAATAATTTATATTTTGTTAAAAGTTTCTCACTTTTCTTCTTGTTTTTGTGTTTGATGAAGCTAAAAATGTAAGTAATTTTGTATTTTATAATACATCTTTCTCATTTAATTCTATTCCTTGTGTTCTACAGTAATTATTAATTGAACAATTATTTAGCAAATATTTGATAAATTAAAACTTTTTATTCTTGAATTAAATATTATCATTACAATTTTATGTAATTGCTTATGCAATTGTTATGTAATTTTTTGTTTTGCTCAATAGAGCATATTATTTCAAATTTTTCAAATAACACAGTCTTTAAGAAAGTTTAAATATTCCATACCTTTTTCCAGATCCTATTTAATGACGAGTTTCACCGTGACTTCCCTTGGGACACAATAACATCGATGACAATATTCTTCTTTTCTACATAATCGTGAGTCGTATGCATTTTTGTTCTTCTCGTTATATAGTCATGCCGGATGAAAGATTCAAATTGCCATGACTAATTGTGTTTGAACTAGATTTTTTGACGAATATTGTGATTGCAAGTATTTATTATACTCGAGAATAATAACATCTCCTTGTCTGTGTTTTATTAGTAGTTTAGGATAGGTTTTCTTGTGTACTTTTGAATGATATAATAGTTGTTCTCACCGAACACAGCGAGGGCCAAACAATGATGCGAAAAACAAATTCATCGAGTCAGGGATAAAAACTTTCAAATTTATTTTTTTCTCCACGGCAGGGATTTCCCTTGGCCGTACTTTCATGTATCCTTACTTTCTAGTTGTAGTCATACCTGACTCCCAATTTCAAGGCTCGGTAAGTTTTTTTATCGCAACTGTCGTCGCCATAAACATATCTGGACTCAGTTAGCTTACCTGCCTAATCCCGTAACCAGGGAAAGCAATAGACTTCACATATTATATAAGATCACCCACCAGACAAATCAGACAGTCAGTCAGTCTTTAACAATACAACGAGGTAGTCGGTAGTTTTCGGAGTAGTCAGAGCTCACGCGAATGTATACATCCAACATCTCATCGCGAGTAGCCTTCTCACAGCACTGCTACGTTCACCAACTTACTCTCCTACTCATACAATCTCATTTACTTGACTTTACATTCCTTACTAATATAATTCATGTTCGTTAGATTATCAAATACCATCCAATCAAATCTCACTTCTGATGAGTGAATTTAAATCCTACCAGTTTAACAAAATCAAACCTAACTTGAAACAGCTGTCTTTCATTAACGTTGAAAGCAGCAAGCCACCGATCTAATCAATGTCTCTAATACGTAGATTTAGATCGGCACGCTACATTTTATGGTCCTTCGAGCCGGATACGAGTGCATCCAACACATTTATGTGAACATTTAGTGCAGTGTGTTTGTGCTACGTGTTCGTGTGAAAGATATAATATCTCTCCATCATGACGTCTAATCAAATGGAGGAGGCCTCTAGTGTCCGTCGTAATTTCAAGAGCCTTCTGGCTCAATTTTTTGATTATCTTAGAAAACTCGAACAAGAATCGGACCCAACGGAACTCTTTAACAAATTAAACAGAGTGAAGAAAAACTGTAGTCTAGACAACGCGTTCTAAACAACGCGCAGATGTGCGTAGAACCGGCCGACGAAGCCGAAAAGAACGAAAGAATGGAGATCGAGGATTGGTATATTGATGCGATAACAGCAGCACAGAAAATCCTTGAATTATCACAACAAAAAGCAACCAAGAGTCAACCAACGAAACAAGACTTCACCTCGATTCTTTTTTCTCTGCCGAATTTATCGTTGTCGTCAATCACCAGCGATGCTTCGGGATTCCAAACGAATCAAACAATCGAGAATGTAATTAGTGTACAGAAAACAAATCCTCATGCGCTTTTGTACGACCGTCGTGACTCATTGAGGGACACAGCGTCGCTTGTGGTCGCTAATTTCCACGATCCACAATGTACAAACTGGATCCGTCGAAATTAACTCCAGAAGCGTTGGAAATCCGTCAGTACCATCACAATGATCCCGCCTACGTTCCCTTCATCGATGAATGACGCCATTTCGAATCATCTTGACAAAGACGTCTCAACGTACCACTGACTAACTTAACATCGAGACAAATCATCCAAACAAAATTTCGCTCCCGTAGCTCAGCCGTCAGTCACATCTCACCTCAGTGCAACACGTTTAATCCAAACGAACCAGTCATTCCAATACCAAGTTACTAACTCGTAGAAACATCGAGTGTTAATTTTCTCAAGGGAAAGCCACCAAAGCAGACTTTGAATTTCAATTTCATTTCTGCGACAGTTGCTTCGATGTCGAATGCTCTTTTCAATTCCTCGAGCTCGTATTTCCCTATCTGAAGATACTAGCTCGTCTTATGATGTGAAATACAAAAAAAAAAAAAAAAATGGTACGAATTATCTTTCAGACGTAATTCACACCACGAGAAGCGATTCATACCACGCGTCGTTGAACAGCTCGAGCGATCTGAATTTTCCTAGTTCTTCGGTAGCTAAATCATCGTGGGACAGTAATCAAATCTCTCAGACTGTGATCACAACATGCAACGCGCCTGAACACTCAACCTCTAGAACAACAGCCTCTATTTTACAATGTCGCACAATCTCAAGACAATCTACCGAAGCACGCGCCTATAAGCCATTTGTACGCGCCATCACCGAAGAACACACCAACGCATCACGCTCAACATTCGACGATCTCGCTGGATCGAAACAATCTTGTAACATAATGAGTGTTGAGTTATCTGCTACGTCTTCTGCGAAGACAATCTTACCCGAGCCTACAAGGTCGGCTACGTTGAGTCCGGTTCAAATGTCAGCTAAACCACGATTGATAACATGGCCCCTAGTTCTCAGAATTCGGCTGCTGGTACCACGGATAAACGCATGCATTACAGAGGGATGTATCATCATTGCCTTTATCGGAAGAAAATGAAACACAAATTATGGCTCCCATTCTCTACACAGGACAGTTTGCGTCTAGAGAAGGTTCACAATTCTAATGAAATCATCCCCGAAACAATGGTCAACACTGATGGAGGCCGTTACGACGTGTACATTCTACATCGTCAGAGATTCCCCGTTTTTTGGACTGGAGGATCAACGGAAGTGAGACGATGCTCTTGGTCCTTCAAGGCACCTACCGAATCGAAATATATTTCTCACGATAGTGTACACGAAAGTACAAACCGCCAAACTTGAGGAAGAATACAAACAAACATGCCTACCGAACAATTGGAATCAAATAATTGACCTTAACAATGGAGAATACCTTATCCCTCACAGTGCCACGGTTCAGATCCACTATTTGACTACTGTTCCGCAAGGCTGACAGCTTCGTGGGACAACAGTACCGATACTGGAAGTAGGTCTAGAGTGACAAAAGGAGGCCTTGACGAGTTCCATAGTGAAGATGGCGAGCCTGAGACAGTGAATCATGTTTTGTTTCTCATTCATGACATCGGAAGTGTTCGTGACTTGAAATTCTAAACTGTGGAACAAGTTGTTAACGAATTCCGAAGTATTTCTCCGCAGATAGTCCAATCATCTATCGAACCGCTAGTGAACAGAGAATCGCGAAAGGGGTAGAAGTCTTATCAATCTCGAGACACACGAGCTTTCAGTCCAAGGGAACTGGAATTGATAGAAAACCACAAACAACCACTCTGGACAACATACCGACATTACAACATTTTACCAACGACATATTCTTCTACACAAGTCCTATCTATCGCCAAACCATTATGGACGCAATTGGAGCGAATTACTACAACGCAACGTCCGGAAGCGAACATTACTACTAGTCAAGACAGCCAGCAACAGCAACCTAACCACTCAATGTTGAACAATTTGTTCAACGGGCGGCGGCATGTTCGGTCTCACCGAACACAGCGAAGACCAAACAATGATGCGAAAAACAAATTCATCGAGCCAGGGATAATAACTTTCAAATTTATTATTTTCTCCACGGTTGGGATTTCCCTTGACTGTACTTTCATGTATCCTTACTTTCTACTTCATTGTTGTAGTCATGTCTGACTCACAATTCCAAGGCTCGGTAAGTTTCTTTATCGCAACTGTCCTCGCCATAAACAACATCTGGACTCAACTAGCTGCCTGCCTAATCCTGTGCCCGGGAAAACACATTGGGACTACCACTATATAGGACCATAAAGCAATTCAGATCAGTCAGTCTACAACAATCCAGGCAATCAATTTACAACAATCCACCGGAGTAGTCAGTAGTCTTCTCACAGCACTCCTACGCGCACCAACTTACTTTCCTACTCATACAATCATACTATGTTACACATTCCTTATAATTCATGTTCGTCAGATTATCAAACCATCCAATCAAATCTCACTTCTGATGAGTGAATTAAAATCCTACCAATCTAATACTAATCAAACGTTAACTTGAAACAGCTGCCTTTCATTAACGTTGAAAGCAGCAAACCACCGATCAAATCTTCGTCTAATACGTGGATTCGGATCGGCACGCTACAATAGTAATGTAATAATAATAATGATAATAATGTCTAACATTGAAAAATTTATCTAATGGTAAATAATTATTTCTGATAGATTTTTATGCGTTGATTATGAATCTAAAATCCATTTTTCTCAATCACTCTCAATTTTTAAGAAATTTAATTTTGAACGAAGAAGATAAATTTTTAATTTTGAATTTGAATTATATTCTTACATTCTGCATGTATATATCGCATATAAGTATAAAATGACAAAACAACAAAATAGCAAAATGGAAACAAATGGAGAAATATTTTACGCAAAAGGAATCGCGTATGGACGAATAACAACAATACGTTTCTTCGAGTAAATCGCTTTACTAATGTTTATTAATAAACATTTCATATAGATTATTTTAATTCATATAATTTAATACCTGTTTGCCGTTGTTTCTTTTCTTTTTTTTTCTCTTGTTGTTGTCATTGTTGTTGTTTGATCAATAGTTTATCGTTATTTACACTATTCAGTATAAAATGCGAGTTCAAGATTAAATTCACACCACTATGTTTTATGGACACTATCTGTCATCGATTAATAATTATCAATGCTTGTACTCAGGAAAATGCGAAGGGGGCAATAGGGCAGTATTTTCGTTATCACTAGTGTTGTTGGTATTTAATTCTTTAGGGGAACCATTATTTATGTTACAATCTAGACTAAAATTATCGTCTAGTGGGCATTTGTTAATATTAGGCAAGTGATTAACATCGATTCCACGAACGTCGGGGAGCATTTGTTGTTGGTGGGATTGAGCATTTTCAGCCTCGTTGTTATCGAGACCGTTATCAATGTGGGATGGGGATGGATAATAGCCGCGCTGCTGTATTGGCAGTTGTTCCACCGGCAGTTGGTGTTGTTGGTGGTGGTGTTGTTGTTGTTGTTGTTGTTGTTGCTGCTGCTGCTGCTGCTGCTGTTGCTGCTGATGTTGTTGACGTTGATGTTGTTGCGATGACGGCTGCGGCGGCGGCGGCGGCGGCGGCGGCGGCGGCTGCTGCTGCTGCTGCTGCTGGGACTGCGCGTGATGGTGGCAGCGATGCGGTTGCTGCGGCTGTTGTCGATGCTCTCGCTGTGAATGATGCAGCAACTGTATCGCGCTACCAGTCATTGCAGGTGGCGGCGGCGGCGGCGGCGGCTGCTGTGGTGGCCGGTGTTGCACTCCGTCCTCACTAGTCCGTCGGGCTAGTTGTTGAGCTTGAATAAATGCATCACTAGAAAATAACAAGATTACACGAGCCCATTGGATCTATTCCACGATCACTAATGCTGCATACACACGCTGCGGACACGCGATTTCTTACTCCTCGACAAGCTCCTAATAACTTCTTTCCTGTTTCTTTTTTCCCTTCTCGTAGACTTACCTTCTTTCACACGCTATTTCTTTTTTCTTTTTATTACACGTACTATGCGAATTCGGGCCGATGCACGCGTTAGTGCACAGTGGAGTATTTACATCAAGACTCTGGTCAACACTTTTCAAAATGAAAAACGTTTATTTTTTATGTTTCGTGAGAATAGATATCTTGTTTCAATTAAACAGTCTTCGCGCTCGAGGAAGATTTTAAGAAATCTGTACAGTGTTTGGACAGAAGTTCAAGATTATGTCGCGTCATTATGTTGCTTTTAAAATAATTCTTTTTCCTCTTTACTTTCCTCTATCTTTTTGATATTCGAAAACAATATTCTTTTTCTCAAGAAATAACACATGTAACATTGATATATTAGATGACAGCTTATGTGTGTAGTAGAGTCTCAGAAATAAATATTAAAATATCATAAAAATATTTTTATTGATTTAAGTGATATATGTATATATATATTTTAATGTTTTATGATAGCACAGTAGAACCCCTGCTTTCTGAATAGAGCACCTGCTACTAACTGGATGATTTTCTAATTACTAGCACGTATTCTGCTAAGTATTATATAATATTCGAATATTAAGATATTCGAAAAATAAAAGGAGATGTGCTACTATCATAACATTAACGCTTATACGTATACTTTAAATCAACTGAAATATTTTTAGCCAGCTTATATCGGTCACAAATACTTCACTGTGCGTTATTTTCTATTTTCTCTGGAAAGATAACGCGTGCATACACGTGCGTCCGTGTGTTTGATAGACAGAAAGCTTTCTAACCATTGCGCACGTGCGAAGCCTTGCCAATTGCGGCTACGAACAGTTGCACGTTGAAAGTACACGTAGATACAATATATAAAGATCACAATGTAAATGTTAATAACTTTGTTTCTTTTTCTTTTTTTTTCTAAATAACTTTGTCGTACAATTAAAGCACAAAGGTGACGGTCGATCTACAAAAAAGAAAAAGGAAATCTTCAGATAAGGATAAGTGCAGATAAGGAGCCGTTCTAGCGCGTCTTGAACCGCAGTTAATTAGGTGTCGACAGATACGAAAGAAAGAGAGAGTCGCTTTCAATGTTTCGTATGACTCACAAGTTTCCACTATCACCAGTTTACCATGAACTGTGATTACACTAGAATGCTTGCAGCAACTTGCGTTTCCGGCCATTTGCGAGAAATATGACAAAGAGATACATAATACACGTCCCGTACGGTAATTTGCAGCACATTCACAGCGCATTGCACAAGCAACTAAAAGAATAAATTAGCATGCGAAGGTTGGTGTGTTGAATTTTGTCGAATCTTCTTTCTCCTTGGTCTCGTGGAAACTCTGGAGGCAACGGCACAACATTTCATTCAAGTTCAGGACATCTTTCCCTCTTTATTTTGTACATTTTATACCTTATGTATCTGTATGTATTCGTGATCCTTAATATGGTAAATATTGTATAGTTGTTGCAGATGAAATGACGAAATTTGTAGTATGAATTCCAACGTCTTTTTTGAAAATAATATTATAATATAAATTATAAATGATATTATGATAATATTGTATAATAAATAACATTAGTTTTCTATTTGGTATTCCATTAGTATTTATTTTCTTCAAAATGACATTAAGTAATTAATTCTTTAATATTTTTTATGATAGTTAAGATAGATAATTTAATTTTTGATTATTTTACAAAAAAGAAACAGCAATTTATAACAAATGAAATAAGAATCACTATTTTGAGAAATAAAATGATGTTCTACTTTTTTCTATTATCCATACTATTTTTTTTTTTTTAATTATTATGCTATATAAATCTTTATGAATTTGTATGAAATATTATTTTTCAGAACAGAACTATTATTTGTATGTGTAATAAGAAATTACATAATTATGCATAACGCAATAAATGCAATATTAGAGGTAGGGATTTAAGAGATTAAATCGACGTCTAATAAATATTATTTAACAGCAGCTTAACACAGTTGTAAAATCCGCCATTTCATATCCAATGATCTAACAATATTACTATATTTAAGAGATCATTAAAAAAATGGTAAAAATGGACTTGCAACTCTCGTTATACAGACGTAAAAGACCGGGAGTATGCCGAGTCTATTTATATTCCGTTTCGATTTTCAAACGTTCAGATATCGACTATTTATAGTCAACATTTGGGATAGAGCGTGGATTATTGTACATGTTGCAACTTCGACGAAATGATTTTTAACTGGTTGAAAACCCATCGGACAATTTGGGCATGCACCAATCCTTATCTGAATGCGTGTTCATTATAGTGATGGGAATTGTTATACGATAGGAGCAGTCTATTTAAATATCGTAAATGGGTCGCGATCTCAATTTCAAGAAATAAAATACATACAGTGAGAGGCAAAATTGAATCAATGAAACAATCTTTTCAAAGAATCATTCGAGTAGTTGTTTAAAATTCAGAAGACTGGAAGATTCAAATATTTCTCGCGAAATCTTTTTATTCGATCGAGATGTCACTGGAACATTTTTAATATTATTTTGCAAAATGTTTCACCTGAGATATTCTGTTTAATTTTTTCTACAAATTAATATAAGTTGCACTTCTGAAATTTCTTACTATTAAATATTATTAAAATTATTATCATTGAATATTAAATATTAAATATTAAATACAGGATAGAATAATCTTCTGGCGATTATTTAATCCTAAGCTAAACTCAAGTATATTGATTTTCAAATTTGATTTTCTCGAAAATGAATTCCTTGTCTGCGAGTTATTTTTACACGCAGAATCATTTCCTATTAGTCATATATAAGGAAAATAAATATTACATGTCAGAAATGAAACATTATAACATTATAACATTATAATATTAATTATTCCCTTTCCATTTTCTTTTCTTATGTAAGCTTATATCAACATTATATTAGATATAAAGTACTGAAATAACATGTAATTTCTACTTATTAATTATTTGTACTTGTTAATCTTCAATTGAAAGAATTAGAACTTTTAATTCGAATTCAAATTCCACGATTTGTCGTTTTTTTCAAATAATTCGTGTCTATATTGTAATCAAAGGAGTTAAACTCGATATAAAACCACGTGTTACTTCTTGTGTCCAGTTTTCATTACCGTGTTTTAATAAACAAACAAAATTCCTGATAATTTTCCTCATAATTGCATTTCTGAAATGTTATCATTAATAGTAATTAATAGTAACATTACAAAATAGTATCAATTATAAAACTTAAAACATTACGAAATAGTAATTAATAATACAATATTTCTTCTCACTGTACATAACTTTTTCCGAAAAATTCTGAAAAACCAACGTGGGATTCCCAACACTAATGGCGGGAACGCGTACTGAGAGGGGGAGGGGGGATTCTCGTCAAGGATTGCCAGGGAATTTGCGTAGAACTCTTTACCGAACGTCAATCTATCAAGCTCGTGGTGTTCGTATTGTAAGAATCTGCGATACCTTTCACTATCGGGCGTTTCACCCCTAGTATTTGAGCCTCTGTCAGGATCGGCAGTCGCATAGATACCCTCTTCCTTGTACATTTGATGGGAGTGTTGAGTATGCTGATGGGTGCCGTAAGGACTTCGAGACGATGGTTGACAATATCTACCGTAGGTATCGTCACGGCCGCGGCTACATCTCCTGCTTCTACGTAGGAAATCGAATCAGTTCCTTGACAAGTGTTTACATATTCTTTTTTTTAAATTTCGTTTGTACACGTGTATTTTCCTATTTTCTCTTTCTCTTTTTTCTATTTTTCTATTTATTTCTATTTGTCGTTAGTATTGTTATTTCTTTATCTCTTCCTTTTTGTTTTATTACTTCTGTCACATAGTTCGTCTTTGTTCAGACGTCTCACGAGCGTGAGTTCAAGGTCCCCCGAAATATCCCAAATAACACAGATTTCTCGAGAAAGTCACGGTATAAACAGACTCTGCATGTAGAGAAATTGCACGAAAGATACACGCGGTCGGTGAATGCAAGTCAAGATTTTTCGCCGAGATTTTTCTTTCTTTTTTTCTTTCTTTTTTTAAACCAATTTGATCCGGTGGGATCGCGCGTTTGCCTGCAACGTATAGCTACGGCTAATGGCTACTGTATCCAGACGCTTTTCATTACGGGTTCTGATGCGCAATGTTAGGAAGCAGAAGATATAAAAATACGTAATTGGCGAGAGAAGAAAAAATTAAGCAACGACGCATTGGTAAGAATAATAGTAAGTAAGTAAGTAAGTAGAATGCGACGGCGAGAGTTTGTGAGATGCCAGCGTGTGAGATATTTGATTGAATAAATACATGTAATGTATGTCGACGATGAATAGATGAATAGAAGGGTAAATATTTATGAACAGGGATCCATCCTTGATTTCGATAATTTTTTAATATGCGACTTGAGTAGTGTTGTGAAGGTTTTAGTTGGGGCTCGTCGTTTATCGAAAGAGTTAAAATATATTATATATTTTCAATTATGACATTTAATTTAATTTAATTTAATCAGATTCCTTAGTTACACAATATTCGATGAATTTCAAAAATTGATTCAATGTTGCATGATTTTACTAGAAAAGATAGCAAATGAATAATATTTGGGAACGCAACGTTCGTTATTAAATTAAAAATTCGTATTAAGATACAAAATACATACATATATATGTATTGCGAAGTAAAAACATGCTTCTGCATCCCAAAGAAAATCTGATCTAATCAAATTTAATATCCACTTGATCAGAATTCAGAAATTAGTTATAGTTTGAATTGGTTTCATTTTGTGAAATTATTATTTTACATTTTGATACCACATATACATGTATATGTATTATTATGAAATAAAAACATACATCCTCACTTTAAAGAAAATCTAACCTGAATCAAATCCGATGTTCATTCGATTAAAATTGAATGAAGAATGTTTATTTTTATCCATTTTTTACTAAATTCTGATGAAACACTTTCTAGTATTTAACAAAAATTACGATAGCCAGTTACATTCTTCATAACACCACTCAAGGTGATGATCTTGACGATGCATTTAAAAATTATCGAAATTAGTTTCTTTTTGTATATATTTTGAAATACGAAAGAAACGATTCAATGTTGAGTCAACTTGTGTATAACAGCTTCATAGAGAGTTCTTTATCGCACTCGTGTGGGATATATATGTGTCTGTGTATGTATTGCAGATAGTCGTATTATTCTTTCTTTTCTTTATACACGCTTATCGAACGTCTTTGTACGCTCTCTGCATCAAATAAAAAGAGAATTCACGCGTAAAACATATTGTATCGTTTTGCGATCGAGTTGAATCATATATCGCGATCGAAGCTTTGCCAAAGTGAACAGTGTACGTATACGATACGGGTTGAATGATAACGTAATATGGTAGTAGAAGCACAGACGAGGTACAGATACTATGTATGAAATACTGACCGTGTAAAAAATTGGAAATCTTTTTATGCCCTCTACGATTACATCACAAGTATAGGAATTACGTCAATTATCAAATTTGATAAAAAAGTAGATATACTTTTGCCACTTTTTCATAGATGAGTATGTTAGAATATCTGTCTCTACATTAAACATTCGTATAATAAGTTGTCCTGAAGTTTTGTAATTTCACACGGAGATTCAATTTCAACTTCAACTATAGCGCGAACGGTGTGATCTTGTTCTACTCGAATAAAAAACGACAATAAAAAATGGTGAACGAGCTCTGAAGTCTCTAGTAAGAATCACGTGACCCAAAAGATCCATCCCATATCTTGTCTGTGATAAAAGTCTTGAAGAACGTCGAGAATGAGAAAAGGTAAAAGCATTGGCGAAGCGCGTATTTCACATTAGTTCTTACCCTTGAGAGGACTCGCTACAAACGGACGAATCCTTCCTATACGGACGATCGGCTTCGCTTTCGGACATGCGCATATCCTCGGAGCCACTGGGACTTCGGTTCCTAGTGGTATGGCGCTCCAGCTGTTTGATCAGATCCTCGAGTGTGCGTATGCGAATTATGCCGCAGGACGGCGTGTATTCGTCATACTCCTCGTCCGCCTGGTTGTCGATATGCTTTATGATGTCTTTGCGGTATGTATCCGTTGGATAGCACTCTGGTAGATGTTCCGTCAGCAGCTCCGTCAGAGGTTCCGTCAGCGCTTCGTCGTCCATCGGGTTCCCGCCGGTCGATGTTGTTCCCGACGTCTCTCGTTGGTTCGCCGCCATTCTCAGTGCCTCGATAATGTGCTCGTGGTAACCGTTCAGCTGATCTAACGTGCGCTCAACGTTGGCTACCGCACCTCTTTCCATACCTGCTTTTCGTCGTTTTTATCAATCGTTCGATCTCTTTCGATCGTTTCTTTTTATGTTCCGCGTAAACGCTCGATGCAAGTAGCTTCCGATTCTCTATTAGTTTCTGCGTTTGACAGAGGTATTTGTAATTGGAAAGCAGATTTGTATGATATATCTGGTGGGCAAATTTCTAGTTTAGCGTCATTTCATAATTTTGATTATTTCGCTACAGATTTTTTTCCTTTTCGGAAAGGCCTCATTTCGTTCTTAAAATGAGAAAGAATGAGGGAGAAATCGAGAAAGTTATACAGTTCTTGTACCTTTTTTTTTTTTTTTTTTTTTTTTTTTTGAAGAAAACGTTATATTAAAGAATTTCCTTTTTAATGTCATTATATTCGTGACAAATTATTAAATGAAATGGAATCAGATACAACATAATTTAAATTATACAGATTATTTTTGTTATTTGTTTGCTAGCGTTTCATATATGTAAATATTCGGTGCTCGCTGCGCACATCAAATAACTGTGTTAGATCGTTAGCTTGTGAACATTTGTTTGTGTCTGTAACTTTTTCCGACCTTCCCTAGTTGATTTCTTTTTTTCAAAGAAACAACAGCAAAATAGCAAATATTAGGAAAAGCAGTTAAACTAAAAATTTACCAAAAAAGAAAAGAAAAAAATTACCAAAAAAGAAAAGAAAAAAATTACCAAAAAACTTATCAACTTTCCAAAAGTTCTTCAAAGTTCAACATCTGATCTTGCATTGTAAGATCACTTTTAATTTACAAAATACAATATAAAGTGTTCTTCGGCAAAACTGACGAATTCTGACTTGTACTTTAATTCAGTGATTAGAGATACGTGATCTTTTACATATTTTTAATTAAAGAAATGGAACTTAGGTTCTAGAAGTTAAGAAGTTAAGTAGAAATTCGTTTCACCTAACAAACATTATAATAAATACTAGGTTCCGTTTCTTTAGATTAATTTCACAAAATGACTTAAACATTCTGTAGTCTGTTAATCACATTTTGACAGTCATTCCTCTGTTTCACACATTTGTTTGCATTAGACAACGTCTAACGTTGATTTATATAAAACGCGTACTAATAACAATAATGATAATTTTAATCGATTCGAGCTCGTTGCATCTCCCGTTTACGCCCGAACTGTCAGTTTACTCGCTGGTATATAATTATCAATCATTGCAATACCGTAACTACCGTGTTTCTTTAATATTCCCTTTTCCGGCAACTTCAGACTGTTTTGTTGCAAATCGATGAATGAGACGACCTCGTCCGGTCCAGTATCTCCGTCTTCGTCGGCCATACCGGGCCTCTTCATCTGCGATTTATGCTCCCTGAAAATGTCGATGTGAAAGAACGTTTTGATCTCGCTGTGAAACTCTGTGAGTCCGATTCGAGCTAATCGGGGGGCAAGACGAAACGTTCATAGAGGTCGGGTTAGGTCAGGTCAGGTCAGGTTAGGCGAGGCGGGGTTAGGTTTCACCGCGTCTCTTTATTATCGAAATTTTGGATGACTGGTCGAATTGCAATTGCAATTCGCGCATACCTCTGAACGTCTTTAACGTGACCATTTTCGCCTTGAAGAAAACCCACTTGAAACGTACTCGCGAGAAGCTCTCTTTAAATCGGTTCAGTCTTGTAGTTAGGATCACGTTCGTGTTCGAGCCACCCGATTGAAACGTGACACGAACGCGAACGAGACGTTATTGTGTCCTTTTCCTTTGGCTCTGGTTAAACGCGAAGAATTTTGACAAAATGTACATGCGTTTCCTTTTTTTTTTTTTTCGTTCGAAGATTGCAAGTGTATGTACAGGGTGGTCCATTTAAGAATGATCCTCTAAATGTCCATCGTGAATGTATTTGAATTGTATCAAGAGGCCAATATCTCACAAGAATCACATTTTTTAAAGGTTCTTTTCTTTTTCAGTTTTCAATTTGCATTACATTGGATCAGATTTCCTACGTTACTGTTGATTTTCGACAATCGAAGTTAAAATTTATATTTCAAGATTATGTTATTGTACATATATATCTTATACACTATATTATACATCTTATTAATATTCATTGTCTTTATATTTTGTTAATATTTGGACATTGTGATGTTTCAAAAATTATTGTTCCAAACGTTTGTTTATAGTAGTATTGTTGAATTACTTGGTTCTTAATATCTTAAAATAATTAATTAATTACTTTAAGATATTAATTACTTTAATTAATTGGAACAATTATTAATTGGAACATTAATTTCATTTGTTTAATCCACATAGTTCAGTCAAATAATGATGAAATTTGCAAAAAAAAATCCAACGATGACAAAGATACTTTGATTCTATGTAATTTAAAGTATACAAAATTAATGTAAATTTAACGTAATTCATTCCTTATATGTGCGATTTTGAATTTTGCCAATATTTATTGTTTTTCTTATGTGCATTAAATGAATAAAATTTACATTTCTACTTTATATTTTATAAATTTATATTTCTATTAATTAGAATAAATTTAAAAAATAATTAATTTAATAACACTGTCATAATATTCAAATATTAATAAGAGTTTTAATACTAATACCAGAATAAATATGATAATAAATATTAAAATAAAATTAATAAGAATCCTCGATCTACAAAAAAAAGACATCAGTGACTTTGAAAACTTCAAAAAGAAAAAATCCTTTGAGAAAAAACTCTTGTCAATTCTATTAGCCCCTCGGACACTATCCAAATTACGTAGAAAATATTCTTGCATTATCACGATAGAAAAAGATACCTAAGGATATCGCACTTAAATGGACTACCTTTGCAGTTTGATATTTTTTCATAGATGCATCGAATCCAAGTATGCTCGGTCGGTTGAGTGTGACTAACAAGTGAACGATATATTGGGATTTTATATTTGATCCTTTGCTCAACGGTATTTCTCTTTTTTTTCTTTTGAACGATTAAACAGCTGCAGTCGGGGTGTTCTACGTAAACTATGCGTGTGCTAAGAAAGTAACGGTATGGAAACATGCTCGGTGTATTAAGTATATACATAAGAGCATGTGTGTAATTTGCAAAAGTGATTCGTTCTAACGAACTTGGATAGAAGATCGATGATGATTGTGCGGCGCAATTGAAAGGAAAATCATGCAATGCAAACCAGTGAAAAGACATGACTGTGTAATATATATTCTATTGCATGCAGAGTTTACTCTCTTCTACTCGAGACGAGCACAACGTGCGTATCCGGGGGATATGATCGAGTAGACGATGGGTCAGGCGTTGCTGAAATCAAAAGCGTATCACAACGTACTATGTGTGGATCGTCGATTGTACGCACATGGAAATTATTATAATAATCGCGTTGGAGCTAAAGTTCCCTATTACGCGTGTATTTAAATATACGCGCATTTAGCATACCCGTGTTTTAATCCCTGTAATTTTCAATATACACATACAACGTACATGTAATGTATGTATCAAACTACATGGGTAAATATATATTAATTAGTCTCTCTATCTTTATATTTATAATGTGCTCTAATATTAAAATAAATTAAAATAAATTAAAACAAAAGAATGAAAAAGAGTATCTTTTTTCAACAAAGTTAAATTATTTTAATATTAGATAACACAGATAGGCACAGTGATAGATAGATTAACATATTCAAGTGCGATTATTAATTTCCGAAATAAAACGTTCATATCAAGCTTTTTCAACTAACAACAGAAAGGAACCACCTGCTGTCGATATTAATTTATTTTTAAATATCAAAGTATGCGATTAAACCTGCCTGAAACTATATTGCTTTTTGTTTTTACCTACAATTTATAATAATATATGTATTTGTTTCAGAAATTATGTATCTATACACATCAAATACGATGCAACAAATACAAATACATGTATTTATATACATTCGAATCAATAATTGTACAAAATAAAACTTGAATATGTTGACGCATTTGTATTATAGGTATATTTCGATACAGGTATGTCTGCAACATAATAAAAATTAAAAATTACACGGATTTGAACACGGACATATTCATTGCACGTGTATCTTTGATACACTCTCAACATTATAACCTCTAGTTAGAACAGATTTCGCACCGTTTCCAAGTATAAAAGTACGGGAATAACCAGCTATCGTGATGAAAACACAACGAAACGAAAAGTTGAGTGGTATTGTTGCACGAGTTCCTACGTTGGACGAACGAATACGGACTTGATCAACTTAACACTTTCAAGGCGGGCCTAATACTTTTTGTTTCAGAACAAAATTTTCTTGTTTAAGATAATAAGACTTTAAGATACAGGTTTCGTTACAAATTGCGGTATGTTTCGAAGATTACGGAGATTACGATTATTGTGCGAAATTATTGCACTTAATAAGTATATCTTTTTATACATTTATAAGGAATTTTGAAATGCAACATTACAGTGTGTGTAATATGCAAAAATACGTAAGATATTTAAAGTATACTGCTTTATGCAATATTTAGTCGAAATTCTATTTTTTTCAGAGATTTGAATCTGCATAAAAATCCGCGGTCTGTCGATAAACTTTGAAACTTAAATTTTAAAACGGAAATTTTATTTTCGCCGAAATCTCACTTCTTTTCATTTCTGTACAAATTAGAATTAGCCTGAGTAATTTCAAGTATATACTTTATACTGAGAAATATTCGAAATCAATTTTCTCAAATAATATAAAGTGTCGTGTAACAACATTTTTTTACTTTCTCTTCTCTTTCTCTTCCACTTATGCTTGTATTATGAGAACTGTGACACTGTGTATGATATAAACATATAAATATAAAATGATCAATTATAAATAAAAATAATATATAAATATAAATATAAACTATACAATTATTGTCGTTTCAAAGAATCGTAAATTATTTTCGCAAGTATCAGAATCTTTTCGCGAAGCATCCCACCGAGAAAGTGTTGAAATCGTCGATAGAAAGATATGCCTACCTCGAACGTTGTACAAAATTTGGGTCAAATGCATCGTGCCGTTATGCGATATTAAAAACACGTTCAATTATAAAAATCTAAAGGAAATGAAAAGAGGAGCGAAAAAGGTCGTCCGAAAAAAGCTGTTTCTTCATTGTCTCTTTGTGTTTGCTCCTTTAATAAATCAGTACAAAACGTATCGCTACAACTGCATTCCTAATCGATGCTGTTCAAAAAAAAAAAAAAAAAACAACGTCACGTTCACAAATTGATCTTACGTATCTGTGTGTATTATCACAGGTGTATCACTGCACGCATATGTACGTACATGTAAAGTGTGCGTTTACGCGCGCGTGTGTGTGTATGTGTGTGTCTGTGGAAAATGTGTTTGCCCCTGCTCGCGAAAGATATTCTGCCGAACGAGCTGGACGGAAATTGACAACTCGCAAGCGATATCTTTCAACGTGCTGATATGGCAACATCACTTGCGATTCATTCCGCGAGCGGAGCTTGTTTCTGCTCGCTCCAATAGGGTGAAACGAGGCAGGACAGTGAAAATAGGATTTACCGAATTTGCTGGACATCGTGATTACGTTCTCTCTAAATTCGTATTTAGACTGTCGTTCACTTAACAATTCATATGAATTATATCAAACCAATGTTCATGTTATTATATGTACCTATACACACACACACACACACACACATACACACACATACAATTCAAATGTAGATGCATTCATCTTTTCCCTACATTCGTTGAAACATGTAACGATGCAAGTATCAATACTTAGGTTTGATACATTGTCGTGTATAAATAAAGTTTTAGTATAATTCTATTAAAAGAGTGATGTTTCTGTTACGATTGACAAATTGTTATTGTCTTTACACTGTTGATTTATTTTATGATGCTTCATAAAATCTGTACAAATTTTTTCAATGTGATTAGAAATACATATTCGCTCTAATTTTCCAATTGTTCTGAAATTTCAATAATGAATAAATATGCTTAAAGTCGCTTTGCAGACTCTTCAGCCGTTTAATTATTATATTTATTTATTCTTTTTATCAATATCTATTAACTGTATACATTAAGATTAATTTAAAGAGACTCATTTGCAATAATTAAGTGTCAAAATATTTATGCATTGTATACAGAATATATGTAGATTAATATTGGCAAATCGATTTAGAAGCAACTTGTATGGATAACTCTTTTAATTAATGAGAAAAATTCGTTTTTCAATCCGTGAGTGAAATTCATGATAAAAATGATTTTTGAAATAAATAATAAAAAGTCGAATCATTCATATGCAAATGTGGTGTAATTTCGCTTATATGAAGTTGTTGAGGAACAAATAATTTGTATAATTGAAGTTCATATTTGTACAATGTAGTAGAAATGTATAATGTAATAAATTTTTATAATATAGTAGAAATTTTATTTTGTATAATTTAATTTAAATTTGTATAATATAGTAGAAATTTACGAATTCTCCACTAATGGTTTTTCGTTTACATAACCGCACTTTAGAGTCAAATAAGCTGGATTCAACCAGCAAGAGTACAATTAATCGGATATTGACTAAAAATTGGCTCAAACGAATAGGGTTTATGTAAACGAAGATCTGCTGTAATTTCTATAATCACCAGACTCATTCGTTTTCAACTCTTTTGTTACTATAGAATTAGAAAATCTGTCTTTTTAATTAATAAATTTTAATTTTTTTACAATAATATTAAGAATAATATTGTAATTGGAAAATAATTCGATATTTAGAAGCATGTGTTTCAATATATCACATGTCAACTTAAAAAAAAAAGTAATATGGAGATAAACTGATATTGATGCATGAAACTTAAATTGTTGTTATTTATGTGAGTTTAATGTATCGATTAATGATAGGATTAAGGTTAAGAACTATGACTGAAAATTATTATATATATATATATATCAAAAATTAAGAAATTATTTGAAATAAAGGCAAAATTGAGGAACTCTTCAAATTATGATTAAGATTTCTTTTCTTTTATCGCATTTTTGTAATCTATACATCTCACTATAAATGTCTTTACATTGCAGATGATTGTTCTACTACAATAATTTGTTTAGACATAAAAAAAATTAACTCCGAAGAGCTCCTTAATTTAGATTACAAAGGTAAAGTTAAAGTTAAGAGCAAATTGCACAATTGCTAATTTTCGTGTCTTGCGTATTTAGTCACTGCGATAGATGTATCGCTAGATGTATGCATGTTTCAACGTGTGTAGGGATGTTTAAATGTGCGGAAAACAGTATTAGCAGGGAAACAATTTATTGTCGCTGACCTGATGCTGTGCTGTTAAGTGAGCGACAATTTTTTCCGAAGCTGACCTGCCACGTTAACGACTAGCATGTGTTCGAGTCTTGAGATCATCGATCAACTATATGGTGACATAACGGCGAGACACATGAGACTTACTTGACTCTTGGCCCGTCTGCGGTGGCGACGCTATTCGGGGGTCGAAACACCACGCGCTGGGTCTCGCCGCGGCTAGAAATATACTAATATAGGCATGCCGCGGGTATTTCACCACGAGTTTAACCCCTTGTGGCCGGATTCCTTGCGATTTCATTTTTCCAAGTGCAATTTTTTTTCTATTGTCTACTAGATTACTAGAAGCAGAGAGAGAGAGAGAGAGAGAGAGAGAGAGAGAGAGAGAGGAGACCGGGGCAAAGGAGAATGTATTGGCAAAAATTGTTGGAAAGTAGAAGAAAGAAAAATTGTTTGTTGGAATTTAGCGAAACGAAATGACCACAAAGGGTTAAAAACAGAGGTTGAAACGGTTCCGAGTAAAATTATTGAGTAGAATTATTGTTGTATGAAGGTTCTAATTGAAACTGTTTTAAGAGATTGAAATAATCTTGAAACAATTATGAATGAAAGAGATTTAGTTTTTGATTTTGCAATAGTTTGAAATAGTAACGTGGTTTTATAATGATTTTATAATAGTGAATATTTATCATTGTATATTTCAGTTTATATCTTTCTATCGGTGAACCTCTTTATTTGAATTACAAATATAAATAAACAAACAGTTGCTTTATGGGCCAGAAGGTTTAAATTTATGCTTATGCTTAGATGCACAATTTTTTTTTAAGTCATACATTTAAGAATTAATGATATAGAACGTTGTAATTTTGGACTTAAGACCAATAAACTACAATCTTCAGTGCTTTTTGTTGGCGTGTAAAATTTAGAAGACATATTTTGCTGCTAGGAATACAATAAATAAATAGTCGTTGATAGTATGGTAATTGTACGTTTAAATTAAAACAAAATCGTAGAAGATGATAATTACGTTCGAAATGAACACTCAAGTGTTATTTTCATTAATGATTAAATACAAACTTAATACAAATAAATTATATTTTATTATTATATATTTTGTATCCCATTAAGGAATCGATTATTACTTAATATAAACAATGTAATTATTATCTGACGTATAATGAATATTATATATATATAGTCTGATATTAATTGAAACCGAATATACATAAGCCAAAATCTTTTTCACTCATAACTGTTACTAGATTATTTCGTCTATTACAACAGTTTTGCTAAACCAATATTACAACCATTTTCAACCCCTGATTAAAGGTGTGCTAAGTAACGCGTAATCAACGGTGTTGGTGTTCTCGATTTCTCATCGGCGACGAGTCGTCTTCATTTTTGTTTCGTTCACGCGGTCTTTTCTTTGATCTTCCACGAGCGATATTACGTTTAACGTAAGATCTCGATAGAGAAAGGAATAATATAAGAAGTCGGACAAGAAAGATAAATTATTGAACTATCGAACCCCAGACGAAGTTATTGAGCTTCAGTTCTCGGAATTTACTGTTATCTACATCATCTTCCTGCGATAAATGAACTTTTCGAGACAAATGATTTATTTTCGGAGAACTGGACGTTAATCGTGCGTTTTATGTAATGAAATCGAAAAATTTGATGAAAATTGGAATTGATCAGTTTGACTTCTGTACACTCTAAATCACACGATTTTAATATAAATTTTATTTATTCATATAAATTCGTAAAATATCAATTTTGAACTTTCTTTCGAAAGTCGTTATTTCGTTTCTACGGTAACGTGGAAATTTTCGACTATTCCAAAGAGTCTCTTCGAGGAAACGGGATGAATTTCGAACCGACAGAGAGAAGATGGCTCGTCACGAGAGTTTCGCGGCACGTGGAACGTAATCACGTATTCAGTGCTGGGTAAAATGGTATTTGAAATGAAAGACTACTTCCTATGCAGTGTTACGTCAATTAATTCGTTTTCATATCGATAAAAATATTATATATTTATTGTGTATTTTAGTTAGTTGTACAATTTTCAGGATGAACTTGAAATAAATATTTTGCAATGAGATATTTCGTGGAATTTTTGCGACATTTTAAGGACAACGACATGTCTTTAACAATGCTCAACAAATATGATAATGTGCGCAGACTATTATTTTAAATTTGATATATCAATTTCTTCGTCAGTTCCAGTAGAAAGATTGTGTAATTATCCCTCTGATTTTTCTTTTGAAACACATACATTAAAGACACCTACTCAAAATACGTATATATTTGTTTTTCTCTATAGTTCTTTTCTTTCTGAAATAGCAACCACGGACAGTAATTCGAAATGATGAATGTGAGTTTAACAACGTAAAATATCATTTCAAATGTTCATTATAATAATTATTATTTCAATTAATATAATTTCGTATGTTTCAAATAAATAATTGCACGCATCACTATCAAACAACAGAAATTTTCAAATACCATCTTCGATTTCAACGAAATCATTTTGAATATATGTTTCATTTCTGGTTAATACCCAGGACTGTACGTGTATCGAGATAAATTGGTGTCTCTCAAGAACCCGGGTGGAGATTCTTCGTTTTGCGTTTATGAGAAAAAGCAACGCGAACCGAATCGCCGTCGAATGATATTGTTGATGTCGGATGAATACCGGTGTGACATGAGTTCGTGTGACGCAAACATTAATGGAAAATCAATGTATAAGTAGAAGCGAGATGTGTCTTTGGCGATCGTTGATGGATCCTTTTAAACACTAGTTGCAGGGGTCTTCCCTAGATTATCTTTTGTAAAAGCGTATCTCCAAGTCGTACTTCCACGATTTCCAAACTTTCACCCTTGTGTTCAGCTTAGAATTGGAAGCCTGTCTCTCGTTTGTTTTGTCACTTTTCGTTTCATTGTTCGTAGACTGAGGATTTTTATGTGTTTATGGAAAACTGGAACTTGCAAAGTGCACACAAAAATGTGGATGTAAAATATCCAAAGTAGAATATTTGTTATGATAAAATAAATTTCTATTCAGATTCTATTTTTCAACTGTATTTATAAAAGTTGAAAAATGCATAAAAATCTGTAGTCTAATAATTGGACTATGGATATTCAAAGAATTTCATGTTTTCGTGAATATAATTAAAAAATTGCAATCTAATTTGTTTTTTGCTATTAAATATTGTAACAAATCTGCTTTTTACATATTTGCATATTTTTGCGTTCTCAAGTTTCTCATAAATGTATAAAAATTTGTACTGTTTCATTTACACTTTCCTGCTTTATCGTCATTTCTAGATTGCAAATTTTTATAAAATTGCACAAAATGAGCGTAATATGAAAAAGTACAAAGGATTTAGTTGAAAGTTACAAATTTAAACATCTTGAAAATAATACACTTTTGAGAAAAATATTGAATACGAAAGAGTACTTTCGAGAGGAAAGTACAAAGTTGTTTTTGAAAATATTTAAAATTCCAACTTTCAAAATACCCTCACGAATACCCTCTATAAAGTTTCCAATGGTATACTTTTTTCTGTACAATTTGGTAAAACAATTTTCTACCAAGATCTTTTTAATTACATTTTCAATTCTTAGCTAGTATCATTGGATCATTGAGAAACATAGCAATTTACAGTTAAATTACTTTAATTAATTAAAAATTTTTATTTAATTGAATTTTACTATTAATCTCTGTCACGAGAAATGTAAAATATAAATATTATACGAAACTTAATGATCTAACGTAAATTGCATCTATGACCCAAAAATGCTGTTAGAGCACAGTTAAGAATATTTGTATCAAAAATTCGCAGTCTGATTATTACACGTTTAAGCGGCACAAATGAAAACTAATCAATCGAGAAACAGGTTTGCAACTTCAAAATGAAAATTGATAGGGCTCATATCATGTAAATTCCATCTTTGGGAAGATCAGAAGATGATCGGATCGAGATCGAATGATCTCGGGATCTCGAATGATCCGCGGTGTTTCCAAATCGATCGAATCCCGAAAGAAAATCTAACGCGAATGTGTGTGTGCCTGTTGATAGTGTGCCTCTCTAGCCTGGCGCTCTAGGCTTGTGTTAGCTGGATAGGCAACGAAACAATCGTCGTACCTGACATTCGGCATACTGTTAAAGGTGAGGATCTTGCTGTTGACGTTGTCCAGGACTGCGTGTCCCGGATGATGGTTTCCGGAGACGCCGGAAACCATGTAACTCCTCTGCGGCGGTTTCTTCACGTACGGTTGGTCGTACTTCTGGACGGTGCTCTTCCTTCTGCGAGAAATTCGCCGATTACGAGGATGCGAGGCTCGCGTAAAGGAAAACCACAAACGAACGATTAGGAAGCGCATGCAAATCTACAGGAGGAGGGACTTCGAACGAATTTCTTTTTGTTCATCCGTTTATTCCTTTCGTAGTGACAGTGATCGAGGATTATCGATGATGATTTCACGCGTGTGTAAATTAGAAATCGTGGTTTTGAACGTACACTAAAATACATGAAAATACAAGAAATTAAGGTTCATGTTCTTAATACATATGTACCGTATATTTGTTTGTACACATTGTACACCAAAGAATTAAAGATTTATGTTTACCTATACTTGAGACATTAATTTTATTAATTTATGTCGCATCGTGTGATTCTAGAGACTAGATCTTAACGTGTTTGTCACATCAGGGATTTTTAAATGGACATAGCATGTTTCTACTTTTTTTTTCTGTACGCGAGTCTCAAATATTCCGTTCACATTCGAACATCATTCAATATCTGCGCATATATCTCGTGTACATATCTCTAACTAATTTGAAATATACATTGCAATTTAATTTGATAGCTAATAAAGAAGACAGTACTGATAATCAATTGACATACATCTTTTAGTAGATGAAATTGTAGAACTATTATAGTATCCTTTGGTTACTTAAAATATACTGATAACTTTTGATTACTTAGAATATACTGATAACTTAGATTACTTAGAATATACTGATAACTTTTGATTACTTAGAATATACTGATAACTTTTGATTAGTTAGAATACTGATAATTTTTTGGTAAAAAAAAAAAAATTAGAACATTTTCATTGTATAAGGATCCTGAATTCTTTAATATACAGTTTATGTATCACGTTTACAGATCTATCTTAATACACGTTCAAAATCATGATCTTTGATCATTGATCGTTGATTTCAATGTTTTCAAATGTTACCGAATGAAAAGGAATTATTAGTCGACTCCCTTTGAAGATATAATTGATCAAGTGCGTGCTCTCGATATTCTACCATAATTTTTATAGAGTTTAAACGTGTATATATATATATATATATATATATATATATATATATATATTCAATAGATTCGTATTGACTCGCGTGCGAATAATAATATTATTAGATTATACAAATGGTAGATCATCTCATAAATATAATAAATAATGCGATCGTTCATGGAGATTCGAAATCATTGAATATTGTGAAAATTTGAAATATAATTCGATATCTTAAATCTCTTATAAATTTCGGAAAAAAACATTTGTAAAATATGTTGAATATTATTTGTAAAAATCTTCGAAAGTTTCAAGATTTAAGACTATTCAAGATTTTCAAGATTCTCCACAGTTTTAAGGTATCGAATCGTGTTTGAAGCGATTCGAATTTTTTACCATACAAATAAAAATAGAAAAATTTATTTACTAATAATTGATCACTTTCATCTACGATTTTTTTCTTTAAATTTTCTATTCGAATTTTATTAAAAATAATAATAACTTTTGCTGTTCAAAGTTCAATTCTTAGAAAAGTCACACTATCTATGAAACGATCTAATAAAAAATTTAAACGGGTGCTTGACAAACTCGATATATACACGTTTAGTCCGTAGCATTTTTATTTTTACTTTGAATAATCACAATGAAATGGTGGCTAGCAAAGCTGGCGCGTCTACAGGGTGATACAGGGAGCGGTGATATAGCATGCATTAGAACAAAAACAGATAACCAGTCGAATGGTACACCGGCAGCTGGCCTTACAGCCACTCGTGTGACATGGTCCTCCACTGCAGTACCCATCAACCAAATACTCAAAAATCAAACGATAAAGTAGACAGACAATGTATTTTTTCGAACACGCGCTTGCGTTTCATGGGGGTGAAGACGCTTTGCTTTGAAGACTTTGTTGGGAAAACGATTAAAGATGTAGCGCTTCGTTAGATCAATCGCAATCACCCTGCTGTAACGCGGTGGCAACCTTTAACCGATATCAATACGTTCAGATCATTTTGGTTTTTTCTGTTCGTGTTATATTTATTTCGGTTAAACTTTACTCGGGAACATGACAATGACCCTTTTTTCCCCATCATCTGGTATCGAATCTTAAAATATAGATTTTGAAGTTAGGAAGTCACCATAAAGTAATTTCTGTATATGTATATTGGTGAAAGAAATCACATTCTATTAATTAAGTAAATATTGATAGTTTCATAAAAATATAAAACAGATTTTAATATTTTTGATATTTATCATGAATTACGGAAATTCCGATTTGATTACTAATTATTAATATTTAGTAAGATAGTGATATAAAAAGATATTTACAATATTACTTATTGTACATCATATACGGTCATTACGTTAAAAATATTTTGATTCTGAAATTTTGACTCGAACTAATAAATGAAAGTCAATATGGCATCAAACTACTAAAAACTCAGTTTTATTAAGCATAACTTTCGAAGCAAAAAAGTCTTAAATTTTTGGATTTAACTCGTCAAAATTTATCAAACGATAAAAAAATATTTTTTGATATCTCAAAATAAAGTTCAACCTTCTCTTCTTTCGACCGATACGATCGAAGTGCTGCTGTTCGTCAAGGATATCAGTTAATGGTCATGAAACACAGAAGCCATTAGTTACTTGCAGACTTGCAGACGAGTAAATAATATACGTGTAGTAGCCAATTTTGCAAAAAGCGATTGAAAATGAACCTAAGTGGTTGACAGCAAACGCGAATTCGCCGACAATCACTTAAGCTGCTTAGCATAGTCGTAGCAACGATCAGTTACGTATGCGTAGTATGCGATGGGCACGTTTTCAATCATCGAATAAGACGACAATACGATAGTCGATTTTTCTCAAAAATAAGATAAAATGAAAAATGAAAAAAATAACGAATTTGCAAATTAAAAATTTTTGAATAATAATTTGACTTATAGGTATCTCTCACTTATAATTAAAGAAATAAGCTTTTCGTGCACAATCCTATTCACGATAGAAAGTTTTAATTATTATTCTCATTTCTCCCAGTAAATCCACTAAATCACTTGAGAAATTAAATATACAGCTACAAATGATTATAATAATGAAAGAACTATTTTATTTTACAATTTCTTGATTGCAAAATTTTTCGTATTACTACTGAAATTTTTTGCACAGATTACTCTTATTTTTTCGTACTGTTATCGATACTTTTAGAACACAAAATTGCAGATTTTTAGATAATTCGATGTATACGTATCAAGTTATCAAAAAATGTTCAATTTGCAAATTTGTTTTTGTTTCTTTCACTTTCGTTCCATTTTTGAGAAGAATGTTGTTCACTGTGCGACACCAGGTAAAAATCCACGTAAAGATCTCTTCTAAATAATTTGCTTGTTGGTTTTAAATGTTATCATCTGTTCGTTGCGACGAGTGTAATTTGCCCGCGCGATCGCACAAGCCTGGCGTATCGAAACACGTTCGATACCATCGCGATACTTATTGCAGATTATTACGGATTATGCAGAGCGCCTGATCGGTACCATAAAAAAAGATACATCGATAAGAAGGAGAAAAATAGAGAAAGAGAGAGAGAGAGAGAGAGAGAGAGAGAGAGAGAGAGGGGGGAGACAAGGTGTTACAGAGAGAATAGATTAAGCATTGTATAGTAAAAGAGAAAGACAGTAATAAGTACGGACTCTAAAAGATATACATGTAAATATATATGTACGACACGTGTGGATCGTAAAAAAGAAATGGAAAAAAAATTAAAAAAAAAAAAAAAAGAAATGGTCAGAAGGAAGACATACATATATATGTGCATATATATACATATATATATACGCATAAAAGAATTTCTACGTGTATGTTTCTGCACACTAACCTGAGACAGAGGGAGTAGTTTTTATGTACTACGACTGACCTGTAGCAGAGAGCCATCAGAGCAAATACTATGAAAACACCCCCTACCACCGACATGAGCACACCAACTAAAAATACAGTGTTAGAGCCGTGGTAGTTCTCTGTGACGATCAGATTCACGTGTTAGTCAGTTAGTTACACATCGTTAGAATTGCATTGGCCGTTGCGGGTCGTCACGTGTCAAAACGAGACCGCCGATGTATTCGACATCGGCATCGAGATCGAGTATACCGTTGTTCAGGCAGGCGCGCGGTTATTACAGATGATATATTTCGGTATCCGAGTGTCCCACAGCATGCAGACAGACAGAGATGGCAGTGACAGACAGAAACAGACAAGAAACAGAGAAGCCAGAATCAGCACATATACATATACATGGACGTATTGGTTCGTCGTATGCGCGCCAATTGCGCGGCGAGTCACCATTGATAACCATTTGGATCGCAATCGACGTCACACGCGCGATCATCCCTTGGATTTAGATACTTTCGACTCGCCTGGTCTTGGTCGAACGATAGCTCTGCGTGAAATTCGCTATCTCTAGATTTGGTCAGTGTTTCTTAACACTATGGCCCGCGGTCCTCGCACACGTATGTATTTTGATGACCGATAGAAAGCAGGCTTGAAATTTATTTTTGGAACAAAATTTATTTTATTTTACTGAATTATCTTAGCTAATAGTATCCTAATCAAATATCTAGGTAGATAAGATAGCGTATTATCTAATTCATTATTTTTTAAAGTATATTATTTGAGAGAAAACACGTCTTCAGGGTGAATGAAAATTTAAAGATGGCCTGTGGTAGTCAGAAGGTTAAGAAACATTGACTTACGTTGTTGATAGACTGCGGATGTTTATGCAATTTTATATTGTTACGAGCGTAGATAAAGAAATAGATTCCGGATGGAAATTTGTTGAAATTTACTAAATGTTAAAAGAGAACTTTGAAACCTCTACTTTAGATACTTTATATAGTTTTATGTACTATATGCACCCTGAAAATGCATGAACATTCGTAGTTATAGGTCGTTTTACTCGTGTCCTGCGTTCGAGTCGAAAGATCCTTTGCCAACTACTTTTTCGATTGACATCGACGAAGACACGATATCGCGGGTTATATCGCGATCGAACTGTCATTTGTTTGTTACACTACCGGTCGAAAGTTTGGAGCAGCCTTTACTTTCTGCATGAAATGAAGTTCCTCAGATGTTTTTTTGAGAAATAACAATATTGTAATTATAACTTTTATGTTTAAATATTATAATTTAAATCTAATTCATCCATTAAGGACCAAGTAATAATTTATCATAATATTTTATCGTATACTTCAATAATATAATAATATATACTTATGTTCAATTTACATTTCATATTATATTATATTATAATTTATGTTCAATTAAATTATATTTAGTTTATATTTATAAAACTATATAATTGTATAAATATAAACTTCAAATTTCTTTAAATTTCCCGAAATTAACTAATCCAGGTGAAAATATGACAATGAAAAAAGAAATCAAACGAATTTTTAGAATCTTCTTTCATAATTTCAAAATTAAAAAGGTAGGATTTGACGACATAAATGAATAAAAAGGATTGCAAATGAAATGTTGGTCCTCAATGAGTTAATTAACACGTTGATTGCCTCGTGGAATTTATACATATGTAAATACATTTTGCCTAAAGGACGAAATATTGAATTTTTATGAAGTATAATGAAAACACACTTTTCATCATCTATATAGTTATTTTTTGATGATGATATTTATAGTGGTGAACAAAAGAAAGTTTAAACTTGGTATTTGCCTATAAGATTAGCTTATAAAGTATACTAGATATTTTTTTCATTAATGTTAATATGTATATCAGATTATAATATTATATTGCAATATTATATTATATTCATTATATTTATGATATTTATTACGATGTAATATATTACATCTATTCGTTACTGTTCTTCAAAATAAAATTTCCTAACGCTATGCATCACCCAGTGTCATTTGGCATTTAATCTTTTTTTTATCCGCCATCTTTATCTTAATTTAATTATTCCATCGTGACAATCAACCTACCAGTAAAATTTCATTGCAAGATTTCTCTTAAAATCTTAACGTGCTCTAAATTTTTCAGCGGCAGTGTACACACGCTAGAATTAACAGACTCTGTCGTAAACCATTTGATTTTTCTCGGACTGTTCGAGGGGATGACGTTCATTTTTTTGCTAATCAGCCTTATTCATGCTTTTATAGGGTATACAAGCAGCTGGCACATTGGCGTTAATGGATCGTGTATCGAGTATTGCACTCGAAGTGACGAATTGCGCGACATGCGATCATGCATCCGATCTTTTTCATCAGATAGACGTAACGGTTGTATAAGAGCTTCGTCCTATGCGATACCAAGTGGAAATGTAGATTCTTCGCTCGTGCAGCATAGTCACGATCGTCGTGATCATTCATACGCGCTATGTGAGCACGAGCACATTCAGAGTATACCATCGAAGAAACAGTAGCACGCACGCACGCGCACGCGCACGCACGCACACACACACACACACACACACACACACACACACACACACACACACACACACACACACACACACACACACACACACACACACACACACACACACACACACACACAAACACACACGCGCGCGCACACACAAGTGGACAAGATTATGAAACAGTTTATATAGTCGTGAATTTTGCATATTTAAAGAGGGCACGCATAGTCTACAGAGTTTTGAATACGCAGAATTTCGAATTCAGATGAAATTTTTCTTTTGTTCTTTTTATAGATTTTTGGACTTTTTGGTACTTTCTATGTAGTATTTTTCTATTTTATATTTTCAGTATTTTATGGACTATTCAGTATGTTATATATGGCTTGATGTATTTCATAATTTCGCAATTTTATTAGTTTTCCTGTTTTTTCTTCGCTTTTACCTAACACTTTTTCTCGGATCATTCTCTTTTTAGATAAATGAATTAATGTAATTAGCGAATTTTCATGCATTTATTGAAAATTTTAAAGTACGAAGTTTATACTTTTACGCATTAATGCATATGATATATAAAAGCTACAGTACTTCTTATAGTATTTGATGTGTAAAACGATTCTACTTCTTTTTTTTATTATTATAGTCTTAAAAATATAAATCTGCATAATTACAACCAGATGATAGATTTGAATAACTAGCGACACAAATCGTAAGAATGAAACATAGATCGGTTATCAACTCACGTTTTCTTTTCTATCTCTCCTTTATCGTCTCTTACAAATCGTAAAAAAATTTTTATATAAAATTCTATATAAAATGTGTGCTCACTCTATAAATATTTTCTTCTTTCAAATATACGAAAATTGCAGTATACGTAAAATGTCTCACAATATTGTTCACTGGTATATATAATATAGATATATATAAATATTTGGAATATCTATATATGTATATATATGTAAATAAACATCGAATAAGAAGGCTAAGATGAATTAATATCATGAGAGCAATTGATGGCCGCGTGCGATGCCTTATCATCCAGCTAGCCACGAATTATGTACTTTACAATGTCAGGCGGGCAGATCGAACCCACTCAAGAACTTTTATCTTGCTACTGTACCTGTAGCAAACAGCCATTAGTGCAAAACAAATGAAGACTCCTTTGACCACACCCACCAGGATTAATACCATCGTTCCGGTGCTAAGAGTGCTGTTCTTTGAGTCTGAAATGACCATCACATTTTGTAATCCACGGATGTCAGAACGTGGTCCATAGATCGCGTGTTGGATCTCAAACGACGATACTCGTTTATCTTTACGAAATCAAGTTGCTCATTTCATTGGTTCTGCGAATATCCCTAATGAGATTAACCTCTCTATGGATAAAATAAGGCTACGAAGGGACGAAATACTAAAACGCATGCGTAATTAATTGCAAGATTACGCAGCTTCTCTTTTTTTTTGTTTCACGTAATCTGAACGGATACGATATCGAACTGTAGAAAGTGTTCGTACACTCGATGAAAAATTGTCGATACCTTGAACTCTTGTAACTTTGCGAATAGAAATCGTACAACAAATTTTGAGGGATCGTTCGATCCTTGAAACTATGGGTTTGGCTGTGAAAATAGTTGCTTACATTTTCATAAAGATGTTTAAATTTTTGAAAGAGAAGGTATTTTTATTTATTTATACTCTCGAAAAATACTTTTAATTACAAAAGTAGAGGTCTTGTGCTTCAAAATGAATTCAGGTAGATTATTGTGTGATTTTTTCTCATGAAGTTATAGCAGTTTAAAATGTCGATAATTTTTTAAGAAAATACTATAATTTCTTTGTAATAAAAATCGTAAAACAATCCATTTGAATTCATTTAAAGTATGTTGTACTTTCACAGTACTACATTCGGTCTTTCCAAAGATATTTTTATATCATCTCAAAAAAAGTAGGTAACGTACTCTTCCTGCAAATTTCCCAAACTCAAATATTTTTATGGACACTGAACAATTTTTTTCGTAATTAAATCTATCACGGTCTTGAAGATCTCCCCTCATTGAAGTCTCTTCTTCACAATTTAAAACTTGTTGTACAATCTTTTTTCACAAAGTCATACAAGTTTAAAATATCGACAATTTTGCATGGAAAATTCGAATTTTCTCGAATAAGAAACAATGAAATGATACATAGATACGTGTTGGGATAACTGCATTAGTAGTTGACACTTTTCGTAATTTTCAAGAAAAAAAAAATACGCTGTTTGAAACGTGGCGTATTCTAATGTGAAGATTTATAACTATTTTTGTTACAAGTCATCTAGCAATCGATGATAGAAGAGTTGCTTTTATTTATTGTCTGCTACTGGATGATTTGTTTTTTTGAAAAACTTTTTAATCCATTGAAGATCAAGCAATAATATAATATAAATATAATATAAATACTTGAATTTTTAAAAATTTCATAAAATAATAAAATCTAGGTGGAAAATATGAATGATATGAAGTATTCATTATCATATCAATTGATAATCTTAATATTAAAAAATAAATTGGAGAGAATTACAAGTGAAATGTTTCATCAATGCAACGCCCTTAATAAAGTTATTGATTGCAGAAGAAATTAGTTATCCAAATTAGAAACCATTAATTTTTTAAAAAATTTTTTAAGAAGACAAGCTAGTTCAGACAAAGTTATTTTCTTTTTTTATTCTAGAATGCCAATTACTATACATTATAGGGAGGATACATTTATTAATATTTGATCATCATAAGCTATGAATTACTGATATTTGAGGTTTGTCAAACGCTGATACATATATACATATAGATTTGCATTGGTAATTGATATTAATGTCAACTGACGGAAAACTACATTTGTTATTTATGATAATCATTACGATCAACATCAATATATCCAAAATAATTTCCAAACTTTCACATCTTATTACATTGGATAATTTAACAGATATAAAAATACTGATTTTTTAAATCTCTTAATATATGTATAATGACAATAATATACTGCTGATAATAACAATATCTATTTCAACAATATCTAGCTAATTATAAACCGCATCATAGCATGTTTTTAAGAAGATTTAATAGGGATACATGGAATACATGTATATAATATAATATTGTAATATTGTTGTAAATATGGAAATGAGTATTATAATATTATATAATATAATTATACATAATATAATTGTTATATATATAATAATTATATCATATATGTAATATAACTATACACTGTATAATATCTAATATTATATGATATTGTAATATTGTTTTAATGTCTGAAAATGATTATTAATATAATAATTATCATATAATGTGATAATATTGCTGCAATGTCTGGAAATGAGTACTACAATATTATACTCCAATATTCTAATACTGATATAATGTTTGGGAATAAGTATTATAATGTTATATAATATTCTAATATTATTTTCAGATATTATAACAATATTATATAATATTGTAAAATTATTGTAATATCTTATAATATTGTCATAATGTCTGGAAATAATCATTGTATAATATTTTAGCATGTAATGTCTGGAAATGAGTATTATAATATTATATAATACTGAGTATTAGAAACAATTATTATAATATTATGTATTCCAATGTTGTTGTAATGTCTGGAAATGAGAATTATGATATTGTATACAATGTTACTGTAATATTATACAATATGGTAAGATCTGTAATGTCAACTACTGATACATTTATCCTATTAACTATTAAGCGCGTTTAAATCTCCAGCATGACAAATTGAAATTTCCCTCGCGTTCGACTCAAGAACCATTGAAAATTAACTTTCCACGTAATCCGTACCACCGTAAAATATTAGGTTCGTCCGATAAGAGGATCGTTGTGAAAGAGTAATTAAAGTCGTCTGCGAAGCGTTTTGCCTGCAACCGGTGATTATTCTTTCTCTTCCTTTCTCTTTCTCAAGGGAGAAAGGGACAGAGGAAGAAAGAAGTTTCGAAATGGGTTAGTTGGTGAATCGAAAAGTGGAAAAATATAATCGAGTAAGCTTATCGGCCCGTATACTATGTATGTATAAATGCGCACGCACACACGCACACACATACACACGCGCACACACGCACGCACACACACAGACGCATCGAATTGTATGTGCACAGCTGATGGTATGGCCCCAAATAGTCAGGCGATTAACTGGTATTCCGTCGGGATAAGGGACGAGTCTTCGTCTTGTCGTGATTTAAACACATCTAGTCGATTGGAGAATGTCTGCCTTTTTCTTCGAGATTACTGGCTATCATAGAATTTTTCCATCGAGGTCTTCGTCGTCAATGTGACTGTGGATTTTTATGCATTTAAAAACTCTAAAGTGCACAATTGCATAAAATAAGGTGACTGTCTGTATTTAGTGTGTTTCAATGTCAAAATAAATTATGCAAAAGAACTTGTACAAATAGGAAGAAGTATTTATTTCTATGAACTTTACTGAATGAAGTGCTTCTTCTTTTTCATTGAAAAGAAGTAAAAAGACTTGTAAAAATAAGAAGTATTTTTATGAACGTCTTCTTGTTCATTGAAAAAGAATCTCATAAGATAAAAAATGAATAGTAGTATTATCATGAATTTTGTTAAAAAAAAAATTCTTACAATAATTTTTTTGTAAAATATAAATTTGTAAAAACAGAAAGAATAAATATTTGTTTTTAAATGAAAAATTTTTTTAACGAAAGTTTTTATTCTTAAAGTAAATTTATAAAAACTTCATTATCAAAAAAGAAGTATTTTGTTATAATAAAGTTTTTATTAGGATACTTCTTTTTATTTTTACAAGTTTTTTTGTATAATTTATTTTAATATTAGGATACACATTAATAATCCTGCATATAATTTGAGGAAATACAATAAAGGACAAGAGAAAGTTTCAAATTGAAATTTTTTGAACGTCCTTTAATATTCGTCTGCTTTTTTATCAATTGTAATTCAGTTTTATGAAATTACAGTGTTTCTTCCATTTCATTCCTTCAATTTTTTTTTGATCGTCATTGAATATAAAATATCCAAAGCATAATGTTTTCGATACTATTTTTTATCGATATTTTAGTTTCGACGAATATTTACAACTTCTTTCGTCAATGTATAAAATGCGGAACAATTTCGTACTTTTTTACGAATACAATTTGTGGAGAGATTTATTTCAGATGCCAAATATTGTATCATGTATTCCACTTTTTACATATATTTTAACAAACCAATCATCATTTCTTGAGAATTGGAATTGAGAAAAGATATAACTAAAAAAAAAATATACTACTGAATCACACCTTTTTCGTAAAATCTATAACTCATGTGCATTTTGCAGTTGCAGAAACGTACATTTCGCATCCTCGAATTCTCTATAAGTGCATAAAAATTCGCTATCTAAGTTATCAAGCTCCGTTTTATTTATGGAACTTGCCTTTTATTTCTTTTCAGAAAAATTGCTAATTTATCACTCGGTGCGGAGAAACATCTACAATGGCCAGTAATCACACAGCGCGTGTCTTTAGTTCTCTACGTTCTGTCGTTGCCTGTTTATCGTTAGATTACAAGCTATGTAGAAATGATCGCGTACGAATCACGAGAAACCGACGTGGATCTAACAGTGCGAGTAAATTGATTTCGAGAAATTGATGTCGCGCCGATTTCTTGTCTCGTTGGATCACACGACGATATTTCTATCGAGTTCCTTTACGAATCGCAACTTACCGTAGGGGGTCTCTTTCTTCCCTAATTTAGGATCTGAACTATTTTTACCAGCTGATTCGGTGCTAGACGTTGTCGGCGGCAAAGTTGGAATATCTTGCTGTATTGAACAATCCGGTCCACTCCATCCAAGGTTACAATAGCACTTGTTCATGTTCGTGCATACCTACGATCAATGAATTTCAGTTTGAGATTGACCAGTTTTCGTTCTTGTGTAGTTATCATTTTCGTGAAATGGCCGATTCTTTGCAAATATGTAAGTAAGAACAAGCCCGACGATAAGCTCGAAAAAACAAAAATTTATGCTTCGTTTGAATTCCAATGTCGTTATAATTAAAATAATACAACAATCATCATTTTATTACAAAGATTTTCTAATTCTCTGTAAACACAAGAGAAAATAGAAAGAGAAAATGGAAAACGATCAAACATCCACACACACAAATAAATATTTCGTACAGAAGTCCAGCACTTCTTTTTAATGTTAGATTGTGTCGGATTTTTATATAGTTCTGCGTTGGATATCCCTGAAAATTATTTTCGACTTGCATCGACTTTGATCGTATTTAAATCCTTCCCTTCTTTCTTCTTATTTTGCGACATTAAGAAGATTAAATTCCGAATTTTTAATCACAAGGACTCTGTGTTGCACGACGATGATAAATAATTGTACCAGCGTAAATTTTCACGTAAAAGCATTAGAACTACCAAAGCGATCAAAATAAACACGTTTATAATTTTCTAGAGTGGTCGCATTTTTCGGAAATGTCTTTCTTACACGAATGAAAGTTTGTATGTATTTATCAACTTTTCCTTACTCTTCGCGCTCCAATTTCTTTGATGCGATTTTTATATTTTTAGTCGCCGATAGTTCCAACGTTAGCTTCGAACACGCAGAAATGATGAGTTTCGCGAGGGACGACCAAAAGAGCCGGTACGACGATTAAACAGTATCATTTAGCTCGACAAGTTTTACTTACGCCGTTTCCCGAGCATTCGTTGTTATTGTGATTGCTGGGACACTTCTCGTTGCCTATCAGCGGGTAGAGGCTTATGCACGTTTGGTTCACGCAAATCTACAACACAGCAATCAAACGGGTGTTACACGCGCCAGTTTACGAGCTTTCTTCCCTTGTATTGTGCACACATCCTCCCTCCCTCCCTCTCGCGTCCCTTTTCCGTTTTGCTAAAATCTACGTATAGATTGAAAGCAAACAGCGTTTGTTTGCTCACGATAACATCTCGCCTCACTTCATACGGTAGCTTGGGAATTTGCATAATCCGATTTATGACAAAGATAATTACCGGGAGGGGGGGAGGTAGAGGAAGTGTTAAAGGAGAAAATTTGCCTCTGACATTCAGGGACTAGAAAGTTGCATCTTACCAAATTATCACCGCAGGATGTCCCGTCGCGAACCAACCCCATGCCAGGCATCTCGGATCCCTCCACTTTCCCGGTCGTGGACCTTGTGAATAATTCATGCGAACGTTATTTAAAGTTCTTAGCAGTGGTCATGGTTTCGAGCGTGTCTTAAAACGCATAAATACGATGTCTACGATAAATAGGCGAATCTTTTTCACGTAAATTCGTGTTTTCGAGGTCCGATAAAAATTAGCATTTAAATATCCCGGAGATGAGAGAAAACTTTATTAACAAAAGTTGTTCAGTATAGACGAGATTGTGTTATAAGATAGTAGTATTAATATTCTCATAGCTGATAAAGTTTCGGAAGGTTATTTATTAATATTTTCTTTAAATGTAATTACATATCTTTTGATTAATCGATTCTGCTCGACATTTTTTATAAAAACGCATTAATTTATATGTTTTGAAAAATTATTAATTTGGGGGATATTTTGACTTTAATCTATTGGATAGAAGATAAGATATATAAAGATAAATTCTTGTGTCTCTCGTAAATTACATAAAGTCTTCCTAAACTAATAATTTTAAATTGATATTTTCTGTCAGCAAGAGATAAATATCGCATATAACATTCCTGTTAATTTTAATGATCACAAAATGAAACTTGAATGTTAATACACTTGTACAGTATATTTGATACACATATATCCATGTGTTAAAAAGTAGACTAATTAAAACACGAAATCTCTAGTTTAGTTACGTATTTAAAAAAAAAAACATGGAATCTGTAATTTTTCATGATCGATTATAAGTGCAATGATTGATGGAAAATTCGCTCGTTTACGTTACTTACTTGCACTCGTACTCCTCGCCTTTTATTGAGATTATGGTTCTCGAGTGATCTATTCCGATTATCATTGGCTGCTTGCTACCTTTTTGACACTGCAGTGATCCACAATGGACGTTCCTATGAGATAAAAGCGAAAGGAATTAAATAGAGTAAGGACTTTGCAGGATGGTTGTTAATTCTAAATCGATTCATAGCGAAATGTTCAATTTAACGTTTTGTCACATTAGAATCTTGTTATTTTACAAATAATTATATTAATTGTTATTATGGTAAAGTATAATGTTAATAATAATAATTATTATAATATTATTAGTTTAGTATTATTACAGTTATTATTATTTATTATATATTATTATTAGTAGCATAATACAATTATACTATATTTATAGTAATAAAATTACTATATAATTATTTAATAAGAATTAGTATAATTAATATATTATGCAGTTGCATTAATTATTATCAGTTTATACATACATTAATACATACACAATAGATGAATGTAAATATTTGTAATTATTAGTTATCAAATATTAATAAAATTTTTGTATATAAATATTTATCTTTGTATCAATATAATCTTCTTCTCTCTAAATTTAACGCATTTAATGTAGTAATGTAATAAGTAGTGAAGAAAAACAAGAATTATTTGAAGAAACTACCTGAAAAATAATTATTCAAACGTTATTTTATTCGATTTAATACTGTCCTGGAACAATTCTAAAACGTTAGTTCATTCGAACAAGTGAGTGATTTTTCTCGAAACTATCTCATTATTTGAGCATCAGATGAAAGAACTTCTTATTTGATTTTACATTTTAGATTTTGTATCTATTTTTACAAATAATTTCAAATTCTATTTTATAAACTTCAGCCAAGATTAATTGATTTTAGTTGATTACTTTTTTGTTTATTTTATTTCAATGAATTACTTGCTTCTGGCCAGTTATTCGATTTGAATTCAAGCCAAGGGGTTTCGAAGGTTTTCCAAATAAAAGTAACAAATCGATCAGTATGATATTTCAAATTATTCAATTTTTCTGTCCTAACCTCGAAGGAAATTTGCCCAAGACTGACGAAGAAAGACAAACTTACTCTGGCTCACACTTGATGTAGTGACCGGAAGTGTCAGTACCACAGTGTCCGTTGAGCGAGCCCTTGGAGTTGAATTGCTCGAAACATTGTTTGTCAGCGGCAATGCCGCCGTATCCCCAAATCTGCTCGCACTGAAGATCCAACGCCGGGCAAACACCGTTGTAACAGTATCCGGCGTTGTTCGAGCAGGGATTGCCGTTCTTCTTGTAGACATCTTGTGGGCATTGGCCGGTCTCACCGGTACAGACTTCCGGTAAATCGCATTCGTTGGTTGACTCCCGGCACACGACGCCACGCGCCAGTAGCTACGTTTTCACAATCCCTCGAGATTAGATTGACATTCAAAATGATCTCACGATAGAGAGAGAGAGAGAGAGAAATCTAATCTGGTTATCTATTTACTCTATTTGCTACAACTCAATATATGTACGTGTGCATGATACTAGACTGCCTGCTTCCATTTATCGACGAGTTTATTGTACTCGTCGCTATCAGTCACGTACATCTCCAGTCAAAGAGAGATAGAGAAAGAGAGTGGTTCAGAGCAGTGAAATACATCCCCGTTCAAAAGTTTTCGAATAGTTTTTATTTTGAATGTTCAAGATGTTATTGTATAGATAATTAAATATATTATTATTATATTCGAGGTATATTTAGATATATTATATTCGAGATATTATCATACTCGAGGATATTCAAGATAATTGAAGTTATATAGATAATCTATAATTTCAAAGTGTCGTCGTAAAAAATTGAATTTACTGTTGATTTAATGTTGATTTCATCTTGGATTGAAATCCTTTGCATTAATTCCTCAGGTATTAACTTTTGTTCTGATATGTATTATTTGGATTTGCAATTTTAGATAGAGCATCATTAGAATGCATTAATATAATTATTGTCACATCTTATTAGTTTTCGTAGGTTACATAATTTATTAAAAATCACGAACAGCCCAGACATTTTATGGAATTTAGTATAAAATTGGGTAATTTGGTAATTGCGATAGTATCGCTGATTTTAACGGGCTTGAAATATGTTGTCTATTCTGAACATTTTTTCCCTACACACTATCGAACAGTAAAAATATGCGCAAAAATAGTTTCGATACTTTTTTAATTAGATTTTATTTTTTGGCTTGGTTGTATGTTTGGGTTAGGTTTAGGTTATAATTTCTTTTTTTCTCTATTTATTTTTTGAGTTTCAGTGGCAATTTTCTTTAACTAAAAATCATTTGTTTTTCTGAAGGTTTACATGACTCGGATCAATGCTCAAACTTGATTATTATAAATTCCATTATTTTATAAATTCTTCAACTTTAATCCACGTCAAATCTTTAAAAACTACATAGTATTAAAATACATGATATTTTAATAACATTTTTAATAATATTTTAATATTATTAATTTCTCGCCTTGCGATTTTTTTCTAATATTAGTTAATGTAATATGTATGAAAGCAAAAGCATTATATCAATTAATCTTCAGTTTGAAGAAAAAAAAAATTCAAATTCCACAATTTATATTCTATAAAATTACAATTTAGGGATTAATTAAAAATTACAACTTAAAGGATTAATTACATATTGAAATACGTTATTAAGATATTTAATATCTATTTTAATAATTATTAAATATTTTATCATATCCATTAGTTTATTAAATAATTATAATATCCATAATTATTGAAAATTTTAATAATGTTTTAATAATATAACAATAATATTTTTAATATTTTAATAATATTTTTACGAATATCTAAGAGCGATAAAACACGTACAAAGAAAAATTGCTCTAAATCATATGCCCCTAATAATATATTTTAAGCTCATTGAAGTCGGAGAAGAAGCCCACTTTCATAATAACTACCTAAAATTGAAATCATTTATTCACTACTTCGTAAATGAATTGCTTTAAAAGAAGTTTTCAAGAAGTTTCAAAAGCAAATGATTAAGTGATAATAATTAAATGTCAAAAGGTGTCAGAATTAATGAAAATATAAAAAATTTCAACATTTTTTTATATTATTAATTATGTTATAATATTATATTTCTCAGTAGTAAAATTCAAATTCCTTATTATCGGTTCTCATATTCGACATTCGATATTAATCAACAATAAGTATAGCATTCGTTAACTCTATTCTGCGGTCTCAGAATTTTTATACTTCAATCTTTTGGCGAACGGAAAGACGATTTCTCATATTTTAAGGCAATGTTTAACACAAAAACTGAAATAATCAAAGAAACTTGAGATATTTAGTAAATTTTTGGTTTAGCGGCTTTTTTCAATTTTCGCTATTTCGCTACACTCTCTCTTTCTTTTCTTTTTATTCCTTCGTTTTTCCATTTCGTTTTACTTGTTTTACTAAAAAACACATTAAACACTTATTAACACAAAAAACACATTAAAAGCCAAGATTGGGAAAAGTCACTAAAGAAACTAGAAACGTGTCAGATATCTTTCAATTTTAAAGAAAATGATCGAAAGAACGCAGCAGGGTTAATGTTAGCAATGGTTTTGAGCAGGAATATTTCTGAATTTATTTAAATAAGCGGGAAAAACTCCTTTTTATACAAAAAAAAAAAAAAAAAAAAAGAAGGAAGAAGTAACAAGAGTTAGTATCAAGATGAAAACTAAGACAATATATAAAAAAAGAAAAAGAATTGAATAAGAAAACAAGATCAAAGATAGTGTTATAATAACAGAAATAAATGAAATGAAGATACAAATATATAATAATCACAACGATAGATAATCAATATAAATATATTATATATTGCTATAATATATAATATATAATATATATTGAATAAATATAGATAAACATAATAGTTGAAATAATGAATGAAAGTAATGAAGACAGAAATATCAGATAAGATGGAAGATAGACAGAATAAATATAATATACAAATATAATGAAAATAGGTAAAATATAATGAAGTAATAGGTAAAAAGAAACTGTGTCAGTGGATAGAGGGGATGAATTATGCCAAGGTGTCGCTGAAATTGGCCAGGTTTTTCACGTGCCTCTTTTTCGAAGCAGCGAGGTGCAGAAGAAGTTAATTTCATCATACAGTCTGTTTCGAGTATGTTTTACCTTGCAATCGCTGCAGCAAGGGCCGGACGCGCATTGCGCTTCCGAGGTGAGTCTGCAGGTGATGGGATCGCAGCAAGGATCGAGCTCGGGGCACTCCTCGATCGATCCACAGTCGCATTGTTCCCCGTCGTCGATTACCCTGTTTCCGCAAGATCTCCTTACTTCCACCTGTCGGCAGTAAATCGATTTTTACAACATGCACGGCGAATGGAATATTTATGTGGTCCACACTTAATTAACCCTCTCGCCACGGCGAATGAGATATCTCGTTACAGCTACGTTCGATCGTGCAATGTCACCGAAATGTGAGATCGCTTCTACAATTGTCCTACGAATTATCTTGCAATGTTATTGACGAAATATCTCGCATTGTGGCAGCAAAAGCTCTTAATGGAAGAGATATTTCGCATACTATCGCGTGGAAATAACAACGTTTTGCGTCTTTCCCTCGATGTTTTCAATTGATGTTAATAAAAAACACGTGAGAGACGACTCGTCGTGGCGATACTTAACAGTCTTAACACTAGAACTACCGGCGATCAAAGTGTAAAATTTGCAACAGAGAAATTAAGACGCAAGGAAACCATTTGTAATATAACAAAGAGCACGAGCTTCTATCGATATACTTTACTAAAAGTTAGTCAGGTCGCTGAAAATATATTGCTATAAATTTATAAAATTTCTATGAGAAATTATAAACTGGTCGTTTTGACCACTTTGGTAGTTCTAGTGTTAACTTATACTGTCGTGTTAAGTGAGAAAGATGTATCTGCAATTTTCGTTTGAATTAAGTTGTTAACTCTTTTAGCATTCAAGAGCGCGATTCTTGCTTTGTTTTAATATTTGTTTTATTTTAATATTCAAACATGCAAAAAATGTTCGATTTTTGAATTGTTGCATATTTGAATATTTTCAGCTTTCCTTGTCGATGCCTTATTTTTACAAAATGTCTACTGAAAAAGTAGTACGTTCTTTTTAACGAGACTTTTACGCGTTCTGTTTTTACGACGGTGTATAAAAAAGTTGCGAGGTACTATTGTAAAAGGGAGCGCACTGAAAGGTCAATCACCAATTTTAATGAAATTTAGTTTAAAGTGTATTTTTTCAAAAGAAAAAAAAATATTTAGCGCGTATTTCTTTTTTTTGTCGGCAATAACGTGAACCAAGGGGTTATTGGTTCACGTTAAAGGACGTAAGCTACCCTCAAAGTCCGGAATCTATTTCGACAAATATCTCGATAATTACTATAGAGATACAAACACAGTTATTGTGTACATTGATGAAATTAGTATTCTTTAAAGACAAGTTTAATGGTATACGCCATTTATTTAAACAATATTTAAAGAAAGTGTATGTTTTATAGTTTTTTAATAATTTTCCTAGATAAACGTTCGTACATTTTTTTGAATATTTGTTATGTATTCAAACATAAACTACGGATCAATTGGAATGTTGATTTTTGCATTACAAAATAATTTATTATATTCAAAACTCGATTAGAAACATATAATACTGAAACAGTGTGATGGAAAAATTCATGCTATATGAGGGTAAACACTGTAGTATAGAAAAGTTGTCTCAATTTTTGCTGAGAATTTTTAGTTTTAGTGTCACGTTACAAGAGGGTTGACTGTAATTTATTTATATGTATTCAATTGCAATAAAACTGAAGGTATAACAATTTATATTTCGGATGTATATGAAATTGATCGTTAATTTCGGACGCACACAATTTTTAAATATTGAAATTTATCATTTTTTCTAGAATCATTTATTAAATTATCTTTGAATTAGATATTTGAATTAACGTAGTTGCGGGGAGATACCCTGTCCACAGTAGCGTATGTTTAACATACAATAGAACCTTGTTTATCCCAACACGTGGCAAGTGTCATTTGAATAACCGATGAGTTCGGGTAATAGAGCTCAATAAAGCTCTCTAACTTTCTTCTGTTTGTTTGAGTGGTAAGAGATAGTAGATAAAGATAACAGAAGTTAGTTAATTATGAGTTCGTATATCTGAGATTTGGTATTAACTAGTTTGTATAAACGAGGTTCTACTGTGCTCTGTACAATGTGTCGCTTCCATTGTGTCACAATGGCTTAATCTCGTCAAATAAATAGTAAAATAATAAGGTGGGCTATTTGTCAACGTTAAACTCTTTTGTAAATTGTAGCTGTTTAATCTCTTAATAAAGACTTCCAATAGAGTATTTTTAATATTTTTGAGTTATTGTCTGTCGAATGAATACAGGTTGTTAATAGTAAAATTGAAATAGAACAAATGTGCAATGCGTTGTTTTTAATACGAATTGATAGCGAGAAAATTAGAAAAAAGATGGATGAAAATATTAATACACTCGATGAAAAATTGTCGAATTTCAGATTTTTTTTCTTTCTTGCTGAAAAGATACGAGTATTCTTATCAAAATTAATATTGATTTCTGTTTAAACAGAATCGTTAATTTTAATTAATCATCATAATTATTTAATTAAATTATTTTATTTAATTAGTAATATTTAAATATAATGATTTATATCTGCAATATTTTGATACCTATTTAAAGACCGGTTGTTACGCTATTGTAATTCCATGAAAAAAAAAATTGCACAACAATTTCGTCGTTTAAAGCTTTTTATCAAAGATGTGTCATCATTATACTTTCAAAATTTTCGAAAATTCTAATTTAAACATCTATTTAAATTCAAACATCTTTGAAATCATTGGAGAGAATTTTGTCCAAACTAAAACCGTAACTATTAAATAACAATTTGCGAAACATACTTTCCTACACGTTTCGTCATTTGCAGGAGAATCTCAAAGCGTAACGAAAATTATGCGCATTTTCGTTCGAAATTCATAACTTTATTTGACTGTTAAAGGGGATAAATTCGATCGTAACTCCAGTAATAAATCTCGAATTTCTTGCAACTCGTGTACGATTGACTTTCTAAGACGCGAAGCGAATAAAAACGAAACGAACTCTCGACGAACGACGCGACGCGATTCGATGGAGTTTGTTCGACTAGCTTCCTTCAGCCACGAGAGTAAAAACTAGATTTTCTTACCTGGTCTCCCTGGTCTCTTACCTCGTTTGGTTTATTCAAAAGACAAAAGCCGTTGCCGCTTCTTAACGACTCTATGTAATCTGTTTTACTACACTCGGAAAACGTGTACGGCTGAACGTTCTCCAAGCCCACGATCGATTGAGCCATGATGCATCCGTGCCATTCGCGGCAGATGCACTCGCTCCCTGCGATCAGTCCAAATTTTAGCAAACTACCTATCTTCGACTCTCTCTCTCTCCTTTTTTTTTAATAAATTAAAATATCTTTCAACCGTCCGTGCGTCTCTTATTTTCAAGATAAACAACCGAATTTGCAAATTCTTCGGATCGTGAAAAATTATTTGAATTGTATGTTAAATTGTCAATTATGATGAATTAAATCACGTATTGAATTATACTATAATAAATTATTAAATTAACATGTAATATTAAATTCTATAACGTAATTATATTATATATTAATTAAACTTTAATTATAAATTTCTATTCCGCCTGGTATTAAATTAAATTCTATTTTCACGCATAAGTGTTCAATTTCACATCGTGATAATAATATCTTTGGTTCATCCCAAAGATAGTGGTGGCGATAAAAATTAAAAGAACCATTTGTTGTTTAATTTTGATGAATTAACTCGAATGAGAGACTACTTGCAAATGGTTTATTAAATATAAACAAACAAACAAAAATAACAAATATTGATATTTCGATAATTAATATTGATAAATATTGTTAACATTTAGTTGTAACAATATTGTAATACCGTATCGATATTAATTATAACTTTTTTTATAACAGATAATGACAAATTCAAGAAATAAAAAGTGACGAACGAACGGCGAAATCTTCGATTATCAAATTATTCTTTTAACGAGAACTAACTTCCGTCGTCGTGGCTCATGCCGATATTGTGGCCGATCATGTGAGCCATAGTACCAGCTAAAAGATGAGGCTCGTAAGTGTTCAAGTCGACGCTGATCCCTACAGATTTCTGTTTGCAGACGGTCGAAGGTACGGCCACCCCCGATTCTCCACCGTAGAACGTTTCACCCCTGTGCATTTTAACGAATTCCAATTTCTATGAGCAACTCCTTGGAGAAAGAGAACGATCAGATCTGCCGGTGTTATATCTGGCGATACTTACGTGAGTAACTGTGTGGTGTCGTGAGAAACTTGGAACATCCTTCGCATCGCGTAATCGTTTAAATTGAGCAAAGCGACACCGATATCCATGCCCGCGGTGATGTCCGCTTGGTTCTTGCCCTGCCAGGTTTCGATGTATATGACGGAAACTCTAGTGTTTAACGTACGGAAATACTGCGAACAGAAAGCGGGGTGTAAAATTGTGTAAGGTGTAAAATGCAGTTTTTACTAGATTTCTCTTGCATTTATTTTATTCATTCCTATTTATTTATTATTAGTTATTAAGTTTTACTAGATTTCTCTTGTATTATTATTATTGGTTACTAGATTTTGAAAATTTGAAGTTAGAAAAAACGAACGCAATGCGTACAATACGCGAAATATTTGTTACAGTACATGACAGATAAAATAAATTTTTTTATTTAGGTTCTAATTCTTTGGTTATGATCGTAAAAATTTAAAAATGCGTAAAAAATCCTCAATTTACGAATCACGATTGGTCAAAACGAATTGTGATTGTGTAGAAACCTGGCAACCCTCAGGATGACAAGAAAATTAACGAACCATCTTTATTTTGTAAGAATTTATCATTTCATAAAACAATTCTTGCATTATTGTCATTCTAGGCTTATCTATTTAATGATATATATATACTGATATGATCTACGCTCTATTGTTTATATCAGTCATTATTAAATAAATTACATTCAGAAACACTGTAAAACAAAAACAAGAAATAAAATGTCCAATAGAAATTAGTAAAACATGCTCAATTTTCTTTTTATTTAAAATTTTCACATTAAATTTACTCAATTTCAGATCATTGAGGGTTGGTAGCTTTCTGTGATCCAATTATCCTTTTATATAACGTAATCTAAAGTTTCAAGTTAATAAAAAAAGGATCCATTTTTAATTTTTATGATAGATACTAGTCTACTGATGGAAGAATGGAAAAAAGTCCTAACTATTTCGAATTTCAAAATTGTTGGACGCGAAGTAGGTATATCTATGACTTATGCTCTTTTTCTATTAAAAATAGATATATTTTTTCATATATTTAATTAATTGAAATAAATCTAACATAATTAAAAATTGTATTATATTATTATATTAATATATATAATAATATAATATAATACAATTTTTAATAGATTAAATCAATTAAAATATATATATATCTGTGACTTTATATATGGTTTCATAAAGAATGAATGAAATAATATATTTCGAAACTGTAAGAAAGAATTTGATCAATTCCATTGTTAATATAAATTAAAACTGTAGCATAATGTTTGACAGTATATGAATTATTATTAAATTCATTATTAGAATATTATAATACAGTGTAATTTTACATAATAAAATCTAATCTTACATATCTAATAATAATATAATACAGTTCTCAATATAGTTAATTGAAATGATTTATATCTATCTACATATAACTTATGCTCTTTATATATAATTTTGTTTAAGAATAAGTGAACTAATGTATATTCTAATTATTCTAAAATTATGAGTGAAAGAATTCAACGAGTTCTATTTTTAATACAAGTTAAAACCACGATGAATTCTATTTTTAATATAAATTGAAACCGTACTCTAACAGAATCTATATTTTGATACGCTAGATTTTACACGGATATGAAACTTTTATCATTTTTCCAGTACACGTAAATAGCTAATAGAAACAATTTTCACTCACCATGTCCGCGATATTGGCGACTTGGATGGCATCGTGGACAACCTCGGCTCTGGTGCTACCGTTCCTCTTCTCGAACTGAGACAATGAAAAACAAATGTTTCGGTCAGTAAAGAGGAAAGAAAGGGGACAAGGAAGCTACCCTACTACCGAAGCCATTGACTTTACCTCTCTTATTTACGACAATTGGAATCGTTAAGGCCGATCGTCTCGACTTGTGTTTCACGTTTCCCGATGGGACGCGCGAACGCGACACGACGCGATGTTCGATAACAATTATCGTTTGAATTACGCCCGCCACGAAATTTACAAGCAAGGTTCTCTCGAAACTTGGTCGAAACGACGTCGTCGCGCCTTCGCTCTAACGATTACGACCGTGATTGCCACTCCTTTTAACTCCGATCGGTTTCTCCGTTCCCAAACGCCCTGATGATACGTTCATTAACGTTCTCATCTTTTTTGACAAGGCGTATTTTACTTGGAAGTATTTCGTTTGCAGTTATCTCGGCAGTTGTAACTGTGTGTTAGTTACGTGTAATAGAGTATTATGAATTAATGTTTTTTTTTTTTAATTAAATATTTGCATTTTTATGTGAAATTCACGAATACACGTATTAACACGTTGAATTCTTAAGTTATGTTTTTTTTTTTGGAAAATGTTGTCAGATATTAGATTAGGAATTTTTATTTTTTCATTCCTGAATCACAAGTTAAATTAATGCAAGATTTTATTTGGAATTACGAATGAATTCGTTTGTAATTATTTAGGCACTTGTAATAGATTATCATGAAAACTGGTATTCATCATATGATAATGTATGATTCCCATACAGAGATTATCATATTGCGTGGTAATAAAATTAATGTTTTTCTTTTTATTAAACATCTGGAATCTTATATGAGATTCACGAATATATTAATACATTAAATTTTTAAATTATCTTTTTTTGGAAAAGAAAAAAGTTGTCAGAATCTTAATTTTCATCTCCAAATTTTTTTCCCCTGAAATTAATCAAATTAGTCCTAAAATTAATCTAAATCAAGGTAAGATTTCACTTTCAATTATTTCAATTTGTATCATTGAATTCTATTTTTCTCGTGTTATTGAGCTCATGAAAAGAAATTCCAAGCATTTACTTAATATTTTTTTTTAATTGTCATTCTATCGTGTAACTGTAAACAGAATCGCGTAACCGCGAATAAAATGTGCAAAAAGAAAAAAGAAGAAACACCACGTAATTGTGTAAAAAAAAAATACCGTGAAAAACGAAACCCGAGCAGTGCGAGCGATGTACCTTTCGAAGCTCACTGACGGAGAACGTAAGGAACGAAGAACGTAGAAACGAAAATGAAGAAAGCCAGCGAAGAAGAGAAAGAAAAAAAACGATCATACCATAGCCTTATCGATAATGATGGCAGTTTCGATGTATTTGGTTGCTTCACGGACGTCTCTCTTGTATCGATCGGAAGTGGTCTCCGATAGCCCCAGAACATGCTTCTGCCGGCGGTTCTTTGTACGCCAGTCAAGATTCCCCGTGTTAGCGCAGCCTTTGTTAGCCTTTGTTCGAGCTTCAAATATAACGTGAGGATGTTTCTGCTAAAAGAGAGGTCTGCATATAGTTAACATTCTCCAAGCAGCCCGCCGTCCGCCTTTTAACGCCGGCCTGTTCTCTCCTTTCTATTCGATTATGGTTTATACCCATGGAGAGCGCGGGCTTTTTTGTTCTCGCATCTGCGCCGAGGATTATGACCTACTATCGGCGTCCAACTTTTTTTCGGTTAATCGTTATGACTAGCATTTCGAAGAATCCACCGAACCGTCCACGCGTCCCGAATCCGTCCATCCACCCTCTTACTCATCGCCCTCCCCTCCTTTTCATCCTCTTTCGTCCTTTTATTCAATTGGTTTCACGTACACAGGGTGTACCAAGCATCAGATTAAAAAAGAGAGAAGAATATTTTTATCGTAACAAGGGAAGTTGGGAAATTTGAAAATTAAGAAAAAAAAAAAAAAAATGATGAAACTTCGTACACGAGTAGAATAATTCATGCACAGTGCAAAATTTTTTTTTCTTTTGTTCGTGCCACGATTCGGTTCCAGGAGAATGAAATCATCTCTTAAAAAAAATTTTCATTACAGTGAACAGCATAATTGAACACGTAATAACAGTAAAATTGTAAAAATTTGAATATCTCTAGAAATATTGGAAAATTGAAACTTTTTTCTTTACAATGAAATCCCTTGAAACTTATTGTACGATTTCTTTTTTGTCAGTTTATTGAACTTTGAATATCAGGGGTAAAAGGACAAAAATTGAAGAAATTTTCAATTTTCAAAATTCAATAAAATAACGAAAAAAAAAATTTACAGCAAATTTTAGGAAACATCAGTCTTCGAGACTATAAATAAAATTTTTTAGTTTTTTTACATATGTGTGAATTTTTGCAATATTTTTTGGAGAAAAGAACACTTTTTTATTCGCTACATGACGTAACAAAATTTTCTTCTGAAATAAAAAAATTCAGGATAGTCAAAATAGAAGTTTTATGCTTTAAAATGAGTATATATATTGTTACATGACTTTTTTTTACGAAATTATAACAGTCTAAAGTATCTTTTTTAAGATTTCTAATTTAAATTAATTGCTATGTAAACTTGACTCCGTGAAAACAATTTGTATTTGGTAGAGTAATAGTGATAACACGATGGTAAAATTTTTTTGGGAAAGCCGAAATATCCTACAAAACATCACATATTTTGCTTTTTTCGTATTGCACATAAAATATTATTTGTACACTCAATAAAATTCCACGTGTGTGTTCAGTTTTGCTCATCACTGTATTTCGAGAATGAGGCGAGATATTGAAAAAATGTTCCAACAGATATCGTTCTTTGATATCTACAAAAAATCCAAAAAGAACCCAAACGTCATTGAAGTGAATAACAGTGAGATGCGAGAATGTAAAAAGAGGATGCAACGAGTTTTTGGGGATTGTCGTTGACATAGTTGAAATTCTGAGTTGCTTGATAAGTTGCATAAATCATCCGCGATACTATTAATCACGTACATCATATCGCACAATATATATATCCTATAGAATAGATTCAAGGTTTTTACTAAAGGAAGTAAGACACTCATGTCTATGAAATTGGCATAAAAAATTGAAGAATTTGGTAGAAAAGAAGTAGACACTTTAACTAATCGAAAAATTCTTATTAAAAATAAATACATTTCGCGTATTACAGTAGCCTGATTAAACGGAGTGTCTTGCTTACTAATAATTAGACTGTGTATTTTTGAGAATATGATAAAAAATATAGAACCCTGATAGGCGACTTTTATGTATCAAACATTATATAATAGAAAGCACTGATATTTGGATATTTTACAGATTTTTTTGTGCATTCATTGCATGCATTATATGCAATATTCATACATTAAAATTTTCCACAAATACATAAAAATCCACAATCTACTAATAATAAAGATTTGTGATCCATGGATGGAAAAGTTGAGGAACTTTTAAAAATAAAAATTTTCGACAAAATAGAACTTAAAATATAAATTCTTCGAATATTATTCGAATATATCGATCATTAGCACTTAAATATAAAAACGAATTTTTAATTAATTTGTCTTGCCACGGAACTTTTATTACGCAAATTTCAAAATATCTGTTTCACGAGAACCCTGTTTAAAAATGCTTCTGAGTGTAACACATCTTTCTATAAAAATTCCACAAAAACAGACATTCTTTTTACATGAAATATATAAGTTTGAATAGAATTTTTTTAAAAACGAAAAGAGCCTGTTAATTTCGATCTTTGTTTGTATGATTTGTTCCAGTTGTACCGAGCCCGATAATTACTCTTATATTACTCTTACATATTAAATAATATAAATAATATTAATTAAATAACAAAGCGCTTGTAAAAGTGAAATTGCAAGAAACAATACGTTTCGCTCAAAAAGTAAAAAGTTTATTTTACTATAGAAAACACGTGTTTTCTACATTCTCATTTCCCCTCGAGACCCGATTATCCATTGGATTTATTCAGATCGTTCGTCTCTCTCGATTAAGCCGATTGGTCGAGATCGTGTTACTGCGTTCCAACACGAAGAGAAATTTCAAATTTGTGAAACAACGTCCGAATTTTTATTTAACCAAGTCTGACTAACTTTCTTCAAAGCTTCTGTTCTGATCTTTTCCCTGTTCGACGATACACGGTACGACGCGCGTCGCAATTCTATTTTACTCTTTTTTCCTTGCCACGTACTTTATTGTACGTTGTTACATCGGGATCTCTTCATGAATAATAATGGAGGCATGGCTCATGCATATAAGAAGAACGTCCTCGCGTAAACTCGTCTGGGGCGAGCACCACGGATCTTTCTTGCCTGTCTGGCTAGGCATATTCTTCTTCTATTGTCGCATCGTGGCCGAATTGTATCTATGTATAGTATATTTATAGCGTAGTATATATAATATATTGTATAGTATAGTATATTGTATATATAGTATAGTATAGTATAATATAGTGTATTGTATATGTAGTATAGTATAATATATTGTATATATTGTACAGTATAGTATAGCATATTGTATATTGTATAGTACATTGTGTTCAATGCAAGAAAAAGAACGAAGAATATTTTTCGAGTATTTCATTTTCGGTTCCTTCCGAGTATTTAATATTTTTAGTATTGTAATATAGTAGAACTTATTGGTGATGTTGACATAGTAAAACTTGTTTAATATTCATAATTTGTGCGAATTTGTTGGGGAGCAAATAGTTTACATATACACTGATATTCCTTTCTGTTAGAGATTTTTCGTTTAATAAAAGTTCAGGTTTAAATAAACAAGAAATCGTTTAACAATTTAATTCAAATAAATAAAGGTCATATAAACGGAATTCTGTTGTACTATATTGTTTTAATACCACGTAACTTCATTGCATTGAATATCTTCGTTATTTTTGGGGAAAAGAAAGAACTTTGTGAACAAAGGTTGTTTTTAGTAGAGAAGTGGCCATAATGTGGCATTAATAATTTTGTTTGTAGCTGGTGGAGTTTTGGAGATTTCAAGGTTATCCTTATCTTTTTGTATGTCAATCAATACGATTTTTTATGTGCTACGAAAAAGTATCGATCTATTTATGCAAAACAATTAACAGTTCAAGAGATATTTTAACTTCGATTTTATAAAATCTGAAAGCATGAAAGATAAAGACAACATAAACACAAGAACACTATCTTTTTCTCTTTCGATAGATTTTACAGAATTGAGGTTAAAATATCTTCTAAATTAGTAATTTTTTGACACACATAAGTTAATACTTATTTTTTATAGATAATGTCTATTTGCATCGATTAATGGAGTAAAAAATATATAACGGAGTAACCTTGAATCCTTCCACCTAGAAAAAGAACTATCACATTATAAACTCGTCTGGACTAAACAATTTTGATTCACAAAGTTTTTTCATATTTTCAGAAACAACAGAAATATTCAAGTTGATAAAATTACGTGGTTTACCCTAATATAATATTTCTTTCTCTGAAATATTATATTACCAAGTATCAATGTGAATTTACTTCTTGTAAATCATTTTACGCAAAAAAGGATTCAGAGAGATATAATTTTTCATAACAGTATTTTATTATCTATGATCTATTATCTATGATAATGGAATTTCAGAAATTCAGAATGATTTTCTATAAAATGAACAAAGGCTTTTGTTATTAAACGATGGATTTTTATTCTCAGCTTTATATTTTTTTGAACACAGTTAAAAAATGGATTTCAAACGAAGATTTATTTCATCTGTTAAATATTATATTTTGGACATATTTTTGTACGTATTATTATATTTCGAAATTCCCATGAATAAATAAAATTACGCTATTTATTATATTACAATATTCTATCATTCTCTGACACAAGTTTTACATTTTAATTGATCGACAGTTCTGGTATTAAATGTTTCAAGCAGTTACTTTCTATTTCTATTAAAAAAAATTCCATTCGAACTTATACGTTCCATTTAAGAAAACGTCTGTTTCTCTAGAATTTTTATGGACAGAACAATTATTTTAAAATTTACAGTGGCAGCTACAAACTTATGTTATACGTAAATAATACAATTGGTATGCTGCATGCTTTTCATAAAAAATCCTCCTTTGCTTTTCAATACAACTTTCACTATTTTAGCCATTCTTTCAGTTAATTTATTTAAATTTTCAAACGACGTATCATCCCAACAGTGTCGTAAAATTTCCATTAGATGTTTTCGCAAGATTGGAGCATGTTCACTTCTGGACTTGTCTATCAAGCTTATCCCATAACAACTTAAGTAGGGTTAAGATAAGGCAACTGGGGTTGCCAATTCATGTTTATTAAAATTGCTCGATCTTCTTTTTCTTTCAAATATCCTCTACAGGATTTTTGTCCTATTGCGTAATAAATCTAATTTGGCAAAAATTAAAAAAATATTTGCGCAAATATTTAATTAATATTAATATTAATATATTATATATATAATAAATAATATTCATCTTATAATAATATTTAATAAATATAATATAAATATATAATATTATATAATATATATAATACATAATAATATGAAATTAAAATTATAAATTGTATTAATATTAACTCTTTGCACTTGATTATTTCTTTTAAGGGAAGATCGGTTACTTAGGTTACTTAAATATACTTTAAAAATTACTTTTTTTTATAATTACTGATAATTATAATGAAATGTGTATGTAGATATACGTTTGGTGTTACACAATATAACATAATAGTATAATATAATATTTGAACAGGTGCCCAGGGTGAAAGTTATAACGACGAGAGAAGAATTAAAGAATTTTTTTGTTGATTGTTTTACACTTAACACTAGAACTGCCAAAGTAGTCAGAATGATTAATTTACAATTTTGCAGTAGTATATTTTTGCAAATTTGAATGATTTTTAGTAAAATATACAGACAGAAGTTTATACTCTTTATTGTATTATAAATCTTTTCCTATTCCTTGCATTTTAATTTCTCTGTTACAAAGTTTATATTATGAACGTTGATAATTCCAGTGTGAAACAACATTACGCGTTAGAAAAATATAATCAACAAGATTTCATCTTACAAATGAAATCTAAATATCATTCGATATTAAGGATGACCATTTTCAATTATATATGTTATTTTATTTGAAATGATGCTTTACTCATACTACTTTGTAAATAAATTATTAACAGATGATGCAAAGAAATTTCCGAGGGCGAAGGGTTATAATTATATTACGTTAAAATTATATTATAATTAATGTCACAAGTTATATTAATATTGTATATAAACTTCAAATATTATATTAATATTAATGTTAAATCAAAAAAATATTTGCGCAAGTTTTGAATTAATAATAATGATAATAAAAGCTTTTGACTGGTAGTGTCGATTCTCACTCATTTTTTTTTGCTCGACGAAATGCGGAAATTTCAAACAATCGCGAAGAATTAGCCGTATTTTGGTGATTTTCACGAGAAGAAATCCGGCCTGCCGTCTGATTCACCGTCTTAGTCGAAAGAAAGAAAACGCGGCATGCTGAAAAATTTAGCGCGGTAGTAGCCGATTACTCGTTTTGATAGAGGCTTAACTCGATCCTCTCTCGTTCCGTCTGTTTCATGATAACGAAACTGGATCGAATGGACAAACTGGGCGTGTTTGTCGTCGCCGAAACAGCTCTCGTCCCTCGGTTTCAGAGGATTCAGTCAAACATTCATGCCTCGCCAGGACTCTCTCTGTCTACATTGCTACCTACGGACTCTGTAAGCACGTTGCACACTGGACAAACGATCGTCCCGTTCCCAAGAGAGGAAAGCGTCGTTCTAGTCTTTTCTTTCATTATATGTTTCTGAATATTAGATTTGACTTAGATGGACGATTTTAGGTTGTTGTCTTATCGTGGATTGTGATATCGTTTAATTTTTCATTTAACAATCCAATTATTATTATAATATACAATATTATTATACTGCATGTTATATATACATTATATATAATATAACATATAATATTATATATGCATTATGCAATATTATATAATATACAATATACATTATACAATATACAATATACATTACAGTAATTGGATTAAGCACTTACATTGGTCGAATATTAAAATAAAATTAGAAATTCACTTTAAGAGTCAATTATACTCTCAAAAATGTGGATTTGTATAAGATTCTAGAATTTAAACAAAATGTTCTAAATACTTTAATTTCTTGAAAATTTCGTAAAATTATATAACAGCGAGAAAAGAAATGTTGATCAAATTGTTGAGATTTTTTTATCAGATATTATATATATATATATAATAAAATATTGAGGCTTATTAATATTATCTATATGTATTTATGTATATTAATTTTTATATGTATTTACGTATATTGATCATGATAGTCGTGTCTCAATAGTGATGTACAATGAAATTTCAAACACATGTGACAACTACTAGAAATGATAGAATAATATATATATTGTATAATACAATATTGAATTATGATTGTATATTTCTATGTGTATTATTATATTTACATTGTATTTATATCATTCTATCATCATATCTATATTTATAGTTCTATAGAATGTTAGGAACTATGTACAATATTAATTATGATAGCTAGTGAAATTTTAAATGCACATATGTAATAGAACTATAAATGTTTAGAATACATATTTTCATGAACAACCTGTGACACTTTAAATAGATTTAAATAGATTTAACTTTGTAACTCCTAATTTTATTTTCTCCTTTTGTTTCTTTTTTTTAGTTGCAACAAATACTCATTAATTACTAGACTGCGGGTTTTAAATTTGTAGAAATATAATTGAAATAGAGTAGAACCTAAATAGAAATTTGTTTCTCCTATCAAATATTATAATGAATATTCTACTTTACGTATTTTATATATTTTTCTCCAAATTTTTCATAAATACAGTCTAGTTATTAATTGCTAATATACAAATAATTACATAACGTAAATAATATGATATAATGAAATAAAATAATATAAAAATATATAATAAATGAACTATACAAGTACAATATAATAATATATAAATAAATATAATAAATAATAATAATAAATAAATAAATATAATAGATATAATAAGTGGTTCGTCTAAGTCAAAAGTCAAACAAATATTTTCTCAATAATGTAGTCAATTAGTTCTCCCTTCGTTTAGACGTTTTTTCAGTCGAGTATCGTGCAAATGGATTATCATTTAAATACAATTGCAAATTCTTTTAAATCACAGATTTGCCAATTTTCAATTTGCATTTAACCTTTTGAGTTATGACATTGAATTTAGAATTCTAATTTCGATTTGGAAGAAAAAACAAATTGTAATCCTGCGAATTTGAATTAATATTGTAGTTTAATTAATATAGTATATCAATACTATGTAATCAATGTGAATTTGAATTTTCAATTTCAGTTCTTCAAACTGAAGACTAATAAATAAATACAAATTATATGCAATGCTTTCAATGTTTTATATATTTGACACGATGTAACATGTTATATAATAACTAATTTTTACCAAAGGGTAAAGATGTTTTATCAGAGAAGAAAATCCTTTTGCATCACGAAGCGATTAAGAATCTTATATTTATTACGAAAAGCTCAGAAGTCAGAAATGACTTTTTATTAAAAACTATTTGTATCATGCAAATATCTTTCTGTTATTAAAACTGCCAATCGATGGAACAGTTCAGTCATTATTTTTAACAATTTAAATACTAATATTTTTAATACTTTCAGTTATTATATTTTAATAACTATACTATAGTAACCATATAATAATAACTAAACTGTTCTGTCGACTGAAGGTTTGTCAAAAAAAAAAAAAAAGATTTATTTATTTATTATTTCTCCTTGATCAAAAGTAATTCGCGCTGACTAGATTCCTCAGCTTTCCGTATAATGTTATATCCTGTCTCGTATTCTGACGTTTCATTGCAATTAGTCAGTATTACCTGAGAGAATATCGAATGTTTAAATTGAGATTTGATAGATTATAATACACGCGGACGTGTGCAATTTCACTGTGAAATCGAGGCCGTGACGCAAATGTGCTCAAGGGTGAAAGGACGCCCGGTGGACGCTTCGATGGACACGCGCAAACAGATCCTTCGACTAATTTGAACTGACCGATAAATCGCCGCCATAAAACGGGTGAATGACGAATGTCTCGTTGCCTAAGTGAATAACACCGCTGACACCGTTACACGTGTGAAAAGCAGCGCTAGCTCCTGGATAATCCCTCACGGTACCGTGATAGTAGCAGTGCTCTATCTCCTGCAACCATGCATATCGCGAAACACCGTCAATGAATGACTCGTTCGATCAGTCTCGGATTTATTCGTTCACGAGGATCGGTTAAAAAATTTCCCCATCATCCACGATCGTCGATTGACGTTGACAATAACGTCCCATGCTGTATTTTTTTATCATCTCGATCCATTGTTCGGCCAATCGACGAACTGGAACTCGTGCTGTTTTGAAACTCACTGTACCATTCGTGAGCTATTTATTTTGAAAGTGGCGCAAGTCACTTTTGTTTTCAAATCGAAGGATTTGCATTTGTGTTTAACACGAATAGAAAAATCGATGTTAACCTCCTGAGAAGATTTGCTTGCATTTTTTATTTTTCGGTTATTTACATATTTTTCAACATGAATGATTTCGTTGTGAATGGAAACGTTAATGAATCATTTTTTATCCTTGTAAAGTGATTTACGCCATTTTCAGAATACCGATCAAAAATGCATCGAACTTGTGGTGTTTTGAATGTCAATATTTTTCAAGAAACACGCAGGGAATTCAATTTTTGCATTGTTGTAAATATTATTAAATAGATCCAAGTAACAGTGGAACATAAGAAGAACATAACTATATCAATGACGATGAAGAATTATCGATAATTTAAACTGATATGACTTCGTAAAGAAAGATTGTATAATGATCTCTCTCATTTTAGTACTGACCGAAAAAGTTGTGAAAAAATCTAAGTGAGAAATATCGAGCTAATTTGATATAGTTTGAGAAGATTCTAGAAAAAAGTATAAAAAAAAATATAAAAAAAGTATAAAAAATTCTGTAAGAAAACGATAATTACAAAATTCAAAAAAAAAAAAATATATAAGGACTAAAGCATGAAGCTTTTACTTTGAGTTTGTACTTCTACTCGAGCTTCTATTTGAGCTTCTACTTGAGTTTAAGTTTTTCGAAGATGATTTTAGATCATGTAGCAGGTAGAGAGTGAGGATATTTTTTTCTCGAAAATTGTCAAAATTCAAACATGTATAAGAATATTAAGAAATTCTTTTTCATGACTAAATCTATAATGTCTTGAAGATGGAAATTTTTTTTTACGACTCCTTAAAACTCGCTGTACGATTTTGTCCCACGTTTTATTGAACATCAGATTTAAACGACAAAATTCAAAGTTCAATCGAAGTTCAATTTTCAAAAATTTCAATCTTCAAAATAATGATGAGAAAGGGAGAATTCAATTTTTAAAGTCTAGTTCGAAGAAAATTTTAGATTGCAGAACGAGGAAAATTTTTTTAATGTTCTTACGTTTGAATTTTGGCAATTTTCGAGGAAAAAAATTCACGATTCTCAAAAAATAAAGGTTTCATGCAATGAGATCAAGTTATGCAATGCTTTTTTACGAAGTTGTATCAGTTTAAATTATCGACTTTATAAATTTGCAGAAGGTGGTAATTTCATGGAAAAATAACAATGTAAGTTAAAGATAGAGAATGAAAATACCTTTTAACCATTTCGAGCCAAAAGTGTCTTCGAATGAATTTTAACCTAAGCGGTTAATTGTTGTTTCAAGAGATATGTCTTCCTGTTCATATTTTATTTAAGAGAAGGTAAAAACTTTTCAGCCCATCCTCGTATTTTCTAAATATATATAATTTAGCAGCAAACAGTATAATTAAACTCATAATGATAAAAAATTGTATAATTAATGATGTAATTACACATTTATAATAATTTAAACCAACGACTATAACTATTATAATCACGAAAAAAGGTTGTAGAATAACAGTTATCTTTTCGACTAAAGCTTTGCTTACAAATAACGATTATAAATGATCGAAAATTTTTTCCGGTGCCGATTATTATCGATGAGGGAAATTTATTTTTATTATTCGTAACAGTTATCGATGAAAGAAATTTATTTAACAGTTATTAAGCGAGAAAAACTCTATTTCAGTTGCTCGCAATAGTTAAAATTTTGGTTTTTTTTCCATCAATTTTCATGTGATTTACGTCAGCTAGTAATTTTATAAAATATTTTAAAAATATATCTGCGTATTGAAGATAAAATCAAGAGGGGAATAATTCCACATGAAAAAATATATTAAAAATGAAAAATAAAATTTTCTCGTTCAAGTCATTATTTTCGAAAAAGTCAAGTTTGAAAATTGATCAGATATATTTGAATTTCGCTGGTTTAACGGCAACTTGCACAGGGATGATTGAATCGATAGGAGGTTATTCCATCTACGAAAATAAGTGGAAACTGTCAAATAAAATTTTTCCATTTAAAGACTCTGTTTTCACGAAAACAGAGTTTGGATATATTTAATTAAAAATTGGTTTTAACAACGTGATTAATAAAATAAGTAAAATATGTTTAGTTAACATTGGTTTAAAAATTTGATACAGTTCTAAATCGTGTTTTCTCAAAAACGAAGCGTTTTGCGAAAAAAATTGTATTCTACGCTTTTTGACTTATTTTCAAGAATAACTTTCTGTTCATTATTTATTGTTGGTCAGTCCATAATTAGCTAATTTCAAATATAGTTCATAAACTTTCGAACTTGATTTTCTTGAAAAGGAAGACTTAAATGAAAAAAATATTCAATTTTAATTATTAACCCTGTTTAATACATTATATTATTATGTTTCATCGTAGTGGAGTTTTCTCTTATCGATAACTATTAATTTCTAATTTCTCATTTCGATAACAATTATAAGAAATAGAATTCTTTTCGTCAATAATGGTTTTCAGCAATGAAAAAAATTTTCAATGGCTTATAATCGTTATTTATAACCAAAAAGTTTGAAAATTATAATTCTTTGACCATATTCTTCTTTGAAAAATTCTCTTTATACTTTTTGATCAATATTTTTTCGATTAATATAATTTAAATAATACAAATCTCTGTTGACTGACTTTTTTTTCATAAAAATTTTTGGGGCAACTGTTATTCATGGTCCCTGATTTAAATTGTTACAATTTCGCCAAAAAAGAATTGTATAACAATCCACCTGGTTGCAAAGCGTAAAGTTTCTATGTTAACTGTTCTGAGTTTATTTTTGCAAAAATACTTTTATTCTCCATGTTTTTATTTTTTAGAAACAGCGAACAATTTTTTTCACTTTATTTCAAAATTTTTCATTTTATGATGGAATAGATCATTTTGAAACTTGCTGTACGATTTTCTTTTTTGACCATTTCATTGAATTTTGAATGAAATATGATATCAGAATTTCTTAGATTAGTTTAATCCTAATACTCAAAATTCAATTAAATTGTAAAGAAAGATTGTGCAGCAAGTTCCTGTGAATGGAACAAGGGATGAAGTAATATTAAAAATATATATTGAACAAACACAATTAGATACAAAACAAAAGTAAAGCTTTAGATTCCTCACTCTCTCAATCACTCACTCTCTTCATAAGTCTGAACTCGTTATTTTTTTCTCTCAGATCCTCACATCACGATTCCTTTTCGATGAATGACTCTTCCCGGCACAGTCCAGAAATAAAACACGACACATCAGACACGACACACATATACATATCATACATATTTACACCACAGGCTACACTCGCATTCATACACATCAAACCAACATACTCACATTCTCCCCCTTTGGCTTTATTCTATTTTGACAAACATAAAATCCTTTACATTTCTTAATAACGCAGGCCCACTCAATGCTTTCGTCATACAATCTGCTGTCATATTCTGTCTTGGAATATGCATTACTCTCACTGAATAATCTTTCACATACTCTCGAATAAAATAACATTTTCTATTCAGTATTTTTGACCTTGTTTTAAAACTCCCACCGTTCGCTAGTTTCACAGCTTTTAGATTATCACATTTTAACTCTTTATAGACGTCATTAGACACTCCTAGTTCTTTTAATACTTCACTTGTTCAAATCACTTCTTTTAATCCCTTTGACATCGATTCCAATTCACTCTCAGTGAATGATAGGGCAACTGTCCCTTGTTTTTTGTTTTTCCATCTCCATTTCGGTAGATAAGTATTCCACTAAATGACTTTGCGTCCCACGTATTGTCCCACGATGCTTCCGTTTCGCATCTCACTCCCTTTACGCAGTTTTCCTTCCTGTACTTGATTTAATAACTTATCGTTCCTTTTAGGTATCGAAGAACACGTTTCAGTGCCCTCATGTGTATCTCTTTGGGACTGTTCGGGAGAGGTGCCATGCTACAATACCCACAGTCTGAGGGCAGGCACGTACTGGAAAATTTATTGGTTTTTAAGTACCCTTAACAGGCCTGCGTCGCCAGAAACCCTTGGCCACAAGGCTGGACTTTGTTCTAGGCAGACAAGACCCTCGACCGTGAATTGAGGCATGGCGCCAATTTGCCCAAACACGTGAGAAAACACGGCCCAGCGAGATCACCCAGGACGGCAACGGCTATCTGGCCCTTCGTGCCCCACCCTGGACCCTGGACTGCGCTTTGCCGAAGCCGAAGGAGGGGGAACCGAGGAGACGTTCGGGCTTTCCTTCGGCTTCCAGAATCAGAATCAATTCGATTTCCGACAAATAAAGATATTCTCCTGCGATAGAGTTACTACGAGGGGACAAGCCCCTAATACTTAGCGTGCGAATTATACAGTCCACAAGTCTTAGAGAAACGCGATCTCGTTTCGCTATCACGCGCGCGAACAGAGACATTTACTAAATTGCGATATTTACTAAAAGCGAAAATGATATATCTGGTCTCGTTGCCACGCTGAGATACATCAAACGCCCCAATAGCTCCTGATATGCTTTTTGATCCCTTTCTTCCAATTTTTCTTGCTCCTGTATTCGTAAATACTCTCTCGCTTGTATTTCTTCTCTCGTTATCTCCTTTTTTCTTCCTCTTTTTCTACTCGTATTTGGCCCTTCTGACAGTATATTCATCTCTTGATTATTATCATTCACTTCATCTCCATTGTTATCATTGCTCAAAATTTTTTTTCTGGCATGCTCACAATCGCTGTTCTCCCTTTCGCTCACTGTTTCTTCTTCTCTCAAATTTACGTTATTTTCTTCTCCTTTAACTATCTCTATTTCTTCACTTTCATCCTCTTCATTCTCCAAGTCCAATCCAACAATAATTAAGTTATTATTTTCATCGCCATCATCGTTTTTTGTTTCTTTATGATGTAATAGATCCCAGCCATTCTTATCCTCGTCAAATTTCACACCACAGTCGCATTTGATGCTTCCTGGTTCAGGTATGTATACTCGGTATGTTTTGTTATCATTATATCCCATAAAAATTCCTTTTACCGTTTTCGATTCAAATTTCCTTTTAACTCCTTAATAGATACGTTGCTGTATGTTCGGTATTTTATTGTACCAAATTTCATATGGAGTTTTTTCATGTACCCGAGATTTCACCTTATTTCTTATATAGGCGCCCGTATTTGCTGCTTCTCCCCAAAATTTCAAATTTAGATTAGCATCCGCTAGCATTGTCCTTGTTGTTTCAATTATCGTTCGGTTTCCTCTTTCTGCAATTCCGTTACACTGTGGGGTCATTGGAGAACTCAATTCATGTACAATACCTTCAGTTTCGAACCATTCTCTCAGATTTTTACTCAAATACTCTCCTTCATTATCTGATCTAATTCTTTTTAGTTTCAGTTCAGTTTGATTTTTCTTCAAAATAATTAATTTCTTTAATTCTTCTGCGGCCTTCTCATTCAACAACTGTATAAATATCATCCTGCAATAATCGTCTATTACGGTTAATATATAGTTTTTCTTACCAAATGTAGATGGGCCCTATTAGATCAGTGTGCCACAGCTTCATAATTCGATTTGTCCTCCTTCCTTCATGTCTTCGATGTGATTTTGAAGTTTTCCCTTCGATACACGACTCGCATTCATTTTTCCAGTTGCTTGACATCCTTATCACTAAGTTTTCTTTCTTCATTTTTTCGATGACTTTCTTATTAGCGTGACCCAATCTCTTGTGCCACACATCACTTTCCGTTATCACAATTGCAGTTCTCTCATTTACTAAAAATGTTCTTACATAATATGAGTCTTCAACTCTACCGCAGTCATTACAACTTCATTCGGACGTTTATATACTATCGCTCCGAATCTATTAAAAGTTACATTATATCCTTGTTCGGCCATTTTCGCAACTGAAAGGAGATTACAATTCAGTTCTGGTACATACAATACATCTTTAAATCGCAAATTACTCTTACTCGAAGATTGTTTCACAACCACATCGCCAATAATTTTGAGGTCAATACTTTACCTTTTTTGTCAGTTAAGCTGATCTGTCTCTTTTCCTGAAACAAATTCTCAAAGATACGTTCATTGTGAGTCATATGACTCGTAGCTCCAGAATCTAACAACCATACATAACATTGATCATTATCACACTCATTCATCTCTCTCTCGATATTCTCACTCAGATTAAATAATTTGTTCACTGGCATAATTTCTTTTACACTTATCACGGCTTCATCGCTGGTTTTCATTGCTAGTTCGTTTCTTCTCTCATGTTGTCTTGCGACTCTTCCTTGTTCTCTTCCCGCAGGTGGTGGATTCCTTCTTGTCTCGTGACATTCCGCCGCAATATGATTGAAGCGTTGACAGTTAAAGCAGCGTTTGTCTCGATCACATTCCGCAGCCATATGTCCTTTAGTTTCACAATTGTAACAATAGATGTCTCCTTTCTGTCCTTTTACTTTTCTTACCGACTCCCGATCTCTGGATGGTCGATCTTCTTTTCTTCTCTTTCTCCTCTGTATTTCTTGTTTCAACGCAAACCTGATATCAAATACAGATATATTTCTTTGTGCTTCTAACACTCGCACATTCGGGTCAAATTCAGGACGAAGGCCTCTTAATGTATACATTTTTAGCTCGAACTCTTCAATGTCTTTTCCGAGTTGTTTACATTGGTTTCTCAACACTTCTGCCCTGTTTATGAACGCGTCAACGGTCACATCTTTTTCCATTTTCAAATTTGTTAGTTCGTTAAGAACTCTCGCTTTTAATTCTTCAGTTTCCGCGGCCATATCCAATTTGATCGATGTCCATAATTTGTCCGCACCTTTTTTATGGCTATATTTAAGTAATTGTGCTTTACTCATAGTGTTGTCTTCGCTGCATAATTATTGTCGTCCCATTCGTTCCACTCTTTCCATTTGTTATCATATTCATTGTCCCCTTCTCTGGGTTTCCCGATTGGCTTAACGCCTATCACTTTTTTCCATAGCCTTCTTGACCTTAGGATACCTTTTACTTTCTCACTTCATAGAAAGCAATTTGAGTCGTCGAGTGGTTCAACGTTCCATTGGTCCGCCATATTTGTCAATCTTCTCTCACCTTCTCGAACTTTCTACCCTCTTTTTATATCATAAACTTCGCACAATCAACCACGCTCTGCTACCAATTGTGAATGGAATAAGGGACGAAGTAATATTAAAAATATATATTGAACAAACACAATTAAATACAAAACAGTAAAGCTTTAGATTCGTCGCTCTTTCAATCACTCACTCTCTTCACTAATCTGAACTCGCTATTCTTCTCTCTTAGATCCTCACATCACGATTCCTTCTCGATGAATGACTCTTTCCAGCACAGTCCAGAAACAAAACACAACACACCAGACATGACACACATATACATATCATACATCTATACCATAGACTACACTCGCATACACATAAAGTCATACACATCAAGTCAATACACTCACAGTTCCAAGAAGTAACTGTAAAAGAAAAGCTTAAATCTTTAAAATTGTGATAGATTTAGTCATGAAAAAAATTTTTCAATATTTCTAGAGACATGTTCCAATTTTTATTTTTTTCGAGAATCCTTACTTTCTCATCCGTTATATAGAGTGAAAATATTTTTGAAAGAAACTTCGAACAGGATAATCGAAGTGAAATCTTCACGCTTTAAAATGAGACCGGATAAGTTGTCATACAATTTTTTTTCTACAAAGTATCGACTAATTTTCATCGTTGCGTGTCTATTTACGTTTTTCACCGTAGATATATTCCAGAATTTTTGCTAAATAATTACCTGTTTAAAAAGTTGTTCCGCGTCGTTGGCTAAAAAGTCTTTTTGCATAAGATTCGGAGCTAAAAGTTGCCTGCAACACAGAATGCTCTTGCTACAAGTGGATCGATAATTGCTTTCTTTTCATCGTAGGTGAGATTAACTGAGGCTAGTTAGATTGTAGACCTTTATGTAAATTTATACTTTTAAATATATTCAATTCAGCTGTCTTTGGCAAAAAGTTGCTTTATACATATTAATAATGTTACAGGACACATACTACACTTTGTACATTTCATTATCACGTGCAATTTTTACTCTTTGTGATTTCCTATAAATCCATAAAAATCCGCAGTCTACTAATGAGATTTTTGATTGATGTTTATTATTTGTATTATTTTGATATTATTTACTTTGATTATTTCAGACAACTAATTGTATCATAGAATATATAGTGCTTCTATTCTTTTCCAACTTCTCACTCATAAAATGAATGAATATATATTATGTGAAATGATTAATATCACTATCTATAGTAAAAATTTCGTCATCGAAAATTCCATTATTTCGCATCCAAATCCATTTGTTTCGTGTCCATATATTACGACATTAAGAATCGTAAAACGTAGAATTATAATAAAATTTAAAGTGATTCTAGCTTTTTATTCTTTTGTGTTTTATTCTTTTTATTCTATGATTTTTATGCTATATAGTGTATCATAAATAGATTGGGGATTTTTGTGCAGTTATAAAAAAACTTGAAAGTGCCAAATTGCATAGAGTGCGCATAATGAATAAATATAAAATATTTAAATCATAGTTTTTGCAACACGTGTAACAATTCTATTTTAGAAATATAAATTTGCGTTAAAATCTGCAGTCTATTCACAACAATCGTTAGTTCACAATACATTGGAATAAATAACTACAATGAAAATCATTTTCCCTTGCAAGTGAATAAAATCCATAATTATAGAATTATTTCACAATTATGCCTGTGTAAACTAAGACTTGTTTTATACTTACTGAAGAAAAGAAATAGGAATTCTCAATCTCTATTTTTTTTGTATTAAAATTTATATTTATAAAATAAAAGAATGTTTTAGATAAACATAGATAATATTGTACCTATTTTATTTGATATTCATTTAGTTTATTACTTATAAGTTTTTAAAAACAATCAGTTACTAATTTACTTTATAGTTAAATAAATTAATCTCTCAAGAATACTATGTGATGTATAGTATAAGATTATGTTCGGTGTTTGTACTACAAAATGTTCATGTATGACGAATCAACGGAACGATTCATTTGTAAAAATTAGGCACGTTGAAAAAAAATTTGTGTGGTTCGTGAAAGTTAAAAATTGTTCAACTAGCCCCTCTCGTCTCCTCTACGTTACTCTTCACCGAAACCACGATGCGACGACGATGCACTTACGTATTTAATTCTAAATCTAGGCGAAATTTATGATTAAAGGCCTTGATCAAGAGGGACGTCCGATGAAAGTGTCTCCCCGTCTGCAAAATGCAATGAAAACTCGTCTCGTCAAGCGTTCTCGTCGAGAACTTCACCTCGTTAATCGCTGAACGTTAGAAAACTTTCGTGCACTTACTCTTATTCTGCCTTTAGCATTCTGATATCCACCCTCTCCGTATCCTCTTTGAGGATACTAAAACGTGAGAAAATTTCAAAGCTGAGCTAAGTATAATATCGGTGAACGGGGATCGAACGGAACTGTGAACTTTCACGGATCAAAGGTTGTTTGTTTTTCGATTTTTAGCTTTCGTGTCATTTGTCGCGTTGTACGTTTTAATTTTTAAACTTCGACTTTGTTCCAACAGTTATTTTGCATTCGATTGTTGAAAGTTTGGATCATATATTTTTGAATAGATATTTCAATAATATAAACGATGTAATATTTGTGTATGCAAATAATATAATAGAATAATATAATAGAAATTATATAATGAAATGTATATATTAGTATAAACAAATAAATATATATATATATAGTATAAGTTGGTAATATCTAAATAATATAAAAATATATAATGATATAATAATATATAAATAATATAAAAATTTAAAATATGGTTTTAATTAGCCTTGCTTAAGATATTGATAGAAAACATGTTACATAAAACAAACTGTGATTTTTATATAATCGGTTTATTTTACTAATAATTTATCAATTATAAGAAAAATATTATTTTCCAAATTTTCCCATCTAAAGTATAATATAAATAAAAATTTCCCGAACAATTTATGTTTCAATTTTAAATTTACATACAGTAAATCGAAATATTATTGGTACACTTGGCTTTTTGGTAATACCAATATGAAAATAAGTGATATATCGACAAAATACTCTGTAACATTTTGCAAGAAACCTGTTTACCATAATTTTTCACTTTTTATTTCTGTTTATTTTTTTTCCGAAAATTGCAGAAGTTTCGTTCGATCCCTGACGATCTGTAAACGATAAGAATCGGTCATTGAAAATCTCTGAAATCTTTTTCAATAATAATAATATTGTATTCATTCAAATCAAAAAATATTATTCTTGCTCTTGACATTCATTATTAGATTATAATTTGTCATTAAAATAACAAAAAATAGTTTAACAAGGAGTGTGTGTGGATTCGAAATTTTTAAATCTCTCGAAACTCGAAACGATGATTTTATTTGATTTGAGGAATTTCTTGTTTTAAAAATCGGACTTTTGTATAAACTTTTATTGGTTAAACCAAATGCAAACAAAAACACAACAGCGTACAAAAATATCTAATCCAGATTCTTATTTAAGAGCATAACATTATTTGACATCTGAACTCTATTTGTTCTTTTTTTTTTTGTTCAATCAACTATATACATTGAAGAGTTTTTCAGAATCACCGTTGATGGTGGAATTATAAAATATCTCTGTTTTTGATCATTTTTTCAGATTCGGATACGATCGATCGTATATTCTTAAAAACAAAAACCGCGTTCGTATCGAGTATTTGCGATATACATGAATCAAAACTCTGTAAACGTATCTTTATTTCTTAATTTAACCAATTTTCTTCTTATCCGAGTTTCGAGAGTTTCGAATCACGAAAAAGTTACGAAATTTCGAATTCTTGAAACCCGAGAATCCTTTCTTGGTTTTCGAGAGGTTTCGAAGTTTCGATATTTCAAGCAATCCATCCCTGAACAGTGATGGATAATTTAGAGTAAGGGTCCATTGATGCTTTGTTTTGTTGATCTGAGAATATTGGAGTGAACGAGTTACCTTGGATACGCTGACTTCTCTCGTGGATATCCCCATTTTCTCGTGATGCCGTAACTGTACCGGATAGATGATTTGATAGTAATGGTTCCCGATATTTTGTACTAGCTCTTGGTTTTGTCGATACTCTTGTAGTAGTCGTTCGGCCTCACCTGAAATCAATTTCTTCGTTCAATCGAACGTACCAGTTCAACCTTTCTGTCTTCAAATTTGTTTCGTTTTATTTTTACATTTACGGTCGCGTTAACATTTTGTGTATTGAACGACAATTTCGAAATCGTCGTTTAACTTTTAATTAATTAACGAAGCTTTTAACTCTAAATTTAGAATTAATATTTAGAATTAAATATTAGAATTAAAGTGATTGTAGGAATTATAATATCAAATATTAGAATTAACGTTTATATTATATTAATTATTTTTATACATATATCCATTTATATTATATTATAATATATATTTATATTTGTAATATAATTCTAAATTTATGGTTTATTAATTTATACATATATTATATATATTATATATATATAAATATATGTATGTATAATTATGATACATTATAATGTATATATATATTATATAATTATAATTGTGTTTATTAATATAATTAGAATTAATGACATGTGTAATATACGTAGGTGTATGGATTTGCAACGGTGTGCATTTAAGGTTTCACTGAGGTTTCATTGAGCTGCATAAGAGAGATACAACATTGGAATTTTTAAGTGATCTCATTTATTATTAGTATGCCAAGAATTAAATTGTATTATATTAGGTAAATATAATTGAAACAACTAGAACCGTACACAATTAAAAATAGATGATAGATAGACAGTCACTTCTGATTAAATTCAACATTTTTAGATTTTCTTACTAGATATTCTTAGTAGAAAATCTTTTTTTATGCTACAGTTATATTTGTTATCATAATCGAAATATGAACACTAGTCAACAATTATGTATATTTATATATTATATCTATTATATTATATATATATCTCTGTATGTATGTGTACTATATATTATATTGTGTTTATATAGATATAATAAATATAATAAATATACGTGTATATAATTGTTGACTTACGTAATATTACGTAATATAAATACATTAAAATTAAAATATATAATTAAACATTTCCTAAACTGAATTAATAATTTTCCGCGCATATAGATCTTTTTGTTGCATTTATTAACAGTTTCATTTAAAAAAAATACACAAAATTAACTTACGCGACCATTGACGAGCAAGCTAGCATCAGGATATTCCCACATATATTTAAACCTAACCTAAACCCATTCGAAACTTTCTCGCCGCGAGGATAACGACGATAATAACGACGTGAATCGAGTCGTCGAAGTCGAACGAAACGTCCTGTATAATTCACCAAATTTGGACGAAGAAGGACTAAGTTTCCACGCGACACTGGTCCACGTCAAAGAGAACCACCAGGTGGAAATGCAAGGTGGATTTCCCGGGCGAAATCGAAAGGCAGCTGTAATTAACAGGATCTTGTTTAACCGGCCGTCTTTCTCTTTTCATCGCGGCCTTGAAACTGTTGCTGCTGCGAGCTACGAATGAGTCGAGATAATCAGTGGAGGGCCTCCTCGAAGCATGTAGTATCTAGTTTACCCTCTTATCGACTGTCCGAGTTTTGCCCGATTTAATCCATCCCATTGAAAATAAAGTGTTACGGATAATTACTTGTCACGCTTCTGCGCTCTCTTACTGTCGCCACCCTGCCCCTCCCACCCCCTTCACCGCCTCTTCTCAACACGTAGACGTTGTCACGTAATGAATTATTACGCGGCAGAATTATTACCGACAGAAGCAACTAATTACCATGCCACTCGAATCGAGCATCGCTCTACACTTCCGCCGGTGTTCCTACGAAATGGTCATAATTTGACGATCGTCGGATACGACATTTCGGAATTAAGAAACGACACGTATTCCTCGACAAATTATTCGTTCCCTTTTTTTTTTTAATTTCAAAAGTACGAAAATTGAAGATAAAAATGTTGTCGAGGTTAATATACAGTGATTTCTATTAATATTCGGACGGTAGATGTATATAATGTAGGTAATAATTATGTTACATGTACAATTATTACAATTTATTTTTTATTACAATTTATGATTTATAAGACATATAAATGTTATTGCAATTATCGCGAGTATTATTATAATTTTCCAAAAAGAAATACAATAATAAACTTGGGGTCATTTTAAACGAACTTAAAACCTCTACTTTTACGTGTATTTTGCTCTAAGATGTTTTTATGCTATGTAGTAGATAATAAAATTATTTTGTGTTGAAAATGTTATAAATTGTCGTAGTATGTAAAAATATTGGAAAAATTTTCTTCATAAATCTATCTCTATGATGGATTTGAAGATTGAAGTTTCTCCTTTACAATGATCTCTGTACGATATTTTTTCCCTCTTAATTTATTGAACTTTGAACATCAAACAAATATCATATCAATATAATGACGAAAATGTTACGATTTCTTTTATTAAATATCAGTTATTTGTTGGTTTTGTTTCAAGATCATTATTCAAGATTTTTATTAGATGATATAGAACGAGTTTGTTCTGCTTTGTTTGAGGGGATTTTGCATTTAATAATTGTCCAATAATTTTATTGTTTGAATCCTCAATTTTCAAATTTTTATGTGAAGACACATTTAAAATGCCATTAAAAAATCTTTAATATAAAGAATAATATAAAAAATGATATAAAGAATACATCGTTTCTCTTAATAATCCACATTGTGTTTTGCTTTCAAATTCAAAGGCATTTAAACTAATTTTTATAACTAATTTAAAAATTCCAGTTAAATTGTATGTCACAGTATTCCTCACTAGCAAATAAAATATTTTCTCTAAAGAAAATAAAATTTTCCAATGTTAGAATTTACAATGTTTTTTATGTATTTGTAATAGAAAATCGTATATGAAGAATATTCTCTTCAATTATTATTTAAAATTAAATTTTCATCTCAAACGGTGCGATATTATATCAATTTAATTTTATTTAATTTAATTTTCATTCGGGATTAGTTTTTTAAAGAATTAATATATTTCAATTTGTAACACCTGTTGACAAAATACGTTCAAATACAAGACATTTGATCGAATTACGTTACGTGCAGAACGAATTCGTCGTTTAACTACGAGGAGGAGGCAACTCTAGATAAAAACTATGCTAATGCTAAAATTATGTCTGGCTGACCTGTAAAGCTGCGAAATGTTCCTTGCAATCGCCAGTATCCTATCGTCTCTCTCTCTCTCTCTCTCTCTCTCTCTTCTCTGATAAAATTCAATTAAACTTATTAAATGAATATGGATGCGGAACGTGCATATTTCTTGCTGATTATTTTCCGTTCTAAGTAAACACAAACTGCTGCGTGTTGTCCTATGTTTGTCACGTTCGCGATCATTGACAATTTAGAAAGAGTAGAAAATAAATTTCTTTGCTGCTTATAAAATGGACATTGAAACGTATATCTTAATTATAATTAGTAGACTGTGGATTTTTATGCAATTTACTTTGATAGCAGAGTTAAGAAATTTGTTTTCGTTATTATACATTATAACGAGTTTCCAGTTTTTCGTTGTTTTATGTATTTTTGCGTATGCTACGTGTCCTTAAATTTCTCATAAATGCATAAAAATCCGCAGTCTAACGATTAGCGTTCGGGTTTTCGTGGAATTTTAATCCTCGTTCATCTCTCATTTTTCCCAACTTAATTTGTTCCTTGGTAACAAATTGACACAATGGTAAAAACTAATAATTAATATCTACAATGAAGAAATAGATAGTTAAGTTCGCAAATTTTTTTATTAATTAAATTTCTATATTCAATCACGCGTAAGATTCACATAAATCCTCAGTATTATAATCCTTCATCAACATTAGTAACTGTAGGTATTTATTTAATAATTTGATATAGAAATTTATTAAATATAAAATATAAAAATTTTATTTTATTAATTTCAAGAATAACAGTATTAATTTCAGGATTTATAGCTAATTTTGAAATAGATTTTAAACAAAATTATTGCTTTATCAACATTAAGTCAATTAAGATTTATATTAAGAATTTTATCTTTAGGATTAAGTGAATTAGCATTTTTACATTTATTTATTCATGCTTTATTTAAATCAATAATATTTATATGTGTTGGTAGATTTATTCATTATGTAAAAGGTATTCAAAATTTTCGTTTTTATAAAGGAATATATCATATATATTTTATAAATATAGGAATATATCATACATTTTATAAAGGAATACATTATCAACCACAAATCGTATATACGCAAACACAAGATTATATTTATCAATATAATAGTACAAAATAGAAAGTTACATGAAATATAAGCTGTTGTATATCGCCATATTGGTAATCATTGATCGTGAGCTCCTTTATCAATTGATACCGGAATCATGTTGGCAATGAAGATTGAAGGAAGAGATTGTTACTGCTTAACAATGTATTATATCATATTATGTATTATATTATGATACATACATAATATATTGTAATAGTATATAATACATAATACAATATAATATAATACACTACTCAACAATTTATTATATTATACAATGTATAACATACTCGTGTTCAAGATTATTATAACATATTTGTATTTAAGAACGAAAAGGAAGTTGCTATAATACCATGCTTTCATTTTATTTTTCCTGTATCCTGTTTCTTTCTCGCGTGTCCTGCACAGGGCACAATGACACGATTCCTCCTCGTAGTAAAGATTTGGAAACATAAAGTCTCGTTGCCGAACTTGAACGAGACAGCTCGCGCAGCTAGTAATTTTCCAGCGGGAAATAGCTTCACGTTGCCGGGCGTAAAGTCCGATTAAAGATAGGGAGTTAAAAGTAAAAGAGGCTCTAGTATTTTTTCTCGAAACCGGTATTTACGAGCGTGGATCTTCCGTGCAATTTCCAACCTCTGACTAGCTGCTGGTGGTTTCGCTGGAGGAAATCGACTCGTTTCATTAACGCGATATTTCATTTGCAATTCTTCTCTCGATCAATTTACATTACTAGATTCTACTTTTCAATTTATAGTCTTTGATTATTGAATTAATTTTCAACGACTTGTACGTGTGTTTTATTTGAAGCAATTGAAATAAGAAAAATTTGCATATTGTATGTGTGCAAAGTACACATAATTTTGACAAGATTGATATATTAATTATCAATACATATATTTTAATAGTTGATATGTTAAGGGCCAATGATGCATTAATACAATATTTTATTTGCAATTCCTTTCAATGAATTCATATTATCAAATCATATTTTTTAATATTATTTTATTAATTAATTAATGGATTTAATGGACTTGTCTAATATTTTATTTATTATTATATCTTTCTCCACATATATTCTATAATTTAAACAATAAATTATTGTCTATAATCCTTAATTTAACGAAACTTGTTCCTGATATTCCTCAATTTTACTAAGAATATATAATATTCGATGGCTAGGGGCTATAATATATTAATAAATGCTTAATATTTTTTCATCATTGTGTCTTCCATCTAGATCCTATCATTTTCATGAAATTCAAAGAAATAAATTATATCATCCAGTCCTTAATGGATTAAATGACGATTTATGCAGTATAGTACAGTACAGTGGATTGAAAAAGAATCTAGTTTTCTCACAATTATTTTGTAAAAATATACGATGCATTAACAAAATTTATTTCCATAAATAGTTTATTATATACAAAAACAATTTTCAATGATGAATTATACAGTAATAATACAAATAATATATAAGTTCGAGAATCAAAATAGTATTAACGTATGAAGGTAGTTCATGCATGTGAAGAATATAAAATATCACTGAAAATGATTTTAGCGGGGGTAACCCAGAAAATCGGGCCTTTTCAAGTGTAACGCTAATGCAACGAAAATTAGCGATTGGTTGATTTGGATCACGTGATTCCTGAGGGGGCGTGAGGTAGACCTCAAGTAGGACTGGCGTTGTCTGGTACTGAGCGATCGCGCCTGTAATTTGTTTTGTATCGATTCAAATGTTTGCATATTGTTCGGGAGAGGTGTCATGCTACGATACCCACGGTCTGGGTCCAGGCACGTACAGGGAAAATTTATTGGTTTTTAAGTACCCTTAGCAGGCTTGCGTCGCCAGAAACCCTTGGCCACAAGACTGGACTTTGTTCTAAGCAGACAAGACCCTCGACCGTGGATTGACACATGGCGCCGACTTTCCCGAACACGTGAGAGGCACGGGCCAGCGAGATGACTCAGGACGGCAGGGAGTATCTGGCCCTTCGTGCCCCACCCTGGACCCGCGATTTCCCGAAGCCGAAGGAAGGGGAACCGAGAAGACGTTCGGGCTTTCCTTCGGCTTCCATGGCAGAATCAATTCGATTTCCGACAAATAAAGATATTCTCCTGCGATAGAGTTACTACGAGGGGACAAGCCCCTAATACTTAGCGTGCGAATTATACAGTCCACAAGTCTTAGATAAACGCGATCTCATCTCGCTATCACGCGCGCGAACACATATCAATAAAATTTTATGGCAAAAAAGTCGTCATCTTCATTTCCTATCAGAACAGTTGCTTCTGGGCTTTTCTGTGAGACGAATCGTACTGGGGTACAAGTCGTGTAGTTTTTTTAAATAGTTTTTAATGTTGTAACGTTGTAATGTTTCGACAACGTTTTATTGTTTCAAAAGGATATTTTGCAATTTTTCCAATAATATTTCGTCATATTAAACGCAGATTAAACAGTGGAATTACAAATGTGTCATGTTACTTTTTTGATTAATCGAATTTTTATATTTCTTGTATTATTATTGTACAATTCATGACGTGTTATTTTTACGCGTAATATTTATGAAAACAATGTATCAGTTATTTTCACGAAGATATCATGAACACTGTGTGCCAATACCTTTTTGATCCACTGTAGATACAAAAGATGAAAGAATATCCACTAATCCTAACAACTCAAACGAATATGAAACAAGTATTTGAAAGTATTCAAAAAATTTTTCGTATTTGCGAATTTAATTTAAATCGCCGATTTTATTTCGAACAGGTACAACCTGTGTTTTATTTTAATATTTTTTTATGCTTATATAATTACTACTTACACTTGCAATTGATCAGTATAACTATCGGTGACAACTGAAAAACTGAAGAGTTTGAAAAAGTCATAACTTGTTCATTTTCAATCTTTTTTTATTTTCTTTTTTCGTAAGTTATAAAAAAATACTGAAAAAAGTCCATTAATTATATTTCCAAATAAAATAATAAAAATAATAAAATAATAATAAATAATAATGAAATAATAAAAAAATATGTGTTTGTAAAAGTTATTTTTGTTTTATATCATTCAGTCTTTCAGTGACCACTCGGAAAGTTTTCCCAGAGTGAAGACGCGCTGCTAGTTGGATGTAACTATGTATTTTTATTTCGTTTTTATCCGGATTCTTCCGAAGTGGGACAGTTGCCAGGGAAGGATTCGAAGAGTTTTTCTCGTTGACGAATCCAGACACTGCGCCGTTTACGATCAAAGCCAAAAAAACCGAACTCGTAAATTGAATTTCTAGAAACGGTCTGTTCAGCCGGAGATTACCGACCGATTAAGTTGGCCCCGTCCGTGGGCTTGCCGGAGCGTCAACGTTGACAGGCCGTTTTATGTCTTCTCTGTGGAAACGTCGTGATTAAATAGTCGGTCGTGTGACTATTTGCGTGCGTCGCGATATGTTAGGCGAACACGGCGATTTCTATTTAAATGTAGCATTTTTCATTACAGGATGTTGTTCTGATGAAATTGGACGAAACTGGTGCGGAAAACTAAAAATCCTCAGAAGGAAATTATCATTGAACACAAGGATTCTACAATTTTGTGATTTTTACTTTGCAAACATTTACCAACTCGTGCAAGAACTCTTACGTTATATATGTATAACTATTGGAACTGTCGAGTCACAGTTTCATTCTAGAAACTTATCTAGAAACTTGTCTACTCGCTGTGTTATTGTAATTTATACTCTACTGTCTGTACTCAAGTTACTAAAATACAAAACTATTAAATAACTTATTAAAATACAAAATTATTAGATAATTTATTAAATATTATTAGATAATTTGTCAAGTTGTTGTAAAACAACAACAAGAAACGGAGCTCTTGTCTTTGTCTAAATTAAAATTTTCAAATTAAATTTCAATTTTAGATTATTGAAGGTTGGTAGCTTTTTGCATAATTTAGCTCAATTGGTTAAAAAATGATTTTATATTTAATGTTTAGTTGGTATTATTGAGTCAATTTTTTAAAATTTCAATTTAATTTTGGAATATTCTAATTTAATTCAATTTAATTATAATTATCCTATTATAGAGGATGTAATCGATGACGATTACTAGAATTTAGAATTTTAAACTTGTTAAATTTAATTTGATTTTTAATAATTCCATCACAGAGAATGTAATCAGCGATAATCACTCACAATTTAGAAATTCAAATAATTTCAGTTTGAAATTTTTTGATTCAATTTAATTTTGAAATTTTTAATTTAATTTTTAGTTTATTTTTAATAGTTCTATTGCAGAAAATGTCATCAATTAATTTAATTCAATTTTGAAAGATTTTATTAATGAATGATCCTATTATAGAGAATCCAATCACTGATGATAATTAAATTATAGAATTTTGAATTATTTTAATTTAAATGTAATTTTGTTTCGAAATAAAACCCAACAGCCTAAATTTTCGTACGCTTGAATAAATTATAATATTACAGTCATCTACAAATTCAACGATATTAATTGAAAATTAAAATATATTCGGTAGTGCGAACTTGTAGTTTTAACAAGGATAACAAGAATAAAAGTCATTAAAATTCGCATTAGAATTCTGGAACGGTATAATCATAATTAAAACGACACGGAATAAGAAACATTAGAAAGTAATGAGTTTTCAAAAACAATCAATTCATGATTTTTATATCATCCAAATCTGTACAAAAAAAAACCAACTAATTCATGATTTATGTAATTCAAATCTGTACAAAAAAAACCAACTAATTCATGATTTATGTCATTCAAATATATATATATATATAAAACCAACTTATATAACAATATACTAGACATTTTAATATAGTTAAGAACAAGCTACTTGAGTATCTACATATGTAAATATTAAAATTAATAATCTTATTTTCTGCTTTTTCTAACACATCGAATGTCAGTTTATAATGTATTATTGAATCGTAATCTATGTATACTATCGTAACACGAACGATACTAATATTATTACGATAACACACGTATAATAACATAAGTATAAATGTATATATTACATAATACATATTTATGTATATATTATTATATAGTATATATTATATATATTATATAATACCAGTGTATATTATATAATACATTAATATAAATAAATTAAATAATATGTAATATTATACTACGTCTTTCTAGGGATTTAATGATCGTTTTTGCCCGGAGAAGAATTACAGAATCTAGCCCTCGGTATTTTCTCTCGCGCAGGCAAGCATTGTAGAGAAAAAGCTGAACCGTGTGCACGTATGTACATACATACATATGTATGGATGTGTAGTGCATCGATTTACTCGATGCTGTAGCTCAAGTCGTCGAGCTGTACATATAGTCCACGACAGGGTGGGTCCTACACTCGAATTGCGATTAATTCAACCGACGTGACAGGTTATTACATGCCGGGTGTGTCGGTGACGAAATTCACAGCGAATTTACTTTCCGACCTGGAACATCCGGTCAGGTACACGTGTAATTAAATACCAGCATGAATATTAATTTTTTCTCGGGCAAGTGTACGACGCTTTAGCAGGAATTTGTAATTCAGATCTCCTGAACACTTTTTTTTTCTCCCCGGAAGGACGAACGAAATTGTCCTGTGAAACGAAAAGGAAACCAGCGTTGTTTGGCTAACCTATTTGCATCGCGACTTAGGTTGACAGTGTAGTCAAAGAAACATTTGTATTATTTTCTTATAAATACCTTTATTTAAACATTTCCCATCCTGTGTATGATGATGACTTGAGAATTCGTATAAATGACAATGATGATTAATTAAGTTTGATTGTTTCAACATACGTCAACAACATGACTTTTAAAGCTTCAATATTAGTTGTTCAAAATTGATAGTTAGAAAGATGGAATATTTCTGTGATTTATGTTTAAATTGTATTAACAAAGTCTGTGTGACTGACTATAAGTGTAGTAAAAGTGCGTCAGAAAAGATTTAGACTCAATTTCAGTCAATAATTTGCAAATGTGGTGCACAAGATTGATATCAACAGAAAGTTTGATCTATATGATGAATTTTTAATTGTTTTAATACTTTATTGTATTGTTATTATACTTATTCAAAAGGATATTTTTCATTTTTGTTAATCAATATTTATTGCAGATAATAAAATTTTTAGATTGCACGTGCATTTTATAATACAATTATTTATATATTTATTTGTATCTGTTAATGTATATTAATTCTATATATATTAGGTATTCTATGTATACTAATGTATATTAATTATTATATATTAATTATATTAATTTTAATTCTAATATATTACATATAGTGTTACATAGTATGTATCATATGTATAATATTATATGGTACAATACATACATATGTATGTGTATATTATATGACATAATATATATTAATATATAATATGTATAATGTACATAATGTCGTATTATAATGTATTAAAGTGTATATATACATGCATACATTATATATAATACATAGATATTGTATATAGATATATGTATATAGTGCATATATACATGAATATATGTATGTATACATCTGATGTTCATACATGTGTATGTGATATATTATTGACATATTATGTACAATATATGATCATCTAAATATCACTGAAAGACTTAATGACATAAAACAAAAATAACTTTTACAAACACATGCCTTTTTAATTTTTTATTTTATTTGGAGATGTAATTAATATAATTAACCTACATATAATTTATAATACATATAATATAATTAACCTACATATAATTTATAATACATATAATCTAATTAACCTACATATAATTAATATAATTAACCTATAATATAATTAACTTACAAAAAAAGAAAATGAAAAAGATTAAAAACGAACAAGTTATGAATTTTTTAAACCCTTCAGTTTTTTAGTGGCCACCATGTACATATGTGTGTATATGTTTGATATAACAGTATATGTGATTCTGATAATATATCACTGATATATGATATACACGTGCGTGAATGTAACTGATGTTCATATATACACGTGAATGTTGGTGATATATTATTGCGATATATTGCGTTTCGTGATGCAAATGAACGAGACGAAAGAAAAATAAAAATTCCTTTATATTGCATCCCTGTCCCCCTGTTCTCATCGAGAAACACGACGCGACGATTTGAGAGATTTTACGGTCGTACAATCGAAGACACGATCATCTACGCCGGTTTACCTCTCCTCCCTTCCACCGTCACTCCAGCGTTCATTTTATACTTGAATGCATTGTCCTCTCGTCTAAAATTTAACCCAATTTAAGTTTCGTGTTCCCAGCCAATCACCGCTGTTGACTTAACAATAAACCATTCTGCGCCGGAGAACTAGATGTAACCGCAGATCGAGTTTCCGAGGCGAGTGCTGCAATGCGGTCTACCCCCCGCTGTTCCTTTGCGTACATTTCATTTCGCGATCCGAAGGAAACCCGTGCATTTGTCGTCCTTCGATCCGGATTTTCTCTTTCTTTCTTTCTGTCTTTCTTTCTCTTTCATTTTGGTTTCCGTTGTTTTTCCACGAGTGTAAAGCGATTCCTTTGTAAGCGGCATGTAGATCAACAAAAACAGAGGGTATTTGCTCGATCGGCAAAGTCGCTTTGTCTCGCAATAAAGAACGAAATTTTTCGAAAACGTACAGGGTCGATTGAAATTTGGTTGGATTTTTGTAAAATGGATATCACCAACAGGATATTTTGAGTGATATAAATAATTGAAAAATACTGTGTATAAAATGAAACATGTTACATTTTCATTGCAACATGATATTTTATTAAAATTTTGCCCTATAAATAAAATGTATAAACGTTGACTTAAGAAAAAGTTACACAATAATTGTATTATTATATTTTATTATATGTTCAGTAAAAGTTGCATAATATTTTTAACATAATTATTCCATGATCAAACAGTGATTCTAATTAATATAAGAAAATCATATTGGTAAAAAGTTTTTGCAAATGTTTGAGAATATTTAAAAGCTGAAAATGTTTTCTGTTCAATTGAATTGAAAATTGTTAATTTTATTTCCCCATGTATTTTAAATAAATGTAACAGTATTTTGTATCTTGAAAATTTTAATACTTTTAATTCTTTAAATTATCTAATCATAAATAATTTTATAATTAATAATTAGTTTAATTAGTTTAATTGTTAGAGATTCGAAGAAAATAACAAATTGTAATGTATTGAATAAATGTATCAAAATATGTATATTTAAAAATTAATGCATTCTTAATTTATTGTATAAATATAGCCCTCATTCAATATTAAACTTTTAAGATTTTTAGTAATTTTAAACATTCAAAGAGTTAAACTTACGTTTAATACTTTTTATTTTTCATTTTTTGAAGTTTCTTTGATCATTTGAATTGTACGTGAATTTTGAAAGAAAAACTTGTTGGTGGAGAAACACGTTCAATGTAAATTAATCTTTTGAGTGTTTAGTCCATAGTAACATATTATAATCAATAATTATAATCTCATGGTAATAATAATGATAAATTCAATCCTTTGGATGCTTAATAAGTTAAGTTAAATACCGAATGAGTTTAATACATAACTAATTAAGAATACATTATGTTTTAATATATTTAATATATTTATTTATTTAATACGTCGTAGCGTTGTCAAAATAGGCTGTAGGTCTACATCTTGGAAAATTTAAGCTGCTTTTTCTATCTTTTTCGGTTTGAATCTCAAAGATGAAAGCTCGAATCCATAAATTTGGAAACTCGAGCTGTCTAAATTGTATGCAATGATGATTACAAACAGTATCGTCGGCTGTCACACACGATAGTGGCATATTACTCAGGGAATTAAGCTTAAGAGCTTTAAGAGTTAAGTCTTAAAGCTTGAGCTTCGTATAACATTAGTTTTAAAAACTGAAAAAGCCTTTAAGATTAAAGCTTGAAGTTTGTAACACTTAAGCTCCATACATTCATTAATATATTGTAATATGTTATTCTCTTTGAATCTCTAATAAATAAACTGCGGATTTTTATGAATTTTTCTAAAATTACGACTGTAGCTAGAGACTCAAATAAAACTCTGTTTCATTCACTAAATTATAAAAAACTACTCCGCATTAAATATTCCTTACTTTATGCATTCTGTAAATTATTGCACCCATTGATTTTTCCCAAAATGCATAAAAATCTGTAATCTACTTATTAGAGATTTTTGTAAAATTTTACAAAATTTATTAGAGATAGAAATTAGAGAGGTTCTAATTTTTACGTTATATTGAATAAACATATCAAAATTATTTAGTTAAATGCGTCTCATTCGATACTAAAATTATAGATTTATAAGCTCTCATTCCATATTAAAATTATAGATTTATAAGCTCTCAAAGAATTAAACTTAGGGATGTGATCCCTAAAAAGAAAAAAAAAAGAACAAAATCTTTCTCGTAAACGTTGTTTCGGAAATGCAAGCCGATAAAGTTAACGAGAATTCTCGTGGAGCAGCAAGATACGATGTCGACGCTCTCTTCTATGCGATAACATTGATTCCGAGTATCCTGTTCGGTACGCGATTAATATCTCAAGTCTCTCACTCGTGAGCGCATTGAATTTTCCACGCGTCGTCGAGACGTGCGCCGTGCTTCAAAGAGGAAACACCGACTTTAACTTCGACTTGCCGTGCATTGTTGCATTTACGCGATCGTCCCGCAACTTCGCGTTCACCGTGCTCTCTTTGTAAGTATCTCCGAGGCGAAGGTTCGAGCTCCAGATACTGGAGATTCTACAGACGATGGTCGAGAAACCGTGTACTCGATCTAGATTCGCCGCCGTAATTAATTAGACGACTCGAACCTTTGCGTTTTAACTGTTTGTATATAATATACAGCTTCCGGCCATTGAATTAAGATTCAACGTCTAACGAATTTTTAGCAAAATTGAGGAGTCTAAGCGTAATTTAATAACGGTTTCGATATATATCAAATACAAGATACACGTACAAAATATACATATGAGTTAAAAGTACAAGTTAACTTATACATTTTGAAGTTAAAGATAATATTAATAATTTATGTTTCTCTCATTTGTTTTCATTGAAGCATGTATCATTCTATCTGACATGTTTCCATATATCTTATTGCAGATTTTCATTTCAATTTTTTTTTCATAATACGATGTAAATGACACATTTCTAAAGATCTAAATGAAAACTATTCTTTTAATTATATATTTCTTAACTGATGCTCATTCATAATATATATAATAATTATATGTTATATAATTATATTAATAATAATTATATAGTAATAATATTATTATTATCATTATAGTATACTAATATGTATGCATGTTGATAAAACTTTTAATTAAATTTTGTTCAAATTTTTCAAATTTACTTTAATCCGATGAGGCTATAAGTGTATTATATTATGTATAATATATAATATATGCACGTATTCATTATATGTACATATTATACTATTACAATATTACAATATTCTATTATAATATATTATACATTATAGTATTATATTATAATATATACATATTAATACATGTATATATCATACATATTGTATCATGTTATATAATATTATATGTATATGTTATATATGTAATACAAATATTAATAAACATATTGATAAATGTAATAGATTATAGATTATTTGAAAATTATTTCAAGTAACAGCTAAAGTAGTTAAATGTTATAATATAATTTATTATTGAATTTCATCAGTTTTGAAATATAGGTATTATTTGACCAAGACTGGCTTAAATAAGAGAAACTCTTATTGTATATGAAATTATTAAAAAATATATTTTTCTTTTATCTAGTCTATATAATAATTTAATAAAAATTTCATAATTAATTTGATGTCGAACATACAGGATTAAAGGAATACTTACCAACAGAAGTTTCTTCGTTCCAAAAGGAATCATCTAAAGTGTAATCGCCTTCTACAATGAGAAAAATAAAGAAATAATTAGTACATTAGTATATATACTTAGAATATATAGGGATAATATCACATATAGTGACACAACATAAAATTAAGTTACTATGTACTATGAAAATAAGAAACTCAAAATTTGGTATGACTAATATCAGAAAATCGTATTTTTGAGAATATAAGTAAAAAAAAACAAAACCCTGATAGAAAATTATATTGTTAGTTCATGTTATAGAAAGTACTGTACTTTGAATGTTTTATAGATTTTTTTCATATCTTGCATTTTAAAGTTTCCTATAAATGCATAAAAATCCGCAATTTATTAATAAATCGTATCATTAGACGTTGGATCAATAAAAATGTAGATTTATTTAACTTAATTCTGAAACCTTTCATTTCATTTCATTTTGTTATTAATATTCAAATTGCGAATTTTTGTTCATTTTAAAATTTTTATCAATATAATTAAAAACACATAATGGAACTTGTCTTTTTACTTATTATATATTATAATAAGCAATCTACTTTGAATATTTAATTTAATTATACATTTCTGCAACTTCCAGTTTTCCAAAAATGCATAAAAATTTGCAACTAACACCTACCAAGTAAAATTTTAAATACAAAATACAAAATTTTAGTAATCTAACACCTATAAACCAACGATACCAATTGAAGGATAAAATAAAAAAGTGTATAATTTTAAATCATATCGTTTCTTAATAAAATAATATCCAGTTTTTCTCTCTTAAAAAACAAACTTTCTTCAAGTTGTGTTACTTTATTTTTTGTAGTGCGCGATACAAGTGCACGCGTGAAAATATTTTAAGATACAAGGAGCGAGGGAAAGAGATAAATCGAATCGATGCCAGAGTTATACTCGTTCGATCGTTGAGAATTTCCAAGTCGAGGGAAATCCCCTATCGCAAGCATAGCACTCGGCCTGCAACGAGAAAGCAAGTTGTACCCCAAAGGAATTTTGGATGGGTTGTCTGAGAATTTTCCACGAGGGTAGAAAATTTCCCAACATGAAAGTTTCGAGACTACATGTACATGTGGGAACGTATTACTACGAAAAGATTGCCAGACCATCGTATCACCTTGTAATTCTTCTTGTCGAAAGAAAAGAAAAAGAAAAAACGCTTCAGATCAATTGAAACTATAATGATAATTAATAAAATATTGATTGTATTGTGTTTGGCTACTTTCAAGCTCGACGTCTAATAAATACTATTTAATAAACAACACTTTTTGATTGCTAAAATCTGAATAATTTTATACGCTTGTGAAATCAATAATTTCACATCAATAAGTATTTAAACATTCAAATATTTCTGATAAACTGCAGATTCTTATGCAAATTAATTTGTAATATTATTTAAAATAATACAATAACATGGCTTGAAAAACAGAAACTTTATAAAAATTTCTTTTACATAGAAAATCTTATAAGAAGCACTATGCTTCTTAATATCTTGTAATATTCTTTCCATGCTACATAAATTTCGTGTAATTTCACACTGTCACAATTTTCTATAACTGCATAAAAAATCGCAATGTATTAATTACGGTAATTACTGATTTGACTTTAATCTGATTTCGGTTTCTAATCTTATTTCAGATAACCGTAGCGCGACGAGGAAGAGGATGAATACTGGAATCTAGGAATATTTGGTCGCGTTCTACGTGGTTGAAGACAGCCATGCGAACAAGCAGGAAGCATGTTTAGTAAGGCATAACACGGTATATAGATATATAGGTACGTAGCTCTCAGGGTAGGAGTTTTGCGGTGAGTTCAACAGTTTGCTAAATTGCTTGATCCGCTCTTAAGCAAAAACTGGGATGCACAGCCATCCCGAAAACGAAACCGCGTTTCGCTTTATTGAGGAACTTGTTAATCTTTTTATCCAGCAAAACTTGGATACGGTATTATTGAACGTTAATACGTGAGTGAGCATGCTATTCCTCAAAAATTTTGGGACGAGAGTAGAGTATCCGAACCTCTGTTCTTCGAATGTTGTATCATTAGAATATTATTGTTAGTGTTTAATTACGTTCATGTGTTATTAATTATTAATACATCATTTTAAGTTCAATTAATATTGAAGGAACAGTGAAAAATAATTCGACAAATATCGAAAGTACAGAAAAAATTTCGTTAATAAAGAAATATCTTAATCTGTATTATTCGAGTATTAAGATCTCTGTTCGTAAACTAGCAAACATTCGATTCTAGGAATATAATGTTTACATATTAGATTAAGATATTCGAATAATATGTTACTGATACAAATATTAATGTTACTGATACATTTGTAATAATTGTATTGACAGAATGTGAAATTTAGTTTCATTTTAAATTAGCTAACAAATAAACTTCAGATTTCACAGATAAATAAAGTCTTAATTAGAAAAAATATATATTTTATTTCACAGACAAAGATTAGCAATCACATTACTTTACCAATTAAGTCAGTGATCTATATTAATACTTTATAGATTTGTTGCGTAGAATACCTAACCTCTTGCCCTAGTAACTGGTTCACAGACCATAACGAGTGACCAAACCATATACAATACAAATTCGTCTTCTTTTTGAATTCATCGGTATATCACCGGAGAGAAATTACTAAGAAGTAATAAATTTATTATTTGTTTTGCCCGGATTGTATTTCAATATACTTCAAACTGAGAAATTATTGCAATTTTTTCAAATATTCTTGACGTGCGTGGCACGTCATTCCAGCGCAAGAGGTTAATTCCAGTTTAGAAACAAAAATAGCACTTATTTTTAGATTTAATTTTTAGATTAAGCGAAGGTGTATATTATATTTCGAATAGAGCCGCGCAAATACTGTCCGATCGAACATTTCAACGTTCTTTCAATCCCACGTACGATACCTATCTCTTTTATCCTAAGAAAATGGATCTTTCACGCCGGTATTCCGCGCAAACGCGGAATCAATCGACGAATTTTTTTTTATTCTCGAGCAAAAGAAGGTTACGTCAGATAGAAATGGTCCCGAGGAGGAGCAATATCCTTTTCTAAGAAAATTTGGCGATGGAAATCCGAAAACAGCCCGTCTTGACCTAAATTTCGGCAGAATTGCAAGACGATGCTGAACGCAGCATCGCAAACTATTCCGAAGCACCATTTTCCAAGTTGGGCTCCCCCTCTCTCCTCACTCCTCTCATAAACCGTTACGTTCCGCTGCACCTAGCAATCAGTGACGGTCACGCTTCGTCGATTTTCTCTGTATAACCATTCAGCACGTTGCACGTTTAGCACATTCGCCGAGTTGTGCTATGTCTGCAAAACGTCGCGGAGCTGGCGATAAACGAACCCACTGGCTCGATGATAGATTCTTTTACTTTTATTTTATCCTCACTTTCCTTTGCTTTCAATTCACGTTATTTCTTTGTTTGTCGTTTTGCCATCCTGTGGCGATGTTTACGAGATTTCTCATTGAATAATGTATTTTTGAATCGTTTTACACATTTTGCTCATTTTATCTTATCATTTTAGTGTCACTCCCTGCGTTACCGATTTCAGTGTGGAATAGAATTGTGGCGTTTATAGTGGTTGAAATTGAAACTGAATTCTATATAAAATTCTATATAAAATTACAAATAGTTTCTAGATGAATTTATGATACAGAAGATAAACTGCTGTCGTTGAGTCGACGATATTAAAAAATAAAGTGTATCATACTTGGTGTTGTATGTATGTTTAGTATTTTCATTACTTAGCTTGATAATTAGATTGAATGTAATTCCTACATTTACCAAAACTTTTAACACGATATTTCAGAACCTGTGACATTAAGAGATTTACAGACTTCGTATTACATTAAAAAAAAAAGCAATATTATCTGTACTAGTGTATACCTTTTCAATATGTGATATTTGGTTAAAGAAATCAGAATAAAAAAACAAGTTAAATTATAAAATTTGTTTTTCCTTCCACTCTGATCACCACCCAGAGGCACAGAATTATGATCGAATTGTCTCTGTCCTTCAGATTTCGTATTCAACTCCACCGTAAGAAGTCTATGCTTGACAGCAAGTGACAGTACCTCGTCTGCATTTACTACACCCTTTGATCAGCCTATTTTCTCGAGAAAAATCGGAAAATCACCACGAACAAACCGCAGGTAAGGAAAAGCGACTCGAAGATGGAAGAAATCGCGGACGAATACACGTGTCTGTATCCGCTAGAAAAATACACGGAATCGAGGTACGAAACGAGCGACGCAACGTGGGAGAGGGGGAGGGAGGAGGAGACGAAACTTTTCTCCCAAGTTTCATTAAAGCCCGTGAAACTTTTTCATCTCGCGTAGCCATCCCGGGGTTTCATAAAATTCATAAAATGGACGGCGCGCACATAAAAAGACTCGGTTTCCAGTGGCCTAGTTCCCCCGTGGTATACGAAAAATAACCCCGAGGCGAAGAGGGCCTCGAATAGATGATAGTCAATGACGGTATTTCTATAGGGACTCGACCCTTCGGGGGTAGACTTTCAGGTAGGCCAGAGAAATTCCACCGGGGGTAATCGACACGCTCGAAATTACTTCTGTTTTCCGTCTTCACCTTTCTTTAATAATTAATCACCGAGTTATCGTACGTTCCCCTCTGCACGCTGCAACGGGGCCGCATTTCTTTTTTCTTGGCGAATGTCCCTTCTCTCTCTCTCTCTTTCATCGTCTACTTTCTGTTCGCGTTTCATTCACTACTCAATGATGAACATAGAACGGATAGAATAGATCAATTGGATTCGATTCCAGTTTGGTATCAATCGCTTTGCAACCACGGATGACATACTTAAGCACGTGTCTACATACATGATACGGCCAAATTTCCAAAAACGTCTGTTTTTCTAATTTGTCTGAAATTTTGAGAAGGATTTTTAAATTTAAAATTGAGAAGTTGGGATCCCAAAATATTTTTAATTATATTTTTAATATATTAAAATATAAACAAATATATTAAAAATAAATAAATATATTTAATATATTTAAATATATTTTTAATACAATTATTTGCAACAAAGACGGTATCATTTCAAAATTTCTGAATTTTCAAAATTGAGAATGTAAGGGATACAATGATCTATAAAATACGATTTACGTATATTTTTATCCACGATTTTTCATGCAAATATCTTTTTATTATGTTGTATCGATAACATAGGGAATGATACCAAGTGATTATAAAATTACGTTAACAAAATTAAATCACATCTTTTTTATTACACTATTGACTGCAACTCGACATTCTGTAACAAAAAAAATATTAAATCTCTAGCAATAAGAAATTATTAATTCAGGAAATATTTTGATTTAAAAAGCATTTGTTATTTAGGAAATGTCGAAAATTGTATCCAACAATGTAATAAAAAACACATGATTCAATTGATAAAAAGCGTGTGATTTAATTAAAAAACTTTATACGTCCGCCTGCAAGAAAGTAGTTATATCAAACTCATCACTTTCATTTCATATATATATATATATATATATATATACACATATATATATTAGTTACATCAATTATATTTTCGTTGAAAAAAATATCGATGAAGGAGCGCTTTTATTTAATTTTCCCCTGCGCGCTCGTTGAAACTTTGGTTCCACTACTGACGCTTGTCTGAGCATTGTCCGACTCGTTCCACTGACTCGTTTTCACCGCTTGGCATACGATTGTTTTATCTAAATCAGTTTCATTGACCGGCTCCGGCGCTTTTCTTAACGTAAACTCGGCAAACTTTCTAGATATTGCAACACTGTTAGAACGTAAATTATGTTGTTGTAAGTAATAGAGCTGTGGCATAACGTTTGCGTAAATGAAATTAAACGGTTCAGAAACTTGTATAATCTACCGCGTGAACCGGTCCAGTGGAGAGGTTAATGGGAGGAAGGAGGGAGATTTACGAAAGTTTGGTTTCTTGCCGCGAATAAACCAGCGAGGAAACTTGCCTTTTTCCATAATGTTTCCCCGAGTCTTTCGCGGTTTTGCCATTTCTCATTGTGAGAAAAGAAAATGAATTGTATGTTCCTTAAAAACTACGGTAAATCAAAAAAAGTACTTGCATCTTCTCGTTTCGAAATATCTCCATATACTAAAATGATGTGTGAATGTGTCCTTCAGTGCCTGTCAATGTATCATTCTGTGATAATAATATTTTCATATTACGTTATGTATACTTTTATTATATTATATGTTACATATATAACATAACACACTGATTATACAATAATAATAATAATATTCTTCAAGGTATAGATACATAATAATAATATAATATAATACCACGTATTGTTACACAATAACATGTGAATTTTACAAAATATGCATACGTTATTTTATTATACATAACACAAGCAATATACATAATGTGTAAGAGAATATAATATTTTATAACATTCATATATTATATAATAACATAATAATATTATATAATAATAATAGTATTATGTTATGTTATGTTATACATAATATATTCTCTAATAATATTCATATGAATCTCCAACAATGTGAATTTTACAAAATATGCATACATTATTTTATTATACAGAACACAAATAAGTAATATGTATAATGTGTAAGAGAACATAATATTTTATAACATTTATATACACATAATAATATTATATAATAATAGTAATATTATGTTATGTTATGTTATGCATATTTATTCTCTAATAATATGTATATGTTACGTTATATATAATATTTATAAATAGGTATAATATATGCATATGTATATTATGTATTATTTATAATATATGCATATGTATATTATGTATTATTTATAATATATGCATATGTATATTATGTATTATTTATAATATATGCATATGTATATTATGTATTATTTATAATATATGCATATGTATATTATGTATTATTTATAATATATGCATATGTATATTATGTATTATTTATAATATATGCATATGTATATTATGTATTATTTATAATATATGCATATGTATATTATGTATGATATATGTATAATGTGTATGTATATTACGTATGATACATGATGTAATGTATAATATATAATAACGTACAATATGTATAAACATGTATGACGTGTGACAATGAACATGCATTACATGTAATATAACCTAGTATTGTACAGTGTAGTTATATTAACATACTACGTTATGTATCCTTTTAGAACATTTAATGATACAATATAAAGAATCCAAAAAAAAGAGCGAAAATTTCGCTTTTTAAATTAAAATTTAATTAGAAATCACGTTAATCTCAGTTTTCGATTTATCTTCGCCCATTTCTTGCTTATATTGTACAACGAGTCGCGCGCTGTTTACGTATAAGAAAACCTGCGTATATAGGTATCCGTTTTAGCGGAGAAAATGGCACCAAACGTGGCTGACGAACGTTTCCCAAAAACACTGCGTGCCATCGAGCGATTAACTTGAGGAAAAATTGGTCTCGCCGCGGAAAAAAGCTGGCGTCGCAGCCGATGAACTCTGCTCGTTTCTTTTCGCCCCGGGCCTTTTAACGATTTCGCGGCCAGACTCTTCCTTTCTCTGTCTCTCTCTCTCTCTCTCTCTCTCTCTCTCTCTCTGTCTCTGTCTCTGTCTCTGTCTCTTACTCTTGCTTTATGCTCTCGAATGTAGAGCCCGACGGGTTCTACAGTAAAGATTCCACGAGCTTGATTTCCAGCTGAAATTCTCCATCGGATGCGCGATAACCGCGTGGCATGCAACAATCGTGGGCGTCACGCCCATGCAGGAATTAACCGGTTCGCGGTTTCGTATAATCCAGCGTAGAAATAACAAGATAACGGGTGGGGGATTTCACGTGATAGACACGAGGGCGTAGAAGTTCCCGCGATATACAAGCGGTTGGAATAATAATGTTCGTACGCGTACTTTAGACATTCACGCTCCCTTTGAGACGAAATTGCACGAAATTGTCCTCAGACAATTGCTCGCTGATGACTGTTTGTTACTCTCCCTCTTTGACGAAACTCGAACGAAATTCGTTCGACAGAGTTTCTAATCCTTAAAGCGTATAAAAATTTATGCTTCGCGTCGCTTAATTTTAGAATTTTTGATCTAATTCAATTTTATTAATCAGATTGATTGATTACGCATATATCAAAATTGAACGACTTATATTTTTAGAATGTAACAGCGTTGCTTAAAATTGGAAATCCTATGCAAATAATTAGTCATGATTATGATGTTAATTGCGATCTTCAAATTGATTATTTTGTGTTTATTATAATATTATTGTGACGTTTGTATTTATTATGATCCTCGAAGTTTTACTCAACAGTACTCTCTATATATTATACAATAATAGTAACATTATACCTTATTATGATCTTTAATATAATGTAATTTATTACGATCTTCAAAGTGTTTTTCAATCATACTCTCTTGCACATCATAGACAAGATTATATTTTGGAATTACACATATATATTATTTTCTTATTTAAAGTAATCACTGGAAAAATTTTTCAAAAACTCGAATTTTTAATTAAATTTAATTAAATTTTGTTCTTATAGTTTGAAATGTACGTTTTATATACGTTATATATATATATATATATATATGTACATATCATCTGCAGAGTGAACACACAAAACTCAAATATCTAACTCCTTGAACTTTTTTCCTAAATCAAAAATTAAAACCTTTATTTTGTCACTATTGTCCCTAATCGTTAGATTTAACTTTTCTCATGAAAGTATTCGAACACGTATAGGAACTTCTTACGAATGTTGTATACATATATTTTGACAATTTATTAATATGCTATATTATTAATTCTTTTAGTAGATATAAGTTCACAATAAATATTGTAACTTCCATGTAGATAGATGCCAAATTGCGCATTTTTATGCGAATTCAAATTTTTGGAAATGGAATTAAAAAATTAGAACTATCGAAAAGAATTATTTTAAATATCAGGTACTATAGAAAGCACTATGCTTTGGATATTTTATACATTTTTCCATATTACACGCTTTCTGTCCAAATTTGTACTTTCCGAATTTCCCTTCAGATTTCCAAAAATCTGCTGTCTAATAACAATAGTCGTGTCTCGTTACAACGTTAACGAAACTTCAAAATGTTTCGTATAACGCACATGATATTATACAGAATGAGTTATCTAACTTTGACTTGTTAACCCTTTGGGGACGACATCTGTGCAATCTCTGCGAGAAGTTATTTCAGCAATATTAAATTTCGTAATTATACGTAAACGAACATGACATGTGACCATTCACTGCCAAACATTATTAAACCTACCTAATTATTATTATTGTTATTAATAACAATTTATAATTATTATTAAAATCTACGAAAATAATCAAAAAGTCTAAATTCAACATTTTATTTTTAGTGTTTTAAAGGCCTTTATTTTACACTAATAAAGATATATATAATAATAATAATAATAATAATAATACAGAGATTGCGTGAATATAGACAGTGTACGACAGTAATTATTTCTATTGTCTATTTCTTTTGATGCGAGAGCTAAGTAGGCGATACAATCAGACTGCACACGCGGAAGGACTCACTAGACGTGGACCACCTACTAAACTGCGGATAACTGATTCTCTTGACGCGTTGGAGTCAATTCTTTTACAGTCCCTGACTCTCACTATGTCCTTTCCCCTCGAGGGGTCGAAAAGCGGGTGTTATCTGGTGGTGTTTATGGTCAGGCCCATGAGAGGTTTTTGACGATTGCTTCATGGCCCTGCCGATACTGTCACCTGGGTCCACGTCATGAGAATGTTTATACTACAGTCTGGGTTGTGTCCCCTACATTATTAAATTAAATAAATTATTTTAAAATAATTTTTAATTAAATTAGTTAAATTAATTAAATAAAAGTCAATAATAGGAGTCATTACTATAGGGTTAATCTTCTGTAACATTTTTTGTAATTTCAAAGTTATAAACGAATATTATCTATATAAATATATTTTGAAACTTTTGTTCTATATGTATACTTATTTTATCGATTATCAGAAATAGAGATAGAAATATCAATATAGAAATATCAAATGATTTATGTATAACGATTATTAAATTGGAATAAGTATCTTTTAATATACAGGAATTTAAATAGGAAAATTAATATACTTGAAAATTAAAAAGATTAAAAAAATTATATGATATTGAAAGATATTGAAAGAATCGTGCAACCGATATCGCGAATTTTTACGAATTCATTAAAAATTTAGATACACAAGAATGAACGTGACGCGCACGATACACGAAATTATCAAAAATATTCAAAATACGGTACCCGTTAAAAATTCAATAAATAAAAGGAACCGCTTTCTAAATTCTACATTTTAGACTATCCTCATCAAAAAGGCATATTTGAACCGTTTATTTTGAAAATGGCCCAAGTCCATTTATCTTTAAATCAATATATTTAACAGTTTGTATTTTGATAAATTATATAAAATATTGATAACTGATAACATGGTAGTATAATGTTTTTGTATTTCTAAGGATGTATAATTTACCAACTCAATTAGTATGATAAGCATTGTTTAGAAAATAACATATTTTTGATGTGTATAAGTGGACTTGAGCCACTCTCAAAATTAATGAAATAACTTTTTTAATTTTTAAAAAGGCATAAATCTGAAAAAAAATAAAATTCCCTTAAAATAAAAAAAACATATTACAATTTTGTGTTATAAAATTAAAAAATATCCAACTTTTTTCACTATTAAAGAAATGTTACATTCAAATAATATTTCGTAATATATAATTCATTCTTCCCCAATTTGCATATGCGGAAAAGATTTAAAATAATTATGAATAAATTATATATGTGATATATAGTGTAATAAATCCATTATATTGTTGTATTTTAGTGTTGCGAAATTAGTCTTACAATTTTGTACAGTGGTATCAATTCAATATTATTATATTATAGGTATTCTTGGTTTCACCCGCCGCGGTAGTAAATCCAGAGTTTTGAATAGTAAATCCGCATTTATTGATGTTTTATCGAGCATTTTATATAGTTCTCAAAAATCGCATCCAACATATTTTTAACCAATTTACCTTTTCTCCATTAGTATTTCTTAACCTTCTAACCGCATTCTTTGGAGGATGAATTAGTTGAAATGAAATCCTCCACATTTGATGGAATTGTTATTATTTAAAAAATCACTATCTGAGCTAATTGAACACTACTGCTTTAATAATAAAAAAATATATCTCTTGTCTCATAAAATTTTACTGCATAATACACTTCATATTAGTTTGAAACTCTCAAAATGGGACTTGAGCCACTTTTAAAATAAAAATCTTTATCATTTTCATTAACCAGCTAATTTTCTGTGTACAAAATCTTAGCAATTTTTGAGAACAGATAACAGAAAACAGTAAATATATTATTTACAATTTGTTTAAAAATGAAAAAATAACGTAAAAATATAAATATTAAAACAGCTAGCTTGATTTTTTTGGAAAATGGACCACTTTCAAAATAAACGGTTCAATTTATGTAAATATGTACTCGCAGCCCAGTGATGATCGAATAAACAAAGCGTATGGAAAAGTAAAAGAAAGGAAAAGAGAAAGGAGAAAATGATTTTGTTCCCGATGGAAACGAGACGAGGGGCAAGCGTAGCACGGATCGGCAAGGAGAATAGAAACATTGTGACTCTTGCGGATCCATAGCTGGTCCAGCTCGTTCGCCTCGCTGGAATCCACTTGATTTCCTCGCGTGGAACGTTCTAAAGAACAAAGTGATTCGCGTCCTTTTGTTTTCGCTGGATGAATTAGAAGAGCGAATTCAGATACACGTGGCTGTGAATACTGACTAGCCAACGTGTGTTACCCAACAGCGTAAAAAAAAAGAAAAAGTCAGAAGAAAACATTGCAAGTTGCAACATTTCCGACGTTAACCGCCAGACACTTGGTCGATCAGCTGGTAGGTTTCTTTTCGAACATCGGTATTGGCCGTTTATAACTCGATCAACGAGTTTGTGCCTTGTTCTAATTACTTCGAGTGAAATCCACTGTACAGCGAGGGTAACAAAGGCACTGAGTATCAACATCGTTTGCAGCTATAAAGGGTGATTTATAGAATTGTAACAAGTTATGTTTCTTTTTTGAGAACTACATAAGAACGTTATAATCATGTGTAATAATATACATATATACTTATTTATATTTAATATAATATTATAATTATAATTTTATATAATATAAGATTATAGTTAGAATATTATAATATATCCAATTATAATTATAATATAATATATTCAATATTTTTGCAAACGATGTACATCATTACACATATATGTAGTCATAAAATATTATCAATCAATATTACAATATAAATTATACTCTAGGAATATAATATAAATTTAATATAAAGATGTCATTGTAATATAAAATTAATTCAATATAAAAATTTTATTATAATTATATATATAAACATATATATATGTATATAAAATTATAATTATATCATTGTATTGTAATAATTTTATATTAAAATTGTATTCATAATATTATAATACGTTAACACATTATAATATTACAAAACATTTTACATATTATATTACGGTATTATAAAATATTTATTAGGTTATATTATATTATCTGCTACATTATAGTGAGATACGATTGTCATAATTATATCGGTCAAATTTGAAACAAATTTGAAAATATTAACATATAGAAATTACAAGACATTTAATATAAATATTTGATCAAATATACAAATCACAAAAGTATTTACATCTATTATATCAATAAATATATTTTTAATAACATGTTATGTATTAATAATTTTTAATGAAAATATATTTGCTATCTCGTGATCTCTACACACATTTTCAGATTGGCAACAAATTTTATCAATATAATTATGACACTCGTGTCATGTTACAAAGTTAATAAAATTTCAAAATGTTTTGTATAATACACGTAATATATTATATGTTCTTCTAAGTGTGCAGAAACTCTCGTGAGATACGTGTATTCTTGAATTGGAAGTTGTTTTTTAAACGTACAATTGAATCGTCTCTTGACTTTACATAAAAAAGAGTATTAACCTAACATGATCGAAAATTGATTGGTTGAAAAATTATTTTAACTTTAATTGTATAAAACTAAAAAGTTACATGTGTATAACGCACACAAGATGCTCAAATTTTTAAAAAAGTTTTCTAATAACAAGAAGCCCATAAATCCCTCGTTAAAATGTTATAACGAAAATTAATGTTTACCTCTAGAACACGCCAGCAAAATTTGAACATAAAATTTCGGAACACTCTGTATATAACATTTAATGTTAAATTTTCGTGAACATGCTACCCCTGGCAAAAAGTTTTTGATCAAACGCAAGTATTCTAAAGTACTAAACAATGAGATTTTTTAAAATTATAAATTAAATTGAGATCGCTAATTTAAGTTTTCTAAGAAATGCAATATTTTATATATTATATTTCGAAGGTTGTAACGTTTTAAAATTTTTGAATATTCGCGGATCGATCGAAAACTTTTTGCCAATGGTAGAAATTAAAGAAATGAAATTCAAACAGAAAAATTTTTCCATTTACGTAGTTTTATAATTAACCCCTTATCTTATATTATAATTATTGAGCCACACTCGTAGTACAAGTTATAGTTTCGATTTGAAAGAGCAAGTCGTCATCCTCTGAAATTTCTAAAATTCGAATTTTAAACTTACTTTTTTAAATTGAACGTTAGCAAGTGCAAATTGTAAATAATGTTTATACTTGCTTAAAATAATGTTTTTGTACGGCGAGTGTTTAAATATCAAATCATTTTTGGACTTGTTTTTTTTTTTTTATCGAAAAAGATAAGAACTTTTTCGGACCGAAAGATCGCAAAAGATAATCGAACAAAATGATCAATATATTAACAAAGTTTTTGTGCTTCGAAAAATTCGTCTTTTATTTGCATGCACAAATAAAAGAAAAACGTAGTTACTTTTCAGCCAATCTGAATCCGAATACAACGCGTGTTCGTTGAATACAATCCCGGCACGAGACGAGCAACGCTGTTCGATTTTACAACACCAAAGTGCCAATTATTTTTCCCTCGATTGTCGCGACCTCGATAATCACGACACAATTAGAATGGAATCGCATACTCGACGATCTGTGCACTTTTTTTACGCGAGCGTTTCGATCAAAGATACAGTGGCTAATTACGAGCAGGTATCGAAACTGTCAACTCTCCTATTATATATGAAGGTGGTTTAGCGAACGTTTAACTTTCATATCGTTTCTTTTATCGTTTCAAAAGTTAACTTCGTACGTTGACACTTTATTTTTGTTGCAACAGTTACTCTGCGTGTGATTCGATTATTAACACTAGAACTGGCGACGATTGAAGCCGAAAATTTTCTATCAGAGAGATTAAAGTAAAAGGATACGATAGAGCACACGAGGTTTTGTTTATATTATGCATTCTACGAAAAATCATTGACACGCTGTTTTACATCTGTGAAATATTCTACGAAAATTATAAATCGTTTTAACCACTAGTATTAAAAATGCCTGAAGAATCATGTACTTTCGATTCTAGAATAAAAGGAATATTTTTTTTAATTGATGTTAGAAGCAGGATAGATGTATCGTATAATTTTTGTACTAATTGATCATTTTTATATAATTGAGTAAAATTAAAAATTTGTTGATTTTAGCTTTTTCGCTGTCGTGGACGAAATATCTCGCCACTGGCGAGTTATTTCGCTCTTGTGATGCCACCGATCTTTTATTAAGATCAATTAAAATTTCAAAATATTGAAAAGAAGACGCGAAATATTGTTATCGTTATCATTAATATTCATACTATGCGAGATGTCTTTTCCATTAAAAGATAGAAACATTGCTAGAACGCGGAATAACTCGAAACTCGTAAAAGATGTCTCGTGCACATTGGCGAAAGAGTTGAGAAAAATATTGTTTTCCAAATTTTTTTCAATTTCCCTCGTATACAAACATTTATGTACAAACATTTATAACGAATAAAAATTCACTGAACGATTCATATCTAAAAAAAATATCGGCACATCTAAGTTTTTTTGAAAACAAATGATACATCTGTAAAATCCGTTTCCATAAATAGTTTCTATGCAAAAGTAACGTGTACAGTGGCAATCTCCAATAATAATACAGAGTTGACACACTTGTAATGCCAGTGCTTAATCTGCCTTTAATATAGAGGAATGTTATTAGAAAAATTGCAAAATATTCTTTTCACTGGAATGTTATCGAACGACATCGCACAAACATTAGAAAAGGACGCACGTCTATCTAATAAAAAATATGTTCTACTCTGTTCAAACACACGGTACAGCTGCAAAAGCAAACCCCTCATATGTCAATACCACTTTAATTCTCATTCAATTTTTATTTTTCTTGTGTACATTATTATTGTATAACTTATTGGAAAATTGTTACAGTACACATCACTTTTTGTATTATTCATGGAAACAGATTTCGCTAATATATTATTTATTTTCACAAACAAATCTATGTGTGCCACTGTACACAACATTTTCGCAGGAAATTTGGTTGCCACAATTTTTGCTCTATTTTTTAAAGAACAAAATAAATATTCCTGTTTAATTGGAATTTGTTTTTCCTACTTCCGAAAGAATGAATTCGCACAAAAAGGTATTCGGAATAAAGATTTCAACGAATACGGTATATTTTATGACAGTGTTCTTGAAACGAGAAAGAGAAGACAATAGCCAGAAAATTACAGTTATTTCATAATTGAAAATTTTTGCAATTTCATTCGATCTCTGTACCACGTGATCGTTTCAACAAAGGCACACGCCGGCTAATTACGAGATATTCTCGAGTAGCGGATATCATAAGGATCGTTGCGCGGTTCTCTCCTTTATGGACCGCGCCGCTTTCATCTAGGACAGCTTCCGTTCGCGACTTTCGTCCATCGGGAATACCGAGGACGGAATTGAACGATTTTGCGGGAGAATGGAGGAGAAGCGAGGCGATTGCCGAAAAATTTAATTATTCCCGAAACAAGGATAGGGGGAGTTGTCTCGAATTTTATTTCGGCGTAACAAGCGTCGACGGTATGTGCGTCGAGCACGAAATTCGCTATTTAATTATATATGACACGAGAGAGAAAGATAGAAGTATAGGCTGAGTCACGCAACTGTAACAAATATAACCTAACTGTATTCAAACGATTAGAAATGAAAAAAAAAAAAGGTATTATAAATACATCGCGGATTGTGTTGCCTTTTATGACAAGACTGGAAGATACAAAAATGCATACAATGCATATAAAATACATGAAATATCGAAATATAATATTGTTTGTCATAATACATAGTATATGTTTAGTGTATAATTTGTTTATTATAATATGTAGTATTAGCATACAGTTTATGGTGTATTATAAGTTATTTACTACAAGTTTAGTATATAGTTTATTTATTATAATATATAGCATATATATATTTGTTAAATACATTATGCTGCATTATCATTAATCATATTGATAATCGAAAGATTAATTATTTTGATTATCGATAAATTATAAATTTAATGCAATTTAAATTATATACAAATTATATATAATATATAATCAGCATGCAGCATTATATATAATATATATGCAGCATCATTAGTTTATTTATTATAATATAGTATTTACTATATAATTTGTATATGTATTATAATAAATAAATTATAGTATATTAAACTTATAAGTTATAACTTATATATATTAAATATATTATACTATATTACTAACAAATATATATATATATATATATATATATATTAGTCATTATAGTAATTTAGTTGGGTATTGACTAAACTTTCGTTCAAATAAATGGAGTTCATACAAAGAGAATTCTACTGTTATCCTTCAGTTGTTTGTCGTCTTTGATAAATTATGTAACTTATACAAAGCAGAGTAATAATTACATCAGCGTGTTCTAGTGACACTATATATAATATTGTTCTGTGTAAACGCGGTTCGCTCATAAATTGCAAATAACATAAATCCACTTGTTTGTTTGCTACAGATGTATTTTCTGTTTTTATTTAAAAAAAAAAAAAAAAAAACACTTGGAATAAAAAATGATTCGTGGAGTGCTATTTAGATACAATATTTATTTCAACTGTGATAAAAAAAAAACTCTTACGTGACATTTTATTCTCCATTGTAAATAATGATCCGAGAATAAAAATTAGTCATCCATGGAAGAAGTACAATATATTTTTCTTTTTGCATGCATTGAATCCTTTCGTGGATCATTAACGAAAATGAGGAACGATTCACGTGAAATTCATAATCTTCGCCGCATATAGACGTCATTGCAACCAGGTGCGGGATTCTCTCGTATTTCATGCATCCTTCATATGCGCTTTCTTAAATATTCACGTATTTATACATATTATAATATATGTATCCCACGGGACATTTTGATGTAGCACGACAAGTATTATGTACGCTTCATCTGCTCTGTACTCACGTTTCTATACAAGGTGTCCTAGTTTTTGTGGTACACAACTGAGAAGAAATCTAACCTAAACCGATTCTACGTGGGGAAATAAGGCGAAAATGTAGAATAAAATTTTTCCGTATGACAGTCCGTCCTCGGGAAAAATGATATTGAATATTACTAGGAAATAAAATAGAAATTATTTGAGATTAGCTTAATTACATTAACATTTTAACGTTATTGATAATTTGAGATTAGGTTAAGTAACTTTTAGATTGGATTAATTAATTTAATAATTTCAATTTAAATTAACAATTTAAGATTACGTTAAGGTTTGTTAATTTTGACGTTTACAACTGAATTTTACTATCAATTTCCACGACAAAAATTTTAGTAATCAAATAAAACTTTTACCACATCCAAAGCTAATAATATGTAATACTTGAATTATGCATATACCTCAAGAAAACTTTTGCGTGATTTCTTCCAAAATCGCTAAAGCAATTTCTTATTTTATTTTATCGTTTCCTGTAGAATCACTTTCTTTCTGACAAAAACTAGAACACCCTATATATAACAGCACCGCTATCCAACAATTTTCCATCTTGCACATCGAACAGACATATTCAAACGCAAAGAAACATTTGAGTTGCAAATTAGGCTCCTATCTTTCTCTCTTTCTCAAAAATTACTATTATACACAGTTGCGCAAATAAACACACGAGGCCAGGTTTACGTGTATCGAGCAAGATGCACGTTGCAGGATGAACGTTAGTTCTCGATTTTAACCAACAGGATGATAGAGAAGCTTGAGCGATATCTGTCGGGTTTTGAGAATCGATTCGCCCCCTCCCCCCCTCCCCCCGAGGTGGTAGATGGTATATTAAATACTCGATGTTATCGTAAGTGAAACATTGGAATCGCGTGTCTCGTAAACCGGGCGGTCATTTCACGTTGTTCTACATGTTTATACCACTTTTAACTAGCTGGTACCTGTCGTGGCTTAAAACGGCTTAACGGACGACTCTGTTTTACCTGGTGGCACGATTTGCAACACACCGTGTACACATCGCAAAAACGACCAACCTCTCGTCCAGACCGCGGAAAATTGAAACGTTGAACAGCTTTACGCGTTCTAACGATCACCAGAAAGCGCGTCACAGGTGTAGGTGTAATCGAATCATCGACCGGAGATCCGTCGACGATCGCCCCTTTTTTTCTTTCGTTTCTGTGAATTCAATGTCGCACCCAGATTTATTGTAATAATAATAACAAGGTTATGGGTTTAATTATGAGTTTAGAAATGTTGAGGAAGTTCCAAAATTATCGCGCAGTACATATGTGTCATATCATTTAAAAATTTTCAAAAGTAACAATCGAGATTTGAACCCTAGACTGCATAATTAATCGTCGTTGTCCACTTACTTCGGTACTGCGAGTTTTTTTTTTTTGTTTCATTTTTCGTTTATTTATAAGCTTTTTTTGCAAATCTCTGATGCTTTTGCATTATTGTTTATATATGTAGACGATGATATCGTTCTTTCCAATTCTCTGTTTCTCTTGTTATATAAGGTAAAGCTGCCTAATATAGGACCCCAATTTATTTCCATTACAAACCTTTAATCCCTGAATGATGGATAACTTATTTAAGAAGATAATTTATTAAAAAAAATTACTTTTATTTAATAACTATTTATATACTATTAAGTTTTATTTAATTATTTTCGTACATCGTAGTGATGTCCACTAGGCTTCTCAATTCTTCCTTAATCACTGCCTAATTAAATCCCAATTCTACAATTTTTCTCGCGTTTTTCCAATCTTCGTCCTATGTTACAATTCAGATGTTTTTCAGAATTGTTTCGACCAGTTGTTCTTTCAAGATTACACTGGATTCTTCAATTGTAAGATTCCGTAAAAGATTATAATAATAAACGGTATGTTTCTCTCCTGAGTTCTTCATATTTATTTATATGAGACATCGCGTCCGAATTCTGATTTACGATTACGTTATTCCAATATAACCTAGTGTGTAGAACGTCCTAGTTTCAACTTATAATTAGCTAATCAATCACAATAAACTAGTTCCTTTAAATAAATAAATAAATCAGTAAATAAAATAAAATAAATTCGTACAATAATACGAAATCTAACCTAATCTAATTGCTGTATAAAACAATGCGTTCTATTTTCAATTACATTATAGTTATCTAATTCACCTAGATTTTTCATTGTATCACAATGAACTAACTCTCTTAAACGAATATATAAATAAATAAAGTAAAATAAATTTGCATAATAACACATGATGGTTCGATTGAACTTGCAACCACTTGCGCATATTAACTTTTGTATCATTATAATAATATATGCAGGGCTCAGGAGTTAATCAGTTTAAGTCGCTTTTATTTTATTAAATTGATTTGTGTCATGCGAGTGCAAACAATTCTGTTGACAAAACCTTCGTTATAACGCGATTATTATTTAATTGTAATATAATTATTACGATGCTTTTCGATGGACAGTTTAGTACTTATAATACGATAACTATAATGTAATTATTACTGTGTAATAACTAAATTGTTCTGACAAGTGAAGATTTTGTCAACAAAAAAATATTTGCGTATAAGAACTGGTTTTTGTGAGAAGTAACTCGCACTAATTGGCTTCTATAGACTCTTTATGTGTAACCTAATCTAATTGTTGCATGTAACAATGCTTCCTACTGTTTGCAATTCAACTATTTTCATTATATCGTAATAGACTGACTTCCTTAAATAAGATTAAATAAAATGTTCAACGAGAACGAACAGTCTCGCGTATTAACTCGCGAAACATTATAACAATGTACGTGTACGTAATTGTTGCGTACACCAATGTATCCAACTTACGACGTATACTTGTCTCATTCACTTAAATTCAATTATTTTCATCGTATTAGAATGATTTAGTTGTCTTAAATAAAATAAAATAGAAACGTTTTAAACATGTTAAATTGAGATGTTAAATAAAATAGAACAGATTCGCATGCTGAACATAACATTGAACGAATAACCATACGTATCAATCCACGAATTATGATAACGATATATTTAATCTAATCAAATTATTACGTAGAACAATACAATCAATTTCTATAGTCATTCCTTTATATTATTATTATTATTATTATTATTATTATTATTATTATTATTATTATTATTATTATTATTATTATTATAAAGTTATCAGATTTAATTGCCTTTATCAGTATAATAATGGACCAATTCCTTCCAAAATGACTAAATAAATAAATGAAGTATTAAATACAATCGGGCATTCGAAGCATCGTCAAACGGACAGCTACGCATATTAAATTACGAATCGTTATAATAGTACGTTATAATGGTATTATAATAGATTGTGACGTGAGTGGACGGCCGGACAATATGCGAGCATGAGAGCAAGCAAAAATCGATCGGATCCATTCCGTTAGTCACACGATTGGCCGAGACGTGGAATATTTTTCAGCGTGCATCGTCACTGACGTAACTCTCCAGACCCATTCACCGTCTAGTTCAGACAAGGGCGTAGCCGATCCGGGAAAACTTGGACGACCCGTTGAAGAAACTAGAACGAACTCTCCGTACAGGCTGCCTCTAAAATGGCTGCTGCTTAACCTCTCTTAGAGCGAATAATAACCTCTGTTCAAGTTTGTCCATCAGTTAGTTTTGAAAGCTGCTATACATACACCCGAATACGCTCTCTTGCTCAAAAGTTTTAGGATATTTTTAATATTCTTAACATTCGATATTATTTATGGTAGATAATAAAATTAGGATACTTTTAATATTCTTAACATTTAATATTAGTTATGGTAGATGATGAATTTTTCAATTGCACGTTGCTCGTGATAAATGCAAACCTATTTCTTCCTACTTCTATTTTCTGTTCTATTTCCTTCTTCTTCATTTACTTTCTACCGTTAACTTCTTGCGCTGGAATGACGTGCCACGTACGTCGAGAATATTTGGCCCGAAATTGCAATATTTTCTCAGTTTTAAGTATATTGAAATATAACCCAGGCAAAACAAATAATAAATTTATTATTTGTTTTGTAATTTCTATCCAGTGATATACCGATGAATTAAAAAAGAAGATAAGTTATTGCGTACGATTTGGTCACTCGTTATGATCCGTGGACCAGTTACTAGCGCAAGAGGTTAAGGGATAAATAAATAGTCTATCGGGTATTCAAATAGAATGGAATGATTTTCAAGTTTTATTTATTGATCGTCGAAATAAAATCATTGCACATTTTGCAACACAACGCAATCTATTAACAATTTACATATTCTTTCTTGTATAAAATATTATTCAATTTCTTCAATTTTGAAACAAATGTGGTAAGATCTCCAAGCTTGTGAAGCTCTTAAAATTTCGGAAAACACAGCCGAAATTCGAGAGTGGAACGTTTATTCTGCACGCCAGGTATTGGGGGTGGAATTTCATTCGATTTAGTATTACCGAATATAGATACGAGCCGAATGCCATTTACGCGGATGAAGAGGAGAATGGAGGGGAGGAGGTTACGAGAGGCTAGCCAGAATCGGTGCGTTATAAAGCGACAAAAGCGGTTGGCAGTCTATAATTTATTTCCATTAGTCGAAAATAGCTGGAACGTGTAATTCGATTGCGCGGGAAATTGAGAACGACCGGGGCGCTCGCCGGGTGTATTTTTAAAACGACCACAATTTTCCGTTAAACGCGGGTCCGAGTTGCCCGATTACACTCGTGAACCATCGCGGCAGTAAATGAGGCGTACCGATATCTCTCGTGTTCCCGTCGATTCCGCATTCAATTCTCATCGCGATCCCGACACCGCGAACCCAATGAGATAAAATTAATCTCGAGGAGGCTGATCACCTGGTTACGGATCTCCAGATATACCGATTCGGTATATCGATCACCCGTGCCGTCTGTGTTTCCGTACGCGTGATTCTCTGGGTCCAGCCGCAGTGCTGCCAACGCGTAGCCTGCAAAGTCCCCTGACGAAGAGCGTTCCGCTACGCGCAGAACCGGCCAGATAATCGGGAGTTGCTCCGCGACAAAGATAGATAAATAGATAAGTAGACGGACGGAGAAGGAGAAGAGGCGCCCTGATAACTAGGCCGAGAGCGAACCGAGAGAAACAGAGAGAGGATGAGAAAAAGGGGTAGGGTGGCCAGCAAACGTGAAGGGGAAGAAAACGGGACGAGAGAGAGAGAGAGAGAGAGAGAGGCGTATAGACACAAGAGGGCAGAGAGAACGAAGTTGAAGAGGGGTTGGAGGGGAGGAAGAACAGAGATGGAGTAAGAGAAAGAGAGGAAGGTGGGAGTAGGCAGCGAGCATGGGAGGGGGAGAGGGAGAGCGCGGATCCCGGAGCGTTCGGTACCATTGCATATCCCGCACATCTCGCAGGTGCAGGGCGTGGTGCCTTGTTGGCAATATCGATTACAAACCCGGGCGGTTGCGCATTCACGTCGACACGTGGACGACGTGGACCGGCAGCCAGACTAAATTTGTGTTGCCCTATATTTTAGGTTCCTGCACTCATCTGCCTTTCAAAGATTGATTGCTTTTCCCTCCAGCAGCCCGAGTCCGCGGCCTATCCTCCAACACAGACGGACGCGCTCGAATTTACGGGTCTGCGCCGTCTGCGATCACGGCATTGCCTCTCTCTTGGTGCCCGTGTATGCCACGTACATATATGGCCCCTCTCGTGCGCTCGACTGCGTGCTACCGAACAGATGGAGAAAGAGAGAGAGACGTTCTGCTGCACACTATCCTACGGTTAGTTCCCTGGTACATACACACACACACACATACACATCTATTTTCCGTCTTTTTTATTCTCCTCTATCTTTTATGTATCTCTTCATATATATATATATATATATATATATATATATATATATATATATATATATATATATATATATATGTATATCTCTGTCCCCTATGGTTCATGCACGTTCTTCTCGTTTCTGTAAACGTGCTTACTGGTTCTCACCCGAAGGAACAACTCGACCAAGAGAAACAGGACGTCGACTCTGACCCGTCCTTTCTTTCCGTTCTCCACTTGCCTTCCTTTTCCCTTTTCCTTTTTTGTTCTTTTCGCCCGTTCTTTCGTTCCCATTTGCAGTCGCTGCGCCAAGTTCGAGTCGATACTCGACCCACCATTTTTATTGCCACTAGGAGCTACCTAGTTGCCGTTGGATGCCGCTTGAATTTATTCGCCGCTCGGATCTTGGGATTTCCTCCCCCGTTTGAAAAGTTTACAAACAGAGGAGAAAAGAGGGCCGATCGTCGATTAATTCATCGATCCCGCCAAGCTGAATCTACCAGGTTTGGTTTTCGTCGATCCCAACGAACGGATAGTATCGAGAGAGGGCTAGAGCAGCCACCCGTCTTCACCGGTCCAGGCAACATCCCCCATCGTATCGATCGATCGACCACGAGAACACGCGTCATCGTACGCCTCTCGCAAAAGCAAAAATACTCGTCATATTAAATAAACCGAACTTGGCTATAATAAAAGCGGAGCTCTGCCAGTTTAGAAATAACTAGCGTTGGCTACCATCCGAGCATGTCATCCTATTTTGTCCTTTTTTTCTTTACGATTATCAACTTACATTTGTCTCTTCCTCCGTTCTTTTTCATAAATAGATTCTTTCTTTTTCTACACGACGTGAATATACCTAGGAAACACGAAATGTCAGAATTCTCATCATTTCCATTCTTTTATACCCAATTCCAGTGATAATGAATACTCGTATACACATATACACATTCGCGCTACGACTTCGACAATCCAACACCAGTTCCCTCTCAGACGCTGCAGTTGTTTAAAGCGATACGCTGTTTAAAGAGCTGAAGGAGGAACAAGAAAAAGGAGAAAAAAGAACAGCAAACAACGCGACAAGTAATCGTCGTCATTCTCCTTGGCGGATCGATTTTCGCTTGTTCCTTCCGGAAGAAAGAAAGCCCCGAGGGTTGGAAAGAAAAGGCTCGCGTTCAAGTTCCGTGATCGTCGAGTGGCGTATATTTTGTTCTAACCCTCGAACACTCGTAGTATCTACTTTCGGCCGTTTTATTGAACTTTAGCAGTTTGCTAAAAGGCCGTTTAACGGCACGCCTAACCGCTTGATCGATCGATGATTAGACGTCCGCCGTGCATCGGTCTATCATCCTTAGAGATGGGATCGAGTGCCTCGCACTCGTTGGTTCCAAGAAACTTTTCGCCGATTTGAATAAGTGGACTGCAGATTTTTATGCATTTGTAAGAACTACGTATATACAGGATATTCATACATGATACGTAAAATGATATAAAAGTAATTAGTTAAATGATATAAATGTAATTGGTTAATATAATTTCCACTTATTTAAATAAACGAGGAAATTGATTTAACGTTAAGAATATAAGAAATACGGAATATAAGAAAATACAGCAACTGAAATGCTAAGCTTTCAACGCATAAAGTGTAATTCATTTGGAATTAAATTTCAAAATATTCGATATATTAGGTATAGTACTTTTTGTGATATTTGGTACGTAAAATTTTCTACCTACGTTCAATTCTCTTTGTTTTTCATTGAATCTTAAAAATTCGCAATATTCGAACACATTTGTAATATTTGGTACGTAAAATTTTCTATCTACGTTCCATTCTTTTTTATTTTTCATTGAAGTCTCAAGAATATGAACTTGTATAAAAATTCTATTTAGCATTTCAAATGGTGACTTCTAACAATGAGCATGCTTGAATCTAAACGAGGTGATTTTGAATATTTTACGACTATTATTCCAGAAATGAAAATAATATTTCTAAATAAATTTGAATACTGGTGGATAAAGATGGAATCTTATGAATAATTAGGTTTGAACTTCTTAAAATGAAATTTCCTATAAATATTTTCCATATACGCCATTTTTAAATATTGCATTTGTAATCTAAGTTAATTATAATGAAATGCAATAAGATATCCTACAACAAACTAATTCGTCTTACACCCTTCCGTTCATTAATTACAAAATACATATATATATATATACATATATACGTATTTAATGATAGTACATATGTACATTGTATACATGTGTAAAATTACAAAGAAAATATATTGTTATTGTTCGATTTGGAACGAAGCATATTTCTATTTTTTTTCCCATGTATAATTGTCAAATGTTGCATTCACGTAAAACGGACCCATTATATCGGTATAAATACGTCCGACGCGCATATCTTTGATGCACATGCGGCCAGCGCTTGTAGGAAACTTCGTCATTAGAGTTCCCAAAACAAAAACTATTATTATCTTTATCTCAATTCTAATACCTAACTTTATTCCAATCACTGTGTCCATACATATTACGCAAGAATTGAAAGAAAAAACTCTTGCTCCAAAAAAATCATACATATATATAATATTATCATATAAATATTTTCATACGCTATCTTTCCATCTAACCTCTCCATTAGATTTTCCAGACTTTTAAGAGAACGGGATCACTCTCATAGAAATTTTGATTTCTAATATTGTTTGCGAAAATTTCGAATCTTACAAACATCGAACTATTTGTGAATATGTTTTCGAAATTTGTAGTTACTCATTCTACAATTGGAAAAAATTAGTTTGTACAAAACTAATGCACGACATTTGCATTTTTACAAATATTTTTACTTTTGAGTAATATTCGAAATCTGCGTAACGAAGCTCAATTCAAATTTGTATCGGACTTGATCCCATCGTATCTAATCATTTTTTTTTCTGGTGGATTCGATCATCGAATCGTGAGATAGCACATCAACGGATTTATTACGCCCATCCTTATACGTTTTCCAAGCAAATCGAAACGAGAGTCTCGAGAAAACGGCGCGTCTCGAGCGAGGTCACGAGAAATTGCGAACCGAACGATCTATCGTTGGCTATTAAATCTGACAAGCTTGTGAAATTTACCTTACATAAATCCGCATTGATTACGAAAGACGTTACGACGTTGTGTTCGACCATCAACATTACCACCACCATTACTAGCATCTCACGACCCTTAAGTAGTTACGTAAAGGAGGATCAATGAGGACACTGGGAAATATTCTTATCTCCCATATGTTTTACATCGCGTCAATGACGAAGTTTATTATTATTTATTAATAATAAGAATGGGTACTATAAGATCATTTAGTTAGTTTTGTAAATAAGAGTATGATGGATAATTGAACCTAGGTTTTAGGCAGAAGTTTATATACGCAGTATATACACAGTTTTCAGAAATGACGGTCAATATTTTGACTCTAAATGACATAATTGCCAGTAGTCGTGTCTCACTCATCACTGTAGACTGTTATTTTTATATGTAGTGTTGTTCATAAATGGAGTAAATGATTTTTATGTAAATTCATATTTCTGAATATAATTATAATTCTGAATCTGGCAATTTAAATATAATTTATAAAAAAAAAGATGATAGACAACTGTTTTATATGCCAAATATTATAGAAAGCACTATATTTTGGATATTTTATTTATTTTTTTGTGTGCAATATGTTTTCTGTGCAATTTCACACTTTTTACAAACGTATAAAATTCTGCACTTGTAAATTTATCGTACAGTTAAAACTGATAATCACAAAATTATAAATCGAAGTCGAATTATGCACGGTGTATTTTATATTTCTTCATTTAATTAAGTTTGAAGATTTGTTTTGTTCGAATATTTAATTATAATTCGAAAAAATAAGATATGTAGTAGATTCATGTGACTTTTTTTTTTATACTTATTTTAATAAATAGAGTCACTTGACATCCTGTATAATGCACAAAATACATACATAAAAGTTTTTTTTATAATAAGTGTTTAAATATTTTTGCAAAACACTGTACATACTTAAAATTCTCCTAAATGGCTCCAATTTAATATAATTATTATTATCTCTCATTTTTTCAACTTAATTTGTTCCTGTTGTTGGTATTAAATCGACATAGTGGTAAAAAATTAATACCTACAATGAACAGATAAACAATAAAAAATAGATAAATAAAATTAAATTTACAAATTCTTTTACTAACAGTAAAACTGTATCCAACTGTATTCAACTGTGTACAAGTTACTCTTACTAGATATTTAATTTTATGTTATCCCGTTATACATTTTACGAAAAAAAACTGATTCAAATTGACACAAGGAACGTACGATGGTTAAAAATTAAAAGTCTCCTAAATGCTCCAATTCAATATGACTGTTAATCTGCGGATTTTTATGCATTTGTAGAAAACTCGAAATTAAGAAAAATGTACACAGTGCATGTAACAAATCTAAAGTAAAATATTTGTTATAATATAGTTTATTTATTTATTATGTAATTATATTATTTATTTATCATAATATAGTACATAAAACAAATTACTATTTAGATTCTGTTTGTTGTATCTCTAGAAAGGCATAAAAATCCACTGCTTAATGATAATTATTAAATTACAGGTGGTCATGCAATTTCATACTCCTGCGAACATAATTTAATACTAATAATAATAATAACAATCGAAGAATGTTTCCATTATTCGTCCATATCCCTATACGCGACACGGTAATCGCGTACACGCACGAAAATCCCTTTTAATTCACGCGTAATCTCCGCGAGCGAGCGACGCGGAATGCCGAGAAACTCGACGCGGTTTTCCGGTCTGCGGATCAATCTGCGCCGCGTTTACTTTTTGCCACGTATGCTGAATTTTAATCTGAGGAACGTAGCGGGTCGTAACATTGGAGGACACGCGACCGATTTCCCTCTCTCTTTCTCTCTTTCTCGAATTGAACTGTTTCGAGCACGATCGTCGCAGAATCTACGATATTAAAAAGAATCGAGATTGCCGGGCTTAATTCCCAGTGTGTAATCTCCGAGAAATCGGGACGGAAATCGCATTACTAATTGCGAGTTGTACCCGAGGTGGAACACGATGGCAAAGCCGGATGGCGACTGCTCGGGCAAATTTCTCGGTTGCACGTACCGTGTGTACACCACGCTTGCCGATTTTTAATCAGCGCTAGCTGAAACGACCGGCTTTCGTGACCGGCAGTTTCGCGAACACAATGCCCTTGGATCTTTGGACGATTTGGAACTCGGGTGAGAAAATTTCAGAAGTGGATCTCGAACGAGGTGTATTCGAAAATCGAATGGAAAATTAGTCCTTAGGCCGTATTACAATTTTCGCGAACATTCTTCGTGTTCTTACTTATGTTAGTCAAAAAGCATTGAACAGAATTGAATTGTATATTACTATATATAATTATAAATAATAATGTAATAATAAAATATTATGTATCATGATTATGTAACATAATTAATAATTTAATATTAATCATAATACGTCAACAATTAACAATTTGCTTAATAATTTTATCAATTATTATTGTACTCCGCATACGCACATATTAATAATTTGTTTATTACTATCTATTAATTTTAGTTTGCTGTTTATTTTGTTAATTAACTAACTTTACTATAGCTTTACTATTATTACTATTTATTACTATTTATGTATATACATATATAATTACTATTATAATCTAAATTTAATAATATAATAATTTAGTAGTTTTTTCGTTTACTTTACTTTAATAATTTATATACTGCTATTTATTAATTTTACTATAATTTTTTGTACATGATATTCTATTATATTTGTTAATAATAGAGTATATACATATTTATAATATCCATTTTATTATCTTTTACTATTGGGTGTTTATTAGATGAGCTATGAGCGATTAGGGATTCAGTGAATGCAGAATATTAATTACACGTGATAAGTATTATAATCGAATACGTCATTTGCAACAGATTTAGATCATTCAGAAATAAAGGACACGGTAAAATAGTGCATACACTGTGACCGAAGCAAAGGGACGAAGCACAAAGTATCAATCATTAAAATATGAATATTATTATTACAGAGTATTTCATTTAAACTTTTGCACGCAATTATCTCCAAAATGTTTGAAAATGAAATGAAAAATGTCAAGTGTACTTGAGTTTAACTAATTAAGAAATAGGGAAAAATAAGTAATTGGAGATCATTCTACGCGCGAAAATCATTGAAAAATATAGAGAAACACTTTTCTTGTGAGGCGTTTCGTTTTCGAGAAAGTCGAGTTTGAAAAGGAAGATGTTAAAAAAGGATTATTTTTAGTATCGCTTGATACCGAAATGAAAAATTCTTACGACACTTTTTACAATGTCTCCTAAGGAACAAAAAATGTTTCAACCATTTTTCTGAAAAAATGTTGGGAAAATTGTTAAAAGTAACTTTAAATATATCAATAAAATAGTGATCGAATTCTCGAATTGTATTTTATCTTTTTTTCGATTATTGAATAATTTTTGAAATATTTAGCGGAAAAAATAGTACACGTTTAAAATAAAGAAAAACTAAAACATTATACGCTTATCACTATGAATGGACAATAGATACGTGTTTGAATATTTAGTTTAAAAATATAGAGATGATGTAAACTATATTTAAAATAATTATTATAATGTGATTAGTGGAGAAAGTTAAATACATTCAACGAATTTAAAACGTTTTATGTTCAAACAATCAACGTTTTATGTTTATGTTCAAACCAGCATCTATCAAGTACACGTGCACGAAGCAATTTTTAACGAAAATTCAATATTCAAGGTTTATTTTCTTGAAAATGAAGCTTTAAGTGAGAAAACTTTATCCTAATCTTATTTTTTACTTATTTTCGGATGTAGGATTGTTCTATTGATTATCATTTTCCGTCACGTCTAGAATTACCTAAATTCAAGTATACTTGGTAAATACTCAAACTCGATTTTCTCGAAGACGAAGCCTTAAATCAACAAATTTTATTTCATGTCCTCTCCTTATTTTGGTAAGTTTTTAATTTAGCGGTTTTTGGCTTTCGACACTTGGAACAACCGGCCTTTTATGCATATCGGAATATTCTACATATAAACTGTCACAATTTAAATAACGATAATTGAAATGAACAGATTATACGAGTATACGTCTGAACAAAAAACAGTATCAACGAAAACAGTATTCGACGAAAATGTGTCTGTATGTTGCGAGCAATTCTAAAAATCTGAAGGAAATCTGAAGTCCGCCATATTGTGTTTGACCGTTCTAGTATTTTTTAATGAAACATAAATAGACAGAAATGCTAGATCTAATATTTCTCAATATGGAAGATGGAAAGAACATACTCGACAAATTTTTAAAGAATATTATCCTCAAAGTATACTCTAACAAATCGCTAAACGACATTCCGCACGACTGTGAACAATCGCTAGCAGTAAGTAAGAATTCCGACAAAACTGCAATAAATTATATATATTGCACTGCAAATAAATTATTGCTAAGATAGATAATCTTTTTCGGTACTCGAACTTGCGCCAGTATGAATCACGAGTTCAGTGCGAAATTTGGTTCGAAAAGAAAGAGAGAACAGCCAAAATTGGGAAACTAAGATAGAAATCCATCCTCGTTCTTTCATGAAGAATCGCGTATTATTTGGCCGGATTTCTGTATTTAATCTATCGATCCTCCGTCTCTCCCTAGCAACTCGTCGAGCAAGTGGCACTACCAAAAATTAAGTTCACGTGGAATTTACGATCGACACGAGGGCGAGAAGCGACGAGTATCGGTTGATCGTTTTTGCGGGATTCCGGCGAAATTTTAACGCTTTGTCAAACTGCCAGCTCCGATGTGCAGCGTGTGCACCGTCGATAGATTTGTATTTAACTTCAAAAGCAATTAAAGCTCGAGTTCCGCTGATGGTCGTTCGTGTGAATTGGACTGATTGGCCTGCACGCTGACGCGAGTCCAAGTTTCCCAGTTGGCAAACACCGAACGAAGAGAGAGGAATAGAGAAACAGAGGGGGGGGGGGAGGAGGTGAAATACTTCACCTTGGAATCGTGCAGATGATATGATAATTTCTCCCTCGAGAGTTTCGTGAATGAACATGAACTGGAGGAGAAGAAGATTCCTTGAGTTGTCTAGCAATTTTGATATTTCATATTTTCTCTTGTCTTTTTTTTATATTTCGTACATAATTAATCGTTGGAAAAATGGAGGGAATTTTTAATTTTTGTTTAGGTAGAGATGTGTTATTTCACAAATAGATCGGTCATTTTCGACCCGATGTATATTGTTCAACGTGCCAAGATTTGTAATTATCGAATTATATGTCTCAATATTGGAGGCATGTGAAAAAAATAAATAATTTTTTTAATCAAGTCATCATTTCTGAGAAAGTCGAGTTTGAAGATTGATCAGGTATACCTGAATTTCGTTAATTCTGATTTCCTGGTCAATCCAGAATTAGTTAAATTCAAACATAATTGATAAATTTTCAAACTTGATTTTCTTAAAAAAGGAATCTTAAATGAAAAAAACTCTTTATTTCCGATTTATTTTTTTATGTGTAGTATCATCCTCTCTTTGGTTCTACTTACAACCTGGACAATTCGTATTTAGTAAGATTTATAAATAACATAGATATTTTGTATTTAACATTCTTATATATAGATATTTATCTGTATCAATATAATCTTTTTCTTTCTATAATTTAATATATGAATATAATTAACTACATAAAATATATTCTATTCTGTTCCATGTAATTTAATTTTTATATTGTAATACTGTAATACATATATATTAAAATCTATTATAAATATTATAAAAATATTATAAATTATATAAGTATTAAATACATTATAAATTATTAAACGGATATTTCTCTAAAATTAAAAAAATGCATCAAGTTTAAACGAAATATGAAAAAAATTCTTATTAATATTAATATATTCAATTCGTATTAGTATAACATAATTCTTCGATTAAGTTTCATGTTAAACATCTTTGTAAAATATTGGGTTGGCAACTAAGTCATTGCCGATTTCAAATAAGAAGGAAAATTCAGAATTTTTGTTAAAAAATATAACTTTATTCAATTAGATATTGCCCGTTCTTGTCGATGACCTTTTTCCATCGTTCTGGCAGTGTAAAAATTCCCCGTTCGTAAAATGTCTGGTCTTTGCTATTAAAAAATTGAATTAGGTGTGATCTGACATCATCCGCGTTATTAAAAATTTTACCATTTAAAGAGTTTTGCATGGAACGAAACAAATGGTAATCCGAAGGCGCAAGATCAGGGCTATATGATGGGTGTGACAAAACATCTCAACCCAGTTCCAATAATTTTTGCCGAGTGACCAAAGATGTGTGGGGCCTTGCGTTATCATGATGGAAAACAACACCCTTCCGATTTGACAATACCGGCCGCTTTTCTTCAATTGCATCGTTCAGTTTGTCGAGTTGTTCAACATACACATTTGAATTGATTGTTTGGTTCTGTGGCATGAGTTCAAAATACAAAATTCCTTTGTAATCCCACCAGACTGACAGCATAACCTTTTTTTGGTGAATCTCTGCTTTTGATGTTGTTTGGGCTGGTTGATCTTGCTTCACCCACGATCTCTTGCGAGTAACATTTTTATAAACTATCCACTTTTCGTCGCCAGTAACTAGGTTTTTCAGAAATGGATCATTTTCATTGCGTTTCAGAAGCGAATCACAGATGCTAATCCGTTGCGTCAAATGAATTTCCTTTAGCTAGTGAGGGATCCATAAATCAAGTTTCTTGACATAACCAAGGGTTTTTAATTTTTTTTCAATGCATATATGCGATACATTGAGCTTCTCTGCAATGTCTCGTGTTGTGCTGTGACGATCTGAATCGATAATGGCCTTGATATGGGTTTCATCCACTTCGACTGGGCGGCCAGATCGTTGTGCATTTTTCAGTGAAAAATCACCAGAACGAAATCTTTCAAACGAATTTCGACACTGCCTTTCTTTTAAGGCTTCATCTCCATATACGGCACATAACTTCTTTTGTGCTTGCGATGCGTTCTTGCCTTTTCGGAAGTAATACAATAAAATATGTCGGAAGTGCACGTCCTGTTTTTCCATTTTTAAATTGGGATAAAAACAAAACTAAAGAACTAATCGATATAATTTTTTTACTAATTAAAAGTAGAAGTCCACACAGTAAGAAAAAAATATAGGTTAGATACTCTGACCACGTTAACAAAACAAAAGAAAGTGTAGAGTGAATCTATCGACAAAAGCGGCAATGACTTAGTTGCCAACCCAATATTATAAAGGTTAATAACTTGCCGAAAAGAAATTGTACAGGAAGGGATTTATTGTCAAGAGAAAGTTTTAATCTTCGAACTCATGATAATTCCTTGTTACGGAATTATAATAGTTAAAACATTGTTAATTTTTCGGAACATTGGAAATCCAGTGATTATCATTAATAATCACACATTAAATATTTAAAATATTATAATTTTGTAAAAAAAAATCGTAAAATAATAAACCTGAACTTCTTTAAAGTTTGAAGCATCAACTTTCAAAATGCATCGTTCATTATCCTCCAAAGTGAAGATTTTTTCTTTTTTTTTTTTTTTTAAATGTAAATGAAAATGAAAATTGTCACAATACGTAACATTAAACGTTGAATAAATTTTTTCGTGTGAGTGAATCTACAATGGATCTGAAGATTAGAGCTTCAGCTTCCAAAAACTTGATGTGTACGATTTTTTTCGCTATTGAATTTTGAATGCTAGGCTTAGACAATAAAAATTCATCGTTATGTTCGTTCTTACTTGATATTCATAGTTCAATAAGATAATGAAAAAAATCGTAAGTTTGGAGATGTCGTTGTAAGAAAAGGCCTCAATCTTCAAATTTGTTGTAAATTCAGTCATGAAAAAAATTTTTCAATGATTTTACATACCATGATAATTTGTAGCACTTTCGAGAAGAAAAATTTCTTCACTTTGTCATCTGCCACATAATGTAAAAACCTTTCAAAATAAAACGAACGATGCATTTTAAAAGTAGACTTAGAGACTTCAAGTTTTAAAATAAGCCCAAACTTATTATCATTCTTTCTTACAAAATCATAACAGTTTCAATATTTAGTGTCCGAATATTAATGCATCACTATATTTATTCACTATATTTTAATGTGTTATCTTTTTTAAGCTTCCAACGTATAACTACAATTGATTATTTCAACAAACTAAAATAGTCGCTCTTTAATAAATATTCCACGTGAATTATTATAATTTATAATAATTGAAATCATAATAATAATTAAAACAAACAGATACCTTGTGTTTTTTAAACAATTGCGAAGAAAAGAAAATCTGAAAACGTTACTATGAGTTTGATTGTTATACTTTACTACAGATTAAACACCCAACAGTTAATATCAATAATCTATTAATATTGATACAAATACTAAAAAAGATAGTAATTTCTTTGACATTCGTTACTTATTCGTCAATTCATCAACATATACGATACTAAAATAAATGTGCTTGTAATACAACAATTTGTACCCTACATGTGCAATAATCTTTCTTCTAGCAAAATTAACAAGTTTCGATATTTAATGTCCGAATATTAATGAGAATCGCTGCACGTAAGTTTGTGGCCGGTACTGGCATATCTCGTTACTTTTTTGTTTAATCGGTAGCACGAGATCATCGGGATCAAGTGACGGATGATCTCACGTAAAAGTTCGACAGGTATATGTCCGCCAGTTTCCGTGGTCGTGTAATTAATAGTCACACATTTGCATGCGGCTATGATATTATTCCGTGATCAACGAGTGAAACCCGGCCCGAGTGTAATTGAAGTGCGCGATCATCGCGTGCGCGCGTGGCCGCGTCTCCGCGTTTCCGCGTCCGGTCCGACGAAATTATTAATTGAACACATCGCGGCAACCTCCGAATGAGGATTGATGCCACTGACAGAAACGTGCCACTTTACAACTGTACTGTATTCCTCTACCGGATCTATTCAGCCAATGCGCTCATCCAATTTAACCCTCTCTCCCCCCTCTCCCACATCGTTATTTATTTTGTTCTTTCTTCCACGAATTCGTAAAATTTGAGAAGTACAGCATAGTGGTGGATAGAAGAAAGTTCAAAGGACGAATGAGTTACGAGACGATTCGTTAGTTTATAAAATGGAGTTAAGTTCGACTCATAATTAGAGCTGTGATTTTATTACTCAGATGTCTGCTAACCCTTTTGTGTACAATATATTACACGTTATATTTTATATATAGTATATTGTGTTATATGTATTATTGTACAAAAAATTTTGAAACTTTAACAGCACTGTTAATCTAATTATTTATATTGGTAACATTTTGAACTAACCTGAACATGTGTAAAGTTTTAAGATATTTTTTGCGAACGTACGTGTACTCTCGTTCAGAAATCTTAAAATAAATACTACGTTTATATAATAAAAATAAAACAACAAGTATGAATTATAAATTATATGCAATAAATACAATATTTACAGCATGAATTACACAATGTAAAAGTATAAATTATATAGTATAATATACAGTACATACACCATAAATACAACAAATATAAAATAGACTGTATTAATGTCGTATTATTATATTATTGTATATTGTGTGTATATATTATATTGTATTATAATATATATACAGGATAATCTACTGTACTGAATATTAAAAATAAAGGTGTCCTAAGATTTTTTGAATGGGAGTGTATATTTAAATATATATATATATATATATATTTATTCTTATTATATATTAATGTTTTACTATATATTTATATTTTAATTTAATACAATATATTATATTTAATATATATAGTAAGAAATTAATATACAACATAAATAGCAGATATATCACAAATATCAAAGGTAGTTTTATGGGATATTTGGGTTTTATCGATATAATAATATTCTGGTTGTTTGATTGATTTCCTTGACGGTTAATTTTACTTATCGATTAAATTAATTGTCCATGTTATCAATCGTAAATATTAGTCAGTCGATCGAAAATTGAAAATTCTAATCGATTAATGCCGAAACGAATGTTCTGCTTTCCACACTGCGACGTTGCTCGACGCAAAAGGAAAGATTTCAACGAAATTTCGCTAGTTGTCACGCAGCGGGGCGCTGAGAGAAATGCGTCGCTGTTTACGGTCATTGCAATTAGAGTAACTTTAATTGCTCTCGCCAGCCGAGGTAGGAACCAGAACTCGTTCCTCTCTCTCTCTCTCTCTTTTTCCCTGTTTCAGCCTCCGCTTCTCAGTTTGACCTCTCCGTTGCTGTTAGTGTCGCTACCAGGGAGTAAGTTGCGGCTAACAATTAACCGTCGAAAAAATGCAGCAGCACGCGGCAAACTGGTTCCTACAGTTCTCGCGAGCACAATCGAGCGTCGCGCGCCCTCGTTATTAAATTTTACCCGACCCTTTCGATAGAAGTACGCTCGTTATCGGTCGGTCGAAAATTCCATCTGGGAGCGCTGCTTTCAAGCATTTTTGATCTACATGACAGATTTCTATAGTGAAGAAAGAAAGGATCTTGCTCTTGGTCTCGTTTTCTAGGAAAGATCGTTTCTTAGAGAGAGAGAAACAACTTGTTTTACTATCATCAAATTAGACACTGTTAGACATTTATACTTGCATTACTATGTTTAGATATACATATAAATTGTACACATATGTTCAGTATTAACTTCTTAAGGACTCATTAAATACATATATATATGTATGTACGTATATATTTTTATTTTTTATGTGTATATATATGTATATATATGTATATATATATTCAAATCTTCATATATAATATATTTAAATTATATGAATATATAATTTAAGTATATTAATTTAAATATTTAAATAGTGGCATGTAATATATAAAAGTATATGTCATCTGTGTATGTATGTATATATAACATACATATGTACATATATACGTATAAATACACTTAAATATATATATTATACGTATACATATATATGGAGTAAAATTTGAATACTAAACGTCAGGACACCTCATACACCGAAACCGCGTCGGCAACACTTTGCGGGCTGAAAGAGTTGCTCCCGTCGCATTTCGTCTATCCCTTCTTACTGGAACTGTGTAACGTTCGAGATAAATTGCCGGCGCGTAGAAAACCTTTTCTCTCGGGCAAACTATTTATCCATGAACGCCAGCCATGGAAACCCGTTTTCTAATGGAAACGGGGCGGGAATAGCAGAAGGAACGAGGACAGGCCGTTCAACAAAGAAACATTCCGACGGTAGCTACATCATCCGCCCAAGATTGCTCCGCTCGGTTTTTAACCTTAATCGCTGCCAGACGCAACGGCATCCCCCGTACGAATTCGAGTTTACATCTGCACGGCGAAACACGGCTCGGGTTTGTCGCGGAAATACTGTGAATTACCGGACGGAAACGCGGAGTTTCTTTCGACTTGATGGTCGATGTCGTGGAAACTTTGGGTGATCTGATGCTAATAATCAGACTGCAAGTTTTATGGATTAAAACTGAATATCAATCGTCGAAAGGAATCGAAATTAACAGGTTATTTCCGTTTTTAAGAAAATTCTGTTCGTATCTATATAAAAAATAATATTTCGTATAAAAATATGTGTTTCTATGGAATTTTTATAAAAAGTGTTAGGGACACTTTTGAATAGTATTCTCATGAAACAGATATTTTAGAATTTGTATAATAGGAAGTGACAAGTTATTTTAGGTTTAATTAAAAATCCATTTTTATATTCGAGTACTATTCATCAAATAATATTCAGTGTCGATGTTCGCTACAAATTCGATATTGGGAATATTTTTAATATTGATGAATAAATTATTTGTTCCTCCGGCAGAAAAAATTTTTATTTTTATATTTTATAAGTTCTATTTTATCTTATTCATCGTGACTTGCATCGTAAGGACATTTTTCGAAAACAGAAATGCTTCAAACAGAACCTATTTAAAAGTTTCTTAACTTTTTCGATCCTAATTGTTAAATTCTGAAAATTTCCATAAAAACCCGCTATCTGGTCATTATCGTCAAGATAATAAGATAACCCGCGAGTCGAGTGAAAATCACAGACAGAGATAGAGATATAGACCATTTCGAGCGATAAAAACTCTGCCCCCGTGTGTTGAGTTAATTTATAATCCCTTGATTAATACCCTCTAGTTTTATTCGCCCACGCTACGTCGCGTACACGCTTGTATTTGCGAAAAAGGGGGATCTCAACGTTCGGACATTGGGATGCTGCGTTGAATCGAGCGGACGCACAAAGCTCGTCACCGATCGATTTCTATGGGAGTGGCAACCTATCGGAGCGTAAAAAATATTTTCACTCGTAAAAATGTGGCTATTCATCGTGCGCTTGATTGGCAGGACCATGTACCGTGTGTACAAGGAGTAACGTTTTTTTCTGAAACACGTTTTCATACCTGGCGAAATTATTTACTCACTAAGTATTAGTCAGGGATTAAAAACAATAATTGTTCCAGAAATTAAAAAAAAACATCAGTAACTGAAACTTGTTTATTATTTAAGTCGGTGATATCGAAAATTTTTGAAAATATTACGTGATAAAAAAAATTAAACGTTTTGGCAAATAACAATTATAGATGACAAAGTCTTTTTCGTTGCAGAAAACTACTATTGATGAGGGAAATTCTATTTCTGGTTTTACTTATAATAGTCATCGACGAGGGAAATTTATTTCGATTGCTCATAATAATTATAGAATCTCTATTTCAGTCGTAATAGTGTTAAGTATAAACTATTGTTTATACTTATATTTAGACATTTTAAAGAGGGTTTTTAGAGTTATTCTCTTGTGTAAATCTCGAGGAAATTGGCGAAGAAAGTGAATCGAAATAAATTTCCTTTGCTACGAGCAATCGAAATACATACGAGATATATTAATCATATACCCTGTCTGTGAATCGAAGTGAATCGAAATAAATTCCCTTCGTCGATAACTATTATAAGCGACCGAAAAAGAGTTTTCCTCATTTGATAACTCTTATGAATAATCGAAATAAATTTCTCTCATCGATAATAGTTATTGGCAACGAAACAATTTTTCGTGTATATAACTGTTATTTGTAATCAAGAAACATTTTAGTGAAAAAAGTAATTGTTGTCCTATGATTTTTTTCATTTTGATTATAACAGTTATGGTCCCCGATTTTAGTACGTCGCCTGGCAACGAGTTTTCGATCAAACACAAGTGTTCGAAAACATTGAATTTCTTCAATTTAATCAAAATCTAGTTTTTATTTTATATTTCGGGTGTTTCAATGCTTTCTTAAATATGTTTTTCTCAAATGTGACACTTGCGTTTGATTGAAAACTTTTAGCTAGGAATGGCATATAAAAAAATTTTTTAATGGTTTCATATACTAATTTATAGTACTTTCGGAAAGAAAAATATTTTCACTTTACCATCAGCCAATGTAATGTAAAAATATCTTAGAATAAAACTAACAATGTATTTTGAAAGCTTTAAATTAGGCCCAAGTTTATTATTGTACCATTTCTTTCTACAAAATTATAACATTTCAAATCAAATTATAACAATTTCAAATCTAGTGTCTGAATATTAATGAGTCACTGTATTTATTCACTACATTTCAATATGTTACCTTCTTTAAACTTCCAATATATAATTAAATTGATTATTTTGACATTAAAATAGTCGCTTTTTAATACATATTCTACGTATTGTAATTTAAATCATAATAATTAAAATAAATAGATTTATATAATTATGTTTCTACGTAAACAGAAATCAATATTAATTTTGACAAAGACACCCCGTATTTTTTAAACAATTGCAATAAAAAAAAAAAAATCTGAGAACGTGACTCAGAGTTTGGCTATTCTAGTGTTTCAGATTATCTGTACGATACTCGACTTGATTATATACTTAAACAATATTAATAATATATTAATATTAACATAAATAATAGGGAAAATAGTATGTAATTTCTTTGACATTCGTCATTTCATATTTATTGCATCAATATATATACGATACTAAATTAAACGTAACAATTTGTACCTACATATATAACAATCTTCCTTCTCTCAAAATTAACAACAATTTCGATATTTAGTGTCCGAATATTAATGAGAATAGAAACCTAATTTATCGAAATGCCGATCTCTAGATTCCGATCGTCGTGTTTTCGTGTCAATTTAGGCTTTCGCGTAGGCTAGTGTAATTTTCCTCGAACAAGGACGCATCGTCCTCGTCCTCGAAATTCCAACAATTTCTCGTCAAGCAGTTTCAACGATAGATACGACACGACTTGGACAAGGTATTAATTTTTTCTCCGTTTCACAGGGGAAAAGCGTTCTTGAAGCAAGTACTAAGGTTACACACCGATGTCGAGTTCTTTTTAATCAAGCCTCGTGGAATTGTGTGCACGCGCGCGCGCGTGCACAGGGCGCCGTTTGTAATTATTGGATCCGGTTGTAGTCGATATTTCATCTTTCTTTAATGGAAAGCAGGAAGGAAGGAAGGAAAAAAGAAAAAAGAGAGAAAGGAAGAGCGAAAGAAGAAAATACGTGGAAGAGAAAAGAAGGAAAATCCAGTAACGAAAATCCACAATGATTGTGAGATCTTCCGTTTTCAACACGTTAGAGTCTGGCGAATTTTGGAAAAACTGCCCTCAATATCTGACGATATTTTTATACTCACAGTAAAATTAACAATTAACACAAGAACAACCAAATCCAATTTAAGAAATTTAGATTTGATCACTTAATAAAATTTAGTTTTCGAATTTTTTACGTTTCTTGTATTATGATTGTATAACTGATTATTGAATATTGTTGTTATGCACATTACCTTTGTATATAATGAACTGTTTATCTGTTAAACAGATTTTGCTAATATATCACTTATTTTCATAAAGATATCGACAAAAAGACCAAATATGCCAATAGTTTTTTGATCCACTCTGTGTAAGCTTAATTTTTTCCCGCAAATACGATATTATAAGTATTATTTATGTCTTTTCCGTTAATATAACATTCTATACTTTTTTTTTATTAAATTGCTCTCCTTTTTAGACACATGCGTCGCTATTTTTATACAGAGTGTCTCACATTTAAAATGACAAATTTTATCAATATATTTCATCTAGTTGGATCTAAATAAGAAAAAAAATATTATGAATATAAACATTGATTATATAACGTTTAACGTTTAACTTTATTAAAAAGTTATAAATAGAAGTTCAAAGGATTACTGAGCAACATTTACATTAAGTTTATTTACGCGAATAAATACGCTCGATGAACTGATACAAAAAATTAATGATTCATTTACCGAGATGAAATAAAATACGAACTTTGTACAATAATAAATTCCACTTTGAATCTTATTGTTAAGAGCAGTGGTCTTTTTGAAACGAATTTAGTATTAAAAGTAGTATTAGTAATAATATTTAGTATAAAGTAGTTAGTAGTTATTAAACAAAAATTATTAATAATTAAGTATTAATTTCATGACCGCAGATAATAAACACAAATTTCATGAAATTACATGTAAATATTTCATATTTTTGTTAATAACTTTTTAAAAAAGAGTTAAAAAATTTATATTTATATAACATTTGTTTTTTCTCATTTAGATCTATATAATATGTTTACAAAATTCAGTCCTGTATATTAATAGCCTTAACACAAGAACCAAAATGATCAATTTATAATTCGTTAGAGTAGTTTTGCAGATTTACAATGTTGTAATTTTTGGAATTTTAATGATTTTTGTGAAATGTATAAATAAAAATTTGTGCCCTTCATTGTATCATAAACTCTTCTTATTTTTTTCACTCTAATTTCTCTGATTTTTATAGTTTAGTCGTCGGTAGTTCTAGTGTTAATATAGCTATTTCTTATAAAAAACTAACTGTAAAACGTTACAAGCAGTTTTCTCCAAAATTACTAACATCGATTTGAAATCTGAATATATTAAATGGTACGGAGAACTGAGAGGTGTGTTTTACATTAAACTTTATTAAGAAAATGACATTTTCAATTGCAATTCAAGAACAATGATGGTGGTTTCAATCAATAATGCAGACATTATACTCCTGACTAGAAATTTCTTTTTATTATTAATTCTCTGAGTTCTTACTTACTCATTAACGGATGATGATGATGATGATTTTTGATCGTTTTCATAAATTTGAATTATATTAGTAATAACAATTACATAGGTTTAATAATAGTTTTTATAACTTTAAACGATGGCAATAAATGGTCAATTTAGTATCGTTGAGATAGCTTAGATTGAACAAAAGTTAGTACGGTGCATAGATGTAGCCATTGAACTGTAACAATTGTTTTGTTGTGTAGCGACATGTATAACGACAGTCTGATAAATATAAGTTTCTATTGTTTCACTACAGAAAAGAAGTTATGTTTTATATTGATCGACTTGACATTAATTAATTTATTGCTCAAAATACCCACTGATAAGCTCAGGCTCTGTATAATTTCCTTGATGTCATGAGAAAGGATCTCCAGTTAACTGCTATTCGAATTTTGAGATCATACATATCTCGTTTACCTCTTAAAATCGATTTATATCATCTACTCAGGTACAGAACGATTCCTGTAACAGGTGACGAGCGTTTGCATACAGCGTCGAGGATCCAATCAGAACAAATAGTACATATAAAAAATCGACTTTTACAGGAGCATTTCCATGACTAGAAATATCAAATGACACAACAGTGCGTCATCCCGTTTCCAACGTGACAACCATGCTCCTCGCCCAACCTGTACTACTAATTGACCGTGCCCGTTGATCGATACAGCTTTTGTTCCTAGAATGCTGCGCTCGGCTTTTTTTTCCTTTTTTCCTCGACGAAATTACGGAATGCTATTGGCATGACTCTGATTTTTGCAAAGAACCGCGCGCGTTTTGTTCGCCGCGCTGTTGAACAACCCCCCCCCCCCCCCCCCCCGCCCCCCCCCACCAAACCCCCTTCTCTCTCTCGTCCCGCTTCTTCATTCGCTACAGACTGATACGGTTGATGAAAGCAGCTGCGTGAACATATCGGCCTTGCAGCCCGTCCAACCAAATGAAAGAGTACTCTATCCTCCGCATCCTAGATAACGTTGACGCTGTCCTGCACGCGTTTGTAAAACTTGGCCTCTCTGCCTCTCGGCGACCATTCTGCGAAAGACGAGAATCCAGTCACCGTGAAAGGAATTATCGCTCCGGTCTCGGGCGTATTTTTGTACCCAGCGATAAACGCAGAAATGGGGGGTTTATGCTGCACAGTGTGCGTGAGGATTTGAATCAGTGATGTGCGAAAACCCGAAAATATCGGCTCGAGTATTTTTTTTTTTTTCTGATCGATTTCGAAAGAATCGGATTTCCAGACTGTTGGAAATGTAATTGTAGAAAGCGGAATAAAATTACTTTTTGGAAAACGTAAGGAAACTAGCTATTTTACAGGAAAATTATTCTATTATTATGTCTACTCCATAATCTGTCTTTTGTAATTTCAGAGTACTCGGGGAACCCGACTCGACCTGGCAAGATCATCGAGTTCTCGCTCACCTCTGAATTATTGCAGTATGAAATACATTTCGAACGAATTTCTATAACTCATCGACGCCCATTTGGAATTTCGAATTATCGTGCTGGTATTTCATTAAAACGAAAAATACAGAGAATAATCGTATTACGCGTTTGTTGCTGAGAAAAAGTGGCGTACTTGTTTGAGTTCGTTGCCGAGATATAATGTCATTAAATATTTCCCGAGATGTAACAATATTATAAAAAGGCAGATTACGCGGTCGAAAGCAGCGTAATATTTGTTGAAAGCATTCTTTGGATAGTTAGTACTATTCGCTCGTTAATGTTTAATATTGCGTTATTTTTAACAAAATATTAAATTTATCTGCAAGGATTTCAACAAAATTAATTTTCATTTTAAACGATTAGGTTTTGAATGATAATCAATGATGAGCTTTTCCGATTCACAAAGTTAACGGAGAAGTAATTCAAAGTGCAATATCTGAAAATTTCATCGATAGATAATTACAACAGTCGGGTGTATTTCTTTGGCTACAGAAAATGTTAATGAGTTAAGATTGTTATGATTGGTTCTAATTTCATTAAATACGTAATTTAAAGATATATTAATCAATATTAATTAATTTTGTTCCTTATCTCTATTATGGAGAATGCAAACTATGAAATTAAATTGAATATTTTGAATCTGATATAAATTATTATAATATAGTACCTACATTTTGAAATAGATAAGCTGTTATTAATTTCAATAACAAACTGTATAACAGTTTAGCGATACAGATTCAATCTGTAATTTATTTAGCACTAGAATTATTGATGATTAAAGTATAAAACTTCCATCGAAGGCATTAAAATAAAAAAAAAAATATACATATTTCTTTTTTTACAAAAAATCATTTAAATCTTTAAAAATATTTATAAAATATCTGACAAAAATTATAAATTGGTTATTTTGATGCTATGGTAGTTCTAATGTTAATATACAATTAATAGATATTGATAAAAAAAGAAAATAATTATAATGAATTATAATAAAAGTTGCTGAAGGTTCTGTAGAATGACTTTTCGTTGTTGAAATTTGAAACATGTGTTTTTAACTACGTTGAGAAAATTTATACAGATTTTGATGAAACAGTTATTTGTTAAAAACGAATATGAAACTTGAGAATATACTATCGTATTAACTTGAAAATTAACAATATCGTAACAGTAAAGTAACAGTAACAAAAAAAGAAAGATATCAAACTTTTAATGAAATTGCACTAACAATAAATATCCAATTATTTATATATAGTAGTATATTTTGATGTTAATGAAATGAATGTCGAGGCCCGGAATGCTATGAGAACTTCAAATATGCTTGTTAAGGAAATTAACTCTTCAAAATCGACGTCTGCGCATCGTATTAATTTTTGTGCAGTCAGTAATGCTAAATGCATCGTATTAACTCCTATGCACTTAGAAATTATTTTAGTAATATTAAATTTCATAATTATTTCACTTTTATCTCATAAAACAGTTTCAGTATATTCTATAATTAAAAATATATCGTATATATGTTGTATATATGTATTGTGTGTTTCACACAAACAAGGGGTATTATAATAATACACAATTATATTACAAAGTTATATAATAAAAATACCAAAATTATAAATTTGATTATTAGAATTACATAAAATACACACGGCGAATATTAAAAGTAAATTAAAAATTTGTCTAATGTTTCCTAGAAATTTTTTGTTGTCCTAAGGTCTGAGAAGCTTCTAAATAATTATTATATCATATGATTACATTTTATAATTATATAGAATGGCCTCAAAATAATTATTAGTTCTAGATTTATTACTAAATAAATGTTTTTTTCATGCCTATGCAATTATTACATCTTTCAAGTTTCGTCATTTTCGAGACTCCTCAAAATTAATACGCGCATTATACCCGTATCGTCTTTAGGAAGACGGGCAGAAAGATTCAGCGAGACATATCGCAAAACTCGAAGATATTAAGGAAAGGCTCTTTGTTATCAGAAACAGGGCGACACACATCGAGACTCGCTTACTTTCTTACGTAGAGTATCTTGTTGACACGCTGTCGACCGCGTTCCACGTCAGGTCACGATAAATCGGTTTTCGGAGGAATTGGAACAGTGTGTAAGTACACGTTGATTTTGTCCAAAGAAAGTATTCATTAGTAGACTGCGAATTTTTTTGTATTTGTAGAAAATTCAAAAGTGCAAAGGCAGGAATGAAAACACAATGCATCAAATATGGATATACAATTGTATATATATACATATATATTCGATATAAAATTTCTATGTATTATAATATTTCGTAGGTGAAACAAATTTCTATTTTTGTTTTGTTCCTTTGATTATGTTCGCTTATGTACAAAATACGCTACTATCCAAAATGTGAATTTTAGATAAATATATATATATTTTCATCTTGAGCAGATTATGTTATTAAAGATACTGATAGTAAACTGTTACTGTTTAAATTAATCATAATGTTGCAGGACTTATGTATTTGTTTATTTTTTGAATATGAAATTGTTAGTTAGGTTATGTTACATTATAAAAGTAATAGAAAAGAAAAGTATTATTATTATGTGTCGTGATGTTGGAAAAACATCAGTGTAATTACGTGATAAAAGAAAAAATCATTAATATATTGGTTATATATTTCAGTAATTCCGCTTACTGAACCCTGATAGCGGCCTATGAGTCCTCGACTACGAGTTCCGAACACTGACTAGCACAAGCCGCAATTGGCTGTGCGCCTAGCGTCGAGGTCCTACCGATCTTCGATGTTAAGCAAGCAGAGTGTGCGGGACCCCCCGCTTAGGATGAGTATCAAAACAAGCCTTAGCGGGGGTAGTTACAACACAAGCGTTTCTGGGGTATTAACCCTTTGCGCTCGACGACTTTTTCGGCCGGGGAGGTAGCAGGACGAGGCGATTTTTCCTAATATGTCGAGTGTCTTACATGGTACGATAAAATGATCTTACATATAAATTATGTTACAAAAACGTTATATTTCGATAGTTTATCTATATTTACACCTTTAAGAATATAACTTTACAAAAATTATAATCTGTAGTTTTGTTTCGTATGATAATTTATAAAACATTGACCAAGATGCATTCTTGGCTTATCTGGACATGTACCACAATAATAGGTCGTCTCATGTCTTCCACCTGGTTTGTTTCGACTAGAACAAACTTTGCAATCCTTCTTTGCGCCAGTAAGAATTACACGAAGCTTTCCGTTTAGACGAATTTCGTCAGAATTGGAGGTCGATCTTCAAGCTCGATCTCGTTGTTGTCAAAAATCTCCTCTCACCAAAATTTTTCGAAAGTGCAAATGTGTAAGTGGCTGTTCGTTTCTCTGCCTTTTTACTTGTTTGTAGAGAATGTACGAATTAATCAAACAAATTTCCAATCCCCAAAAAAATAATTTGCGCCACCACTTCAGGGACTTCCTCATAAAGCAGTGCGTTGGATTTCGTCTTGGACCGTATCAAAATAAAATTCGTCTTCACTAGAGCTGAGTGCACTTGTGAAATCCATTTTTGTCGGGGTTCAAACAAAATCACTCTATACAAATTCTTCTGATGCTTTCGCCACGATCGCCATTGTCAGAGTCACAGTCTTAGAAGAATCTTTCATTAATTTTATCTTATTTCTGTTATGATGTGTCATTTCACACTTCGTATGAAAGAACACCAATAGCTAAGGAACCTTTCCAAAAACCAATATTGCGTTTCTATCGGTTGGAGGTAACGAAATCTTATAAACACCGACTGTCGCCTCTCACTCGCCACTCGTCCTGCCGCGCGAAACGCCGTGGCGACCGAGAGTCGCCTCTCGTCCGCAAAGGGTTAAGAGTTCGCTGCCATCAGCCCCACTGGATGAATGAGTGTAGACAGTGACTTCCGAGACGAAACGCAACTTTCTCATTCTCATCTACCTCAATCCATTCATTCTTCCATCATCCATTCAGAATCCAGAAACCCTTCATCTGAAAACCATAGCGTGTATGAATATACATATATACTGGTGATTGATGGCAAAAATTTTATTTATCATAAAAGAAATGGAGAATTGATTATATCAATTAATCGTAATTTTAAATGAAAACATGTCATGATATACAATGGTCAAATTAAATAATTTTTCAATATATTCATAATTTTAGATATATTTTTTCAAGCAACATTTTCGTAAACTGTTTTGTATTATTTTAGTTTTTTTGTATGTATATATTACTACTTTTTAAATTACTTATACTATATTTTTACTAATATTTTTTAATTAATATGTAGCAATATATAGCAACGAGAATTTATAATAACTAATTTTAATAAAAACCAATATTAACCAATTTACAATACTCGAACTAGTTTAAAATTTGTAGGAGATTGTAAAAGAATTTCAATGACTTGCAATCATTTTTAGAATATCTTTTCATCAATTTCATTGTCTTTCACTTTGATTAATTTCCAAATGATCTTCATCGTTTCATTGTCTTCAAATTTTGTCCATTTTGTAGAATCATAAAATCAGTCGCATCCTCCGTATTCAACGAGCAATGTACCGCGAGTGCACTCTATTCACGCACTTATATACAGTTGCGTTTGTACACGATTCCATGGTTTCACGACGCATTTTAATTTGTTCGTGTGCACGCGTTCGGGAAACGAGGGTTGCACGTTGTGTAAAAAATTACACATTCTACTTTCGCAACTATTTACAACGTAATAATACTTCGTTATTTATATCTGTATCTCGGATTTCGTTCAAATTTTAACATATTGAAAGGAACTACCTAGAAAAGTAAAATATTATTTAAAAAAAAGTGTCACGAACAATTGTAAGTACATTCAACATTTTAATTTTTATTAGAAAATATGAAATTTAAGATTGAGTTCAGTCCTAACTGTGCATTAAAATTAGGAAGAAGAGGCAAAAACTAACTAATTTAATTTGATTTTCGTTAATAAAACACTAGAAGAAAAAAGAACTGAACCTAATCTTCAGTTTAGATTAGATTAGATTAGATTAGGTTATATTTGGTTTGGGTTTGGATAATTTTAGAAAATCACTTGAACCTGAAATCAAAACAATTAAAGACATTTATAATTGTTTGCGACACTTTTTAGTAAGATATTCTGCCTTTTTAAAGTTTCATTCAATATATTAAGACTTCTACACAATGTGAGCTACCGACCAAATAGTATAATTTCACTTGAAACGTTTCTTAGACGAACAATTCTGCGAGGAATGCGATCCTGATTTCTTTTATCACAGACGAAGTATAGATTAGATCTGTTACAAAAGAATTCAGAGTGATATTTACAGCAATATACTACCAATGTTGGTAAATAAATAAAAATACTTTTATTACATTTACCTATAAACATACATACGTATGGATTAGAGCCCTGAAAGCACGAGAAAAATGCATTGGGTGACACTTCTGTACTTTTGCTCAAAATTCATTATTTTCCTTCCGCGATTACATAAGCGGAACGATGTTTCTAGGTTGCCTTAAGAAACAGAAGTATTATATATTGGGAAATGCTCGAAAATGTATGCATCGCACTCGTAGAGTGAAGTTTATACGCTCGTTTCTTCTTATCGATAGCTTTTCTCCGATGTGTAACCAAAAAAAAAAAAAAAAAAGGAAAGGTAAATCAATAGTCAAGGTGATTTTAGTAGCGGTGAAGTCGACAACTGCTGCTTTTGCGGCCAATAAAGTTAAGAGGTCTCGAGGCGAGGGCAGTTATGTTCAAGGTAGCAGCTAAGTAACTGCAATCCTAACTTTTTCACGATCCTGGTCAACGTTCTTATATTTTTCATTCCCGCAACCAGAACCGCGCCACTTTTATCTTTCCCTTCTCTTTCCCGCGCGAGGGCATCGAATCGTCGAATTTTATGATCCGCCGGAACTATTTCCCACTATTACATCGGCCGCGTTAAAGTACGGAACCGTTAAATGCGAAAAATAGGGTAAACTCCTCGTCGATGATGCGTTTCCACCTTGATTCGGAAAATGCCGGCGCGACGTCTGTTTGATGCAAGAGGCGGAAGCAGCGCGGAATCAAATAAATATACAATCAGAAACGTCGAGCAGTGGTACAACAAAGAGGTGGAGAGAGAAAGAGAGAGAGTGAGACGGCGGAGTTCCACTTTGAACCACGCCTGCCGACTAAATTTATCCGCTTTCTCGCCGTGTTTGCTCGCTACTATTTATTTTCTACATTTATGGAATATATGAACTGTAAGCTGCAACTCGATTAAACAAACCGTAAAGCATTTAAACGTATCGAAATATCAGCAGGAGTGGCTGCGTTGATTTCCCGGCTATTTATTTCGCTCCTCGAATCGATTTTCCTTCGCTGGCGTCGTCCTTATCCGCTTGCTTTCAATTAGAGATTAAATCGAAGCAACTTGGTGACTTACAAAATTGTAATTCTTTAACTTGAGGAATCGAGAGAGAATTGAAAACGAAAGAAAAGAAAATGCCTCGGTACAGAGAGTTGTATGTGCGCATGCAGAGCGCAGCGCTCGAGCGTTCATTACGCCGCGGCTTGGTGAAAAAAGTATCCATAGGATACTCGATCTAGGATACGATCTCGAAAAGATTAGTTAACAGGATTACTTACGACTGTCAACGTTCTGTAAGCAAGTTCAATAGAAGAGGTATGGCTTGCGCCGTAGATGATCCACTATGCAGTCAGCCAGTCATGTCAACGATATACATTCAACTGGACCAGTGCAAGTATATGACTATAATGTCTGCGAAACGGTAATGGAACGGCAAACGTGAAAATTGAAATTTACCCACGGAACATCCTAACAAAGCTGTAGGCCAACGCCGGCTGGTTCAGGAAATAGCAAAGAAAAAAACGAAAAAAGAAAATTGGTCAAAAATTTACGTGGCTGCTTGGTGCTGCTGATGCTGCTGCTGCTACTGCTGCTACTGCTGCTGCTGTTACTACTGCTGCTCATGGTAATTGGGTTGTATTTCACTGGAGCGACACAGTTGCGAGCAGCTGTTTCGCGCACGATTATTTCTAATCTTTGGTTAGATCGGTCACGCTTAACGAAATAATATGTAACTTTAAGTAGTTAGATTATCTCGAACGTGTGAAATTCATAGCGTTTTTTTTTTTTCGTGTGATGAGGTCTTTATTACATATATCTTACATAATCTTTTTTTTTTTTTTTGAAGAAGAAAACGATTATATTGATCTTTTCTTACAATTTGGCAGCACAATTGGTGTAAATTACAGTTGTGCAAAAGGATCAAATTCGTTTCTACATAATGTTTACTAACGCAACGTTTACCAGTAGAATTTTCAGAAAATATTAATTTCTATGGAACTTGAACAAAAAGTTTCATCTCTCGAGAAAAATGTCTGTAATAAATGTCTATAATACATTTTGCAAAAATCCTGCAATGGGTAAAAAACTAAAAGTATTTTGATATTTTTTTTAAATTTAAATCTTATAATCAAGAGAGTTATTTAAATTGTTACTATATTAACCTTCGCCTTGCGGATTCTTATTATCAATAATGAAATCATAGTACGATATAATAATTAATATAATTAATTTACGAATAATTAATATAATTAATTTACGAATAATAATTAATATAATTATTATCTTTAAAAAAAAAAGAACATATAAATATGATGTATAAATTTCATACTTGGGACATTGCTATAAGTTCATCTGGATCAAATTCGCTACTTGAGAGTTTAGAAGGATCCAGTGCAATCATTTGGTAAAAAAAAATATACGTATAAATATATATAAAAATTAAAAACTCGTATATTAAAAACTTCATTTTAAATATTCTTTGCACTTCATTTTTTCACCAAAAAAAAATTCTAAAAGATTGCTGCGAGTTTTGTACATTCAAGGCCTGACCCAACCTAATCTCTTAATGCCATCACCTCGACAGAGATAGCGGTCTAAAAAGCTTGGTGAGCTAGAATCAACGTAAAAGGAGGTGAAAGAGCTCATAAATAAAAATCGCTAACGGTATTAACCGACTGGATTCCCGTTTCGTCAAGACGAGCCCGGATCTCGAACTGTCGTCAGCGAACGCGCAACGTCGTTAAAAATCCATCGACGCGACGAAACGAGACGCGACGAACGTCAATTACGTTCGCCCGTGGCGAAAGGAGAATTTCCAGAACGACACAGCTTCGGACTGTAGAAACTTTCGGCACGGAGTAATCCGTTTTAAATCGAAAGTCAGCAAATTTACTCGTGCTAACGCGTAGAGGGAGAAGTGTTGTAACGTTGGATGAAATTGAATTGAGTTCAACTTTTTCGAATTGCGAGACGGGATGGCTCTCGAGAGATACATACTGGATGAAATTATAAGACATAACATTACATAAAATTTTATGATGAAAGTATTTGAAGATCTGTAAGATTTCCTTATGAACATGCTATATGTATTATGTAAAACATTTTGAAATTTCATTAATACTTAATAATATATATGAAATGAATTACAAAATATTTGATACAAGCATATATTTTAAAAGTCCATTGATTATATTAATAAACTTCAATTTTCAATGAAACTTTCTTTAATACTTATTACATATTTGAGAGTCATGTTGTGTATTTATTTTAAATAACGCTTTATATAAATTTAAATTAATTTAAATAAATATGCAATAATTTGCAATAAATGTTTTATTATAATTGTATTTTTAGATTAATTTCAAATTTTACCAATAAAATTGTTCATCTTTCATACCGAAATTTCAAAATGTTTCCTATAACACTAATAATATATGTGTAAGTTCTACGATAGGTATTCGAATATTTTCATGAGTTACTGTACGTGTAAATTTCCTATATTTCAAGGAAGAAAATGTACACTTTAGAGACTCTGTGCATCATTTCTAGAATTAACATAGAAAATATTAAGTTCAATAGAAATGCTACGGTACACATTTCGTGTATTCATTATACAAATGATATATTTTCTTCTTTTAAATACATAAAAATGACAAATACGTATGCTAATGTGTATACTAATGTTGAAGTGTATTTTTCGTGTGTTATACGATAGGTTGTGTTATGTATTCGAGTGTTGGAACGATAATCAAGCAGCACCCTCGAACAATCCTTAGGGGATAGACACACTGATTAATCACGCTTGAGTGGCTTGGTCTCCCCTTCGTTCGTTGCCTGTTTAGCGTATCGCAGAATCGCGTTGGTCGCGGCTCGCAGCAGTCTTTTCTCGGTCCAGCATCCACAGATGAAGGTTTATGCGCATTCGTTTCAGATTTCAAACGCTTTGCCACTTCGAACATCGGTAAAGCGTAGGAATTCTAAAACAAATACCACGCTTTTCGTTCGTTGTTCGTGCCTTTACTTCTGTCCTTGTGTTTCTCCGTGTCTTTCATATGTATCAGGCTTTCTAGCGCGTTACCCTCTTTTTCTTATTTTCGCCAATTAATCCAAGATTAATGGTAAAATGAAAAACCAATTAATGGTGAAATCAACAAGTCTAATATGAACTTACGAATTCGAGTCAAGTTCGATATCGAACAAATCGTTTCATGGATTATACTACTCGAAAGTAAAAATGTTTCAATGAGTACAAATGTGTTCATAGAAGCTGGTATTTCGAATGTATACTTACAGATTTCCAAGTAATTTGATGTTTGTTAGATTCAAAACTTTTAGCCCTCAAAGCCCTCAAATTATGGAAATTGGAATTCTACAGAATGATCCTACCTTTCTTCTCGTTAAAAGACTTAAAAGAAAGGTCCATAAGGTACAGCCTATATTGTATATGTGTGTTTCGTTTGACACGAGATTTCTTTCTCATATATGCACATGCATACGGTGATTTTGAAACTTTTGAGAAATCTCTGAAAGAAATTTCCTATAAACTTCAGACATATTTAAAACGAATGCAGCATTCGAAAATCAAAAGTGTATTGAAAAGCAAAAAATATATATATATAAAATATATTGTAAATTATTCTTCAGTATTGTCTTTGTTAATTATCAGGTTAAGTTGCAGTGTATATTTGGAACCATTTTAGCAAAACGAAAGTAGAAAAAAAACGTATGAAACATTTGTAAATATAAAGCAAACTGCTTTTCGTTGTAGTAGTATAAAGGTAGGATTCCTTATATGTTAGAGGCGCATGCGCATCAGACGCATGCGTATCTGATACATTTTACTGATACAATAGGCCCGTCTAATACGAATGCAACATTTGAAAGTTGCGTATAGAAAGACAATCAAAATTATTCCGTTAAAATCCGAGTGATATTTAGAAATAGTTATAAATAGTTATATACTAATTCAACGACTAAATATTCAAAAATGTTTGCGAGGTACTTGATCTTATCACTACTACAAACTCTACTAATAAGTTGTTCGACTCCAATCAAGAAAGCTGTGGTCTTACCCGGGGCTTGGTTCGAACTTTCGTCAAAGAACACAATCGCATTCGATACTTCGCATCGAACCCGTTCCAACCATTTTGTGAAACGTTAAATGAACCGATGGCCCGTAATGCAATTTACCGATAAAGGTCGTTAATATTGTAGAAAACTTTGCATTCGCTCCCCCGCCAAAGCTCAAGTTTGTTTGCATTTACAGGAAAATATTGTTCACGGTAATGATGGATATTATTAACCTCGCCGCAGCTGGTTGTTCAGTTAAATACCCGTTGCTTTCGATCGAGTCACAGACGCTGTGAGTTTCGTCTGAAAGGTACAGAATCCGCAGAACATTCACAAAAAAGAGAGCTACGGACGATTCTTCTCAGAAATGGGACAAAAATGAAAAAAAGAAATTTCCAGATTAAAAATTTTTAAATAATTTGATTTATGTCTGCTATTTATAACTAACAAGTTCTTTTATGTATAATTTTATTAACAACGGAGAAAATATAAATAATTGGAAACTATTCCAATTTTAATTATATTTTTTCTTCCAATTAAAGAATTATTCTTTATTTTATAATTCATTTTTAGTTGATGACTTGAAATAATAGAAATAATAATAAACTTTTAATTATTCAGTCGTTCTTAGGATTATAATTATATAACAGCTTGTTACTATTATAACTGTTATGATAATATATAATAACTGTGTAATAATTATATATATAACTATGTATAATATAATAATATATATGTACATATGTTGTCATTTTTCGAATCCAAAAATTTTTAATCTAGAAAGTTATTTTTTTTTATTTTGTCCACTGGCGTCGACAATTTTTAATCTGGAAAAACTTTTTTTTTTCATTTTTGAAAAAAATCACTCACTGACTGCGACAATTTTCGTCGGTAGAAAGTCTTTTTTCGCGGCGTAGATAGAATACAGACGAATCGTGTATTTACTGGCTTCCATCCCACCGTTTAACTTAGTTGGCATTCGGTCAAAAGTGATTCGAGTAACCCCGAAAACATTATTTCAGCTCCTTTGACTCTATTATTATTCTTCGTAGCGACACGTCGGGAGAATCAGTGTTATCTAGAATCTGGAGATATTCGATTTAATTCTCACGAATAGTTTTTCGTTTCCTTCAAAATATCAAGCGAATCTTTGAAACTTTTTTCTTGAAATTGTACTACCCATTAAATACCCAAATAATAATAATTTATCAGAGTATTATAGGTATTTCAATTTCTTAAAATTTTATAAGATAGTAGAGTCCAAATAGTAAATGTTATTGCTTTCATTGTTATAATAGTTAAAAAGAAAAAAATGGAAATTTTCATAATAAATAAATTCATAATAAATTGACAAAATTGTTTTTTTGATAAATTAACATTATAGTAATATCTAATAGTGATATCAACCAAATCCAAAAATAAATACATGTAGAAATTACAATATATATGTATCATTATATGTGTATATAGTAGCCCACGAGAGTACATTTATAAGAATTTTTTATGAATAGTTATATTACGTGCGTTTCGTGATACAGGGGATGATTCTGTATACATTATATATTATAACTATAACATAATATGTGTATAATAACTGTATACATACTGTACTATGCTATACACATAAGTCTATATATATAATATATGTATGTGTAAGTTATAATTATCTATTACATATTATATATTATATTATATATAGCATATAGTATATTATAGTACGTACATAGTATATAATATATATATTACATATAATATATTATATTATAACGTGTATATACGTACTATTAGTATGTACATTAATTAGTTTATATAACATACTGATATTTTATACGCATATATTCGCTCGTTAGTTTAGTGTATATATGTATATATATACTGCATACACTATATAGAGTTTCGTACCGAGATTAGTTTCGTACAAAAAAACAAGATCTCAGCGATTGGTCATCCTTGGTAAGGGAGAGACGTGTCGCCATTGGTTACACAGAGACGTTTACACGAACGATACGAACGAAGAACTATCCCGGAAGGAAGCTTCCACGCGCGACACGGATCTTCCATTCATCGAACAACCATTATCGATAGTTGCTAACACGAAACTTCCCTCCGTCAACTACTTTGCTCCGTTTCCGAATGTCAGTCTAGATACACGTGTACACCGAGGGAAAATTATTTCTAATTGGTTCCTAATAATCGAGCTACGGGCTTCCGGTCGCGGGTGTAGTGAATGATGAAGGGGGAGGGGGGGGGGGGACTGCAGAGCGTGCCACGCGCACTACCGAGTCGTCGTTTACTTCCAATTCGATTTTTTCCGTTCTTTTATCTCGCAAAGTTTCCAGCCGAGAGAATTTAATTTAATCCCTTAATTCTCTGATCCGTCCATCACGTTTAAGCCGTCTTAGCCCAGGGCCTGCGTTCTTTTTTTTTTCTGTTTCGCGCATCGAAAGAAGAATAATTTCAACGGTAACGCGAGCTTTAAACGAATAAACATTAATCTCGTCTCTAAGGATAAGGATACCTCGATGCAGAATGGATGTAGATAAAGTGGGGAACGAGAACAGGAACTGAAATCCTGGTAAATGATCATAGTATTCGTTGGTTTCTCGATTAAGGTACAAGATGATTCAATTTCGCGTAGAACAGTTTCGCGGTGGTAAATTTCTCTCTGTTATTCTTAGAGATTCGTTTGTGGAGAGGGGAATTTTTGACTAAATCAACTGAATCAAAATTTTTAGGTTAGATAGGTTAGATTAGTTTCGAGAAACTTAATTTCTAGGATTTTAAAGATTTCTAGGCTTAAAGATTAAAAATTTCTAGGGTAGTTTAAAGAACAAAAGTTTCAAAAATTCTAACTTCATGCGTTTTGCAACTTTTGTTTGTTTTTGTGAGTTTAACGTCGTCTACTATGAATTATTAGCGACTTAGTTATGATTAGGGTTATGGGACTGTGAGGTTTAGGTTAGATTTAAATGAGAAATGGATTTTCATCGCAAAATAGTTTTTGCGATTTTTGCATGATATCTTCGACTTTTCACTAAAAATTAATAATTAAATGAACACTCTATAAGTATTTCAGTAAAAAATTACAACACAAATATGAAATGATAAATGCTACCAACACAAACAATTTCAACGATGGATTAGTCAAGAACGATCGATCTTCTGGTTTCCTAAATCACTAGAATTTACATCTTTAAATTTTTACTTATAGAAAAATATTCGTTATCTTTGAAAACAAAGATTTACAAATACAATACAAAATATTTACACGAAATGAATTGACTAGAAGAATCAATTTCGTGCAGAAAAATTTGACAAGGTCGATATAAAATTCAATTCGCAGTAAATTCAATGGTGCATTGATGGACGACACTTCAAAGTGCACACAGCTTTATGTTTCATATTTTTCTGACTTTTTAACATAGCGTTTATGGACTTTTTGTTACATGACATTTTAATCGTATTTTTGCAAAGTTTGAATATCAAAATAAAGGATAGAATAAACTATTATTATTAGTTATAATAATGAAATAATAATACTTATTATATTATATAATAATAATATTATTATAGCAATAAAATAATAATACTAAAATTATTACTGATAATTTATTAGTAATAAAATAAACTACTATTATTAAGTATTATCATTATTAAAGTAAACTAAATATCAAATTGAATTATTATTTATTATAAAAGAAATTAAGAATTTTCTCAAGAACAAAAAATACTTTTTATACATTTAATATCTCTAGCTTGAATCTTTTATTTTTTTATTAACGTAATAAATATATAATAAAATATAATTCAATTGCGCATGGAATTTATGAAATTTTTAACGATATTAAATTTCAAGTAATATCCATCTCCAACTTTCTTGATTAATCTATAGATAATTAACAATTTTTAAGGTTAAGCAATATTAATATTCTGCATTCCTACTCTTTATATTTTTTTGTACCATTTTTATATTGAATTCTTTAAAATAGTGAATGAATATTATATCAGCACACATTCATTTTATTCGGAATGTGATAAAAAATAGATCAGAATAGAAAATAGGCACTATAACATGAAAGATAGTATTTCGTACAATATTTCTAGCGCAGATTCTTAAAATTCAATGAGTCCTTATAGGGGCTAATGTAAATGCGACTTTACGACGATAGAGTCAAAGTTTTGTATCACAGAACGCGAACAGAAAGACGAGCTTTTACGTGCTACTAAGGTCGTCTCTAGTTATTTGCAGTGAAAATTCGGTATTCTCTGTCTTTCTCAAGTCCGTGCCCTCTTTCTCGCCGTTCGTCATCTTCCAGCCGAATTCATACAAAATTTAATTTCACTGTACGCCAGCCCGATCCGCGTGGTCTGCGCATTTTTATCGTTCCGTGACAAAATTCCTGATTTTCCCAACTTCCCCCTGCCACGATCCTTCGTAAAATTCGATAAAACGCGGGAGAAACGCTGCACAAAGCGCAAACGGAAGATTCGAAGCTGAAGGTGAATAAGGACGACGTTTTTTAATTTTAAACTTGCGACTCGTTGGGAAATTTTCGTTCGAAACGATGGAAATTACAGTTTGGTGCTCGTAGTTATCGTCAGTTATGAACAGAGTTGGGTATTATTCGAACGATTTCAATAAATGTTTGAACGAAATTATTCAAAGTTGAAAGGAATATTCATAAGTCGAAAAGAATTATTCAAACATATTTTCTGTAGTCAAATATTTTGTCCGGATAACAATTATTTATTATTCGTGGTATAGTTATTTATTCTCTCTGTTTATTCGAATGACGGTCGCAACATCATTCGAATAATAATGCAAGTGATTGTTATTTTTGTTTTCAACTTTGTTCGTGTTTTTTAAATTTGCAGTTTTAACGAAAAAATATTTTAACTAGATAAAAATGCTTTTTATAAAATTTGTTATAGTTTTTTTTTAGCAAGGTTCTACTTCCAAAGATATACATTCGCATGAGAATTCATAATTTAATTAATCATATTATTATATTATATTGCGATCGTTCTTTTTATTTTTACCTATGTGTGATATATAATATTATTATAATATATTGATATTAATAGTATTATATTAATATTGTATTACGTTATTATTATATTATATATTACTATATTACTGGTATGTACTTTTATCAAAGATTATTGTAAGATATTGAAATTCAACAACGATCTCTGGTATATACTCTAACATAATTAGAAAATATGACAAAATTTTGAACAAATCACCATATTAAAAATCGAAGCACTTTTGGTCTTTCTATAAAGAATTAAGAGTTAAACAGATTCTAGAAAAATGACGATGTTTCTTTATTTGTTTATTAGAAAACATAGATAAATGGAAAGAAGAAATCACGAAGTTTACTATACATTTATCACAAATACAAAATGTACAAAATATTTATTTTATTATTATTATATAATTATAATTAGAACATACGTTTTATTCACCTTGCACATATCTTTACACGTAGATCTTCGTGTTTCCGATTTATTTATATGTTCTTCTAAACGAATATAAGAAACGCTGTCGATATTTTAGAATTCGTATAATCTCGACGAACAAATTAATTAAAATTCAAAAAAAAATTTCGTAAATGTTCCTTGAAATGTTTAGAACCACTCTCTCTGTTTTAAATATTTGAAATTTGAAGTATTATATAAACTTCTGTGACTGAGTGTACATTTTATACAAGGTATTTTACCATCTGCTTTCCGGAATTTAATTTAAGGCAGAAAGCACGTGACTGCGTCAAAGGGACGGAAATTTTGGAAAATTCCGTTTGGAAAAAACCTATATTCCATTGTGTAGATGTACATTAGTGGATACAGAATACTTCTGGTACAGATAATGTCAGTTTTCTTCTTTCTTTTCTTTTTCTTTGAAATGTATTTAAATGAAAGCTAAAAGAATTGATCTTCTTACAAGATGACCAAACATTAGATTTATAAATGAAAAAAAAAAATAACATAATCATTGTCATGTCTCGACTTTTTACAAAATACAATCTAATTTTCTCCCCTCAAAATTACACTATTATAAATTTAAAATGTTCCTGAAACTAAAATTCATTTTCTGACAATTATGTCTGAATTAGGTACATTTTTTTGATTATAATTGATTCATTAAGGATCGAGCAATAATTTATGATAATGTTAAAAATATCTCAATTGAACTTTGTAATTAAAATATTTAAAAACTGGTTTAATAATGTAACATTATTAAAGAATAAAAATTATAAATGAAATATGTATTTACACAATGTTGGTTCTTAATGAATTAATTATACCGAGTAATGTATCTAATTCGGATATTATAATTATTAGAAAATAAATTTTAAAAATTATGGTATGACAGTGAGTACTTTTAATTAAAAAATTTTTTGGCTACGAATAATTATTACAAGTGATCAAAATTTGTGAAAAATGGTCAAGAATGTTTTAATGAAAGCCAAAGGAAAAAAAAATTTTACTCGTCTCTAATGATCATTCGCAATCAGAACAATAAAAAATTCATATCTTTTTAATCATTTCATTTTTCGAGAAATTTCTTTGACATTTGTCGATAATCTTCGTCTCGATGAGTTTTTCCTAAAAAATGTTTAAAAATCTACGCTATTTACAATACAAAATTCCATAACTCTTTCAGTCTTTGATTATCTTCTAAAAATTCATACTTTATTGTACTTTGCAATTTACGCTCATTTGCAACAAATAATGAAACGATAACCAGAGCACAAATTGCAAAATAAAGTCTAAAAGATAAAATTGGACATGGACTTCTAGAAAATTAGACGAATAATAGAACCCGATCGAAATAACCGGGGTATTCGGTTAATCGTAAATCGATTGTTTCGTTCGCGGCACAAACAGGCTCTCTCGACTCGCACAAGTTGCTCGGTTGCTCGTACGTGCTTCAGTCGCTGTCTTTCACATCCTTAACAACGCACATCTTCGATACCGACGTTCAATTACAAACGAGTGTTACCTTGTTAGCTGATGCAAACTCATTAATTTTAGTAGGGCAGATCGGAACTTTAGCCGTAGCCTCTTTGAGAAATCTTGAGGCTCATTAAATGCTCGGGCATGTGCGCCACGCCGCTCCCCCTCTTTTTCTATCTTCTATCTTGTCCCGTTTTCCAACTTTTAAAGTAATTATTTTACGGCGATCGAGTTTGCGAGAGAGGCTTGAGAAAACTTTCGGACCTTCTCTGTCTTCGACAGTTTTCTCTCTCTCTCTTTTTTTCTTTTTTTTTTTTTGAAGGGAAGGGTGAGGATGGATAATTAAAATTAATAATGGCACCAATGTTGTCAATCAATGAGAGAGGCATTTGTCGATTATTGCGAAACTTCTCGTTCATGAGTGAAAGAAGAGAAATTGATTAGCGTTCGGTGATTGAGAACTCGCTCTTTCTCGCTCGTTCCTCGAAGCTTTAAAATTTGGAGGATATTGCTCATTTTGAAAAATTCTGTGATCAGATACAGAGTTTCAGAGAGGAAATTGTAAAATTGCAAGTGAAATTATATGGAACATCAGAATACGGATTTGTACCGGATGTCCAAATATAACTGAGGAGAGCATATTACTTATTATGCATGAAAATTAAAGAATAAAATTTTCTGCAAAATAATGTAAAATAATATAAAAAATGTAACATGATATGATACGATATAGTAACAATGTAATCTAATATAATGATAATATAATACAATGTAACAAACTAATACAAATATAATAAATATAAAATTAAAGCTTCATTATAAAAAAAAAAGTTTAAATATAGTTACGAAAAAGCCTTAAATGAAAAAGATTTTATTCTTTCTTCTCGACTTGTGTTTTTTTTTTCTTTCACGTAGAATTACCCTCGATTGTATGCATGCGACAGATTTAGCAAAACTGTTTGTAAGAGAGCTAACGAGATTACGAAGTCCGAGCGGGAACTCGATTTTGTAAGAGAAAAAAATTCAGACGTTCGAGATTAGCGGCGACTATCGGTCGATAAGATCGTGTTCCCTTTTCAACGGGGGAATTCGTTTGAAGAGAGACTGGCCCTTTGAACGTTCAAAAAGATGGCAACGCCACTTTTGTAACGCGAGTTAATTAATGCCCATAAAGGAAGTCTCAAGGAAACCGGTGGAGGTTGGAAACAGCGGGTCAGAGGGTTCTCAAAGAAGACAAAAGTTCCTTTAAAAAATGTTAATTGAGTTCGGTCTGCTACGACCTCCGAACCTTGAATTTCTCGAGAATTTCTTTAGAAAGTCGTCGATGTTCGATCTGGAATAAAAATGCCTATGCTCTCTCTCTCTTTCTCTCTCCCTCTCTGTCTATCTTTTGCTTCGCAGACTTTCTGAAATGCGTGTAAAATGAGCACAAATTGGGAAAGGTTACTCGCCTCGGGAGAACGTGAATTCCTGAATTTTATTAGACAAAGAATCTATGAAATTTAATGATAGCGATATAGAATAGTTTAATGACAGCAGTATTAAATAATGTTAATAATGACGTGTTAAATTTCAAGTAATATCTCTCTTAAAATGTTTTCATTAATTGGTGGATAACAAGTTTGTTATCTATCTCTTGTCATCATAATAATCAATCTTGTAATCACGTCATACTAACATTCTGCGTTCCTAGTTTTTTTTTTGTATCTCTTTATGTCATCTTTATATCAAATTCTTTAGAATATATGTATACGTCTGTTCATTTTATTCTAGTTAAATGATGATCGTGGAGATCATTTTGAGCTATCAAAAAATAGGTGAAGTTCCAATGTTTCCAAGATGTGTATGTGTATATATATATATGGTTTTTATATTTGATTTTTTTTTAAGGATTTCTTCCTCTGGAAGAAAATTCAGTGTTACAGGAAATATCATATTTTGGTTATTTTATATATTTTTTCATATTTCGTGCATCTTCCGCAATTTTCCACTGTTAAATATTCCATTAGAATTTAAATTTTTGTTCTGAAAAATGCAAAGATTTTTTTGAATTTATGTTTCAAATTTGAATTATATTTGAAATTAATTCATATATGTATTAATTTATGGTAAATAATTAATTTTATAAATAATACTTAATTTAAGATAAATATAATATATAATATAGGTAATACATGACGTAATTATATATTATATTAAATATAATATAAATAATTTACAATGTATGGATATGAACCATAAAAATAATAACTACAATAGTAACTTAAAGAGCATAATGTAAAACACAGTATAAATAGTTTGCAAAATATAATATAAAACACAAGTATTACGAATAATGCGTAATTTACAAAATGCGACAACATAAATTTAAATATAAATACAAAAATAATACAAAAGAAGTTACGAAGATTATTTTTACATTAAAATTTGAAGTATTAATTTTTAATATTGTTGGTTGACAATAAATTCAAATTTAAATTTTAATATAAAAATTTGACGAACGCTGCAAAAATATTACGAACGTGTTTATTGCATTTTTCTTTGTTTTGCCTCTTTAAAGGCTACGAAGCGATATCGTACAATGTTTCAGAGTGTATGTGTGTGTAAACGGGTCCGAGCAGCCTATTTGCCAAGCGAAGGTTAAACCGCCGCGCCGGTTTCTTCCAGTCGTATGTGGCGTCGTCTCGCGTTGCAATAACTCTTTTTCTTTGATCCGTCACGTCGCGTCGTTCGTTTCCATTTGCTGCAAGTCGCCGGCGTACGCTAACTCGATATTACGTTTCAGTCATGCGAAAGATGAATATGTTACCCAATCGAGTGTTTTTCTTTTTCCACAACCGCCAATTTTAGCAAAGGAAACGTACTACGTTTGGTAATTTGGAACACCGAAGTATCTAAAAAAGTAATTTGCAACACTGGAAATAATAGGGGCGAATGTCCAATGTTGATCCAACAGGATGTTTCAACTTAATCTACGAACATTTATCACTTAAAACGCTGCAATATTTACAAGTTTTGCAAGAATGTTGCATTTTTACAAATAAAATGAATTAACTCTCGCAGAACTCCAGATTCCTATTCAGAAATACTACACGATTTCGACAAACAGTTTAACTTGTTAAATTTTCTTAACCCCTTGCGCTGGCAACTAATTCGCAGACCATAACAAGTGGTCGAAACGTATACAATAATTCGTCGCTTTCTTTTTCTTTTGAACTCGTAGGTATGATATTACTGGATAGAAATTATTAAAAAGTAATAAACTTATCATTTGTTTTGCCTGGGTTACATTTAAATATACTTAAAACTGAGAAAATGTTGCAATTTGGGACAAAAAATTCTCGAAGTGCGTGGTGCGTCATTCCAGCGCAAGAGATTAATTGTTCACGTTTAAATGTGCTCGTGAGAATCAATTGTTTTTCTTTGTTGTTTTTATTTTTACGATATTTTTAAAAAAGTTGTATTTACTTTTGTCTTAAGGGTTAATATCGGGTGGGTTAAGAATAAAATTTTTCAGATTTTTGGCTACGATTGACCCGGCGTTACCTTTTTTAATATTTCTTCCGTAGAAAAAAGAAAACGCAAAAGAGTGAACTTGCAATGGAAATCGAAATTTAGCGAAATCTGCAATAATTTCAAATGCCTCTCATAGAAACGGGTTTGGAATAGCTGTTTACTTAACCAATAATATTTATTTGTAACTAACATCTATTTAAATCGTAAGAGAAAATAATTTTATTACTTGTTTCTGCATTTTGTACAAGAAAATAGTTACTTGATCATTTTTCAATTGAACTAAAGTTTCAAATATTTTTTGTTTTTTTATTGTATTTTATTATATTTTATATTATATTTTTTTATTATATTATATTACTAAGAATTTGAAATATGTAATGTGTAATCTGTAATTTTTTATTCATTCTCAACAAACTGGTATTCCAAATATTCGTTGTATTTTCTCTAACTGTGTGTACAGAAGTCCGACTCTGTAATTTTTTTTTAAGTAAATTCAGGAAATCAACTATAGTCGTTTCGAAAGTAATTCTCTTGCGAGCCAACACACAACACGCATACGATTCTGTCAGCATTCGACGTAAATTAGATTTTACAACGTTATTGAGATGCTCTGTTGTTTCTACCTCCATACTTTTTACGATGAAAAACGAATTCTTTTTGAGCACTGACTTGATCTTTGGGAAAAGATAAAAATCACAGGAAGAAGCCTGGTTAACTCTGATTTGATTTTGGGTTCGCGTGATTTCGAGAACCGGAGTCATATTTCGAGACGAGCTTCCTTGAATACGATCGTTCTCGAATTCATACCTGTACTCAACGAAACTCGCCCTGAAGCATTCGAATTTTCTGAAACTTGAGGATCCCAAGCCAATTCACGACTCGATTCTAGAAGCGGATAATCGATATTTTTCAAGTTCTTGCGCACCTTTAGTAAAGAAGAACAAGTAGTAAACTTTAGTAAACAAGAATCACAGAAGTTGATCAGCTATAAATTCGTATATCCGAGGCTCAACGTTAATTGGTTTTGCCACGAACAACGAAAGTTATTTATTACACGCGTATTCAATTCTTCTACTCAAACGCAGTGTGTCATAAAAAAAAATGATATCTTTTTATTTTCTTTTTTTTTACTGTGATTACATCAATCATCGTGCGTGGATCGTGCAGTTTTATTATGGATCGTTTGACTCCTCGACAGCTTGTCATTGTAGTAAAAATTTATTGTCAGAGTCAGTTGTCACGCGTTGTAGAAATGCAAAAAGATAGAAAAATAATGACGTTCATTGGCTCGCTCGTTCTCCAGACAGCAGAAGACTATTTCCTCTGGAGAAATTTAAAATGCAAGTCTGCGCAGCTAATTGAACCCCTTAGTTCGCAAGTGAATTAAGTTTTCTTAATGCTAAAATTGTCGACGTTTAAAGTATAAAATTTATTTTTAATCTAATATTGAATTAAAAATAATTTATTGCTTTAATTATAAATACACCATTTATTGTTTATTATAGTATTATATTTATTAGTTATATTATTAATTTATTATTATAATTGTTTTTAACTTAGTATTAGCATAAAATTATAAAAAATGTGCTAGAGAGATTAAAGTGCAAGGAACAAGAAATATAAGATTTATAATACAAGAACAAACACAAGCTTCTATTCTACATATTTATTATAAAATCGTTCAAATTTCCAAATGTACGTATATTACAATAAATAAATTTTATATAAAGAACGAAATATATCAAATTTGGAAATTGAATAATAAACTAGGATTAGATACACTATTAATATTAATATAAGATAAAATTTTTATTATTAAATGTAAAATCATTAAAATAAAATAATATGGCGCCTTTTGATCTTATTAGGGAAATTTATTATTTAATTTGATAATCCACGATAAGATATACTTAAATTTTATTTATGTATTGTTATTAATATTTATAAATAAAAATAATATTTTATATCAAAATATAGCATATTTAAGGAAAATCATACCACTTTGATAATATTCTAGTGTAAATATTATAAAAAAATTCGAATTTTCGTACGATACTTTATAACAAATTAAGAACATAGCTTTATTTATAAGAAAATTGTAATAATATAACTTCAATGGAAAACTAAACTTTACCAATGATAAGAAAACGAATAATCAAGTGTTATCATTGACAATTGATTCTTGTTTCTTATTAACATAAGACAAAATATACACGAGTGGAATTGGTAAAAGAAGTAAGTATAACATAATAAACTAATGTTGGATTTACATATGTCATTAGTCAATTGAAGAGTTCGATTGTAAACCAACCATAACTGAGTAGTTAATTCCCTTATGACAGGTTATATAGTAAGTAAACACGAATCCAGAGTCCACTCAAACCCATGCAAAGGAGCTACGATTTGTTATCGAAAATTTCATTTTCGATTAAATATTTTAGTTTCTGTATTATTATTTCATAGTTAAAGTGTTAAACTATAGTTAAACTATTTATACATAGTTAAAGTTTTGTATTATTATTTCATAGTTAACGAGTGCACTTATAGCGTATAATAATAATAATGTATTATAATAATATAATAGTAATAGTACAACGAAAGAAATTTTTAACTTATTCTTATTATTTATGATGTAAATTTATACCAAAATACATACATACACGTCTCTTAATAAATTTGTCCACCTGACGTTTAAACGTTGTAATAATGTGATGTAAAATTTGATTTTATATCGACGTTCAAGAATGGTATTATGAAACGTGTTTACAGACGCTGCATCCGAAACACTGAAAAAAAGTGTTGTTCAAAAGTTTCCGTGTTGCCGGTTCGATTGCATTTTCCATGCAAAGACTTGATTACGCGCGTATGTCGTAGTGATAGATTATCATCGTTCTTGTTTTTGTACTTTTAGTGAATTGTGTTTCATGGAAATTGTCTTGTTATCAACGATGTTCCATCAACGCGATTGATAACGAGAAAAGGCGACGAAAAGAAAAAAAGGAAATGAAAAATGGACTGCATAAAAATTCCAGTACTTTTCTTATAATTGTAATTATGAAAATTGCAAGTTGCTAGCTCTTTGACGATTATTGTTTTATTTATTAGATATTGGAAGGAGTAACATATTTTATTTATTTTACATATTTAGGGGTATTATGTATATTTTGTAGAATTTTGGGTAAAACAGTAGCGTAAAAATTTACAGTTCATTCGTAATGGTATTTGAACATTTTTACGAGCATTATATGCGTTGTAAACATGATTACATCGGTCAAGTGCGAAAAAAATCTAAAAGTGTACATAGAATATTGTAGAAATCTGAAAAAAAAAAAAAAAAAAATATATATATATATATATAAATTTTTAATATAATTCGTTTTAAACAAACTGGTATTCCAAATATGCTGCACTTTCTCTATATATTGAAGAATGATAAAAAATTATTATTGTTTTCCTCGTGCATAGCTCATCAACAATATAAATGAACTTTTATACACTCTTGTTCAAAAATTTCAGAATACTTCTTATTTTTAACTCCTCAAACTGAGTCGCGAACGTTCTCAGTGAAATTTCACTCGTGAATTTTTCGAAACAAATTTTTATTCTTCCTTTTCAAGGTTTTCATATTCAAGAACTGATTATATAATAAAGCAAAGGTTTCGTTAATTGATCCAAAATTTTTTTACACTTTTCTGGAAGCTTGCGAGAGTACTAAAATTAATTTTTTTCCTTTCCTGTGCTTCAGTATTTATTGTAGACGATGAAGTTTCTCGATTCGCGCGTGTATTTATAGGAACGAAAGAAATTTGCATTCGTTTGCCTTGTTATTTCCAAACTAATAACGTTCGAAAATCATATTAGTAAAAAGTTCGATATACACTCTCGCTCAAAAATCTTGGAACACTTTTCATAATTGACAGGTAATAAAATTTTTCAACTGTACATGATTGTTTAATTGTTGATGTATATATTAGTCCTTTGCTCTCGACAAACTTTTTTTGCGTTGTCTACCAGCAATTTATTTATGAAGCATCATCACTTCAAATGAAATGATATATTGGAAATATACATATATACCATTCAAATGGTATTTAACACGAAATTTCGTGGATTATATCTTTTTAACATGTGATGTATTTCAAATTTAAAGCAATCATCAACGTTTATTGCAGGTTATAATAAGTATAATGTACAAGAGTTAATAATAATATAAACTATAATATAATATAATATAATATTTATAATAATATAATAGCATATTAATTGTAATTTAACAATTATATTTATATTCATACTGTATTATATTCAAAATAATAAAAAAAAAGTAATATATCATTTCTCTGTTTTCTCTGAGTGACAATTTAAAGGACAAAAAATTGACTCGAAACTTATTGCAATATCTGAAGCATTCTAATCTGTACAATAATCCATAAACCAGTCTCGAATCGCTGATAACCTATATAAATGGTCAATTTTAAGTATTCAATGAAAAAGAAAAATATATTGTAATATAATATTATAATAATAATAATAATATATAAGAGTTAAGTATAATATACAAGAGATACATAATTTCAATCTCTGAAAAAATAATATCTTCCACCATTTTTTGAACTTTCGTAAAAAGTCTAGTTTATGTGAATTATTCGGAATTATGTGAATTATCAAGTGTCAATTGACTTAAGACTATCTTGAGAGACTTCTTCTTTCTGAAATTCTTTTGTTCTTCTCACATTGTTATTATAACTTTCACTCTAGGCGTCTGTTCAGATATTATACATGTATACGTTCAATATAATTATATAATTGTCAGCAAATTGTGAAAAGAGAAAGTTCGAGTTGTCGACTAGATTTACGACGTCCCCTCAGAAAAGACAGTCGAGTGCAAAGTTGAGTTAACACTAATAAAATGTAACTTAATCCTTTATGATCGACCGTCCCTTCTGAGAGGACATCGTACTTAAATCTAGCCAACAAGTCGAACTTTCTCTTTTTATAATTTGCTGATAATTAGAACGAACGTATATATATGATGTTATATATGTGATACGTAATACATAATAATCTGAACAAACGCCTAGAGCGAAAGCTATAATAACAACGTTAAGAAGAATAAAATTATTTCAGAAGAAGAAATTTCTGAAGATAGTCCTGAGTCAATTGACATTCAATAATTCGCACAATTCTTATTGCTTCTAACGAAAGTTTGAAAAATGATGGAGGATATCATTTTTCAAGAGATTGAAACTATGTATCATTAACTCTAGTATATTATACTTGTATCTTCAGCAAACCTACAACGCACGGGTTGATGATTGCCGTAAATTTAAACGATGTCATATATTAGAAAGATATTATCAATAAAAATTTCGTGTTAAATACCATTAGGATGATTATTTTTTAGGATGATTATCCAGTTTTTGCTACGTCACGTCACCTGTAAAGAAATTGCTGGTAGATGGTACAAAAAAAGTTTGTCGAGGGCAAAAGGTTGATAGATTCTGGTGCAACTTTTCAATTTTCAATTCCGCCAATTTTGTAACAGACGTGGCAATAATTGTCCCAAGATTTGTCAGCAGGAGCTGGCGTAAAGTGCACTTTCGTAATTCATGTGCCGCACGTGACACGAATCGACGATCGCCAGGAAATTATGCGGAGTGACGCACGCGATTCATAATCAACGGCTCGGATTGTCGAATAATTCCTGGTGACCGCCGATCGTCGATGGAGATCTCGCCGCGAAAAATCTTGCAGCAGAGATCTCTCGCCCCCCGGAGCCACAATTACCAATCAGCAGGGAGCATCGAGCACGCGAGAATTGGCACACCGCGTGCGCGCACGCGAGCTACGCAGACTTTCGCGCAATCACAGAAAGAACCGGCGACGAGAGTCGTCGAAGGTAACGAGGAAATCGAGGGGGGAATATTAATTACGCGCGTTTCTCCGTGTCCGGCAAATTGGATTTTCTAATTTGCGCGAATCGATCGACGATGCACCCAGGCCGGGATATATATACCTGTATATCGGGCGTACACGCACGCAATGGCCACTTCAAATATTACCGAGCCATCGGTGCGCGCTGTGCAGCCAACAGTTTCGGAGTGATCGATCATCGAATCCCGGCCTGGGCGAGCAGGCAACACGCACGCGAGCTCGAAAGTATCGAGACAAGTATTCGTATGTACGTGTGTGTTCATCGGGGATCAAAAATGACAGTTATCCCGAAGATTTTTGCGAAAAAAAGGAGCCAATAACTGAAGTTTGTTTGTTATTCGAGTCAAAACGATCCGAAAATGTGGAGGGAAATTTTTCCAGAAAGCTACATACATGATTACAAAATTTGACGTTCGGGCGAATGACAGTTATAAGCAATTGAAAATTTTCTTTTGACGATGACTAATTAGTAGTGATGGAGGCAGATTTTCAGTTGCTGGTGGATTGGATTGTGGATCTTTGTAAGGTTTCAAATTTTTATATACACAATTGAAAAAATATTGAGCTTGAGCAGGTACTATGCGTAAATATGTTATAACAGGTATTTTGTATATTTATATATTTATATATTGGTATATATAATATTTCATATATATATGTACCAATTTATATATATTATATATATTGTACCTGTAAATTTCGTATATTTTTGCAATGTTTCCATTCTGGAAATATTCGTATGTTTAAATTTCTTATAAATGAATAAATATCCATAGTTTACTCGTAACATAAATACACACGTAACATAATCTATTGGTGAAAGAAATTTCATTTCAATTGTAACAGTTATCGACGAAGGAAATCATCTATTACGATAATTCATAATAATACAAAGAGACCAAAAATAACTATATAGTTATTCCAGAAATTTTTACGAAATTTGACAACTGAAATTTGCTACTACTGTTTATTATTTGGATATCGATCTTAAATTGCAAAGAAATATTTTTCAAAAAATTACGTGAAAAAATTTAATTTCTTGGACTACAAATGATAATTGTAAGTGGTTGAAAATTTTTTTCAATTGCTGATAATCTATCATTGAAGGAAGAAATTCTACATCGGTCGTGTAAAGTGCAAAGTGTAAAATTGTTTTACATTTGATCGAAATCATCCTCCGAAATCGCATTAAATTAAAACATTTTAAAAACAACATAGAGTAGATATCGCGGGAATTAACGAGAATGAAAATAAATTCACTGATGCGATACTAGTATGAATTGAAATCATTGTGAATTCTTTTTTATGAATCACAACTGGTAGGTATTTTTTTTTTAGTTTCATACAGTGTAAAATCCACAAAATTTTTCATTTCCTTTCAATTGAAAAATGCCTCATCTACAGATTAATTTCCAATGTATAAAGTTTTATTTTAATTGCTATTAATTTTTTTTTCTCCCTTACATTAATATATTTATATATTATAATTATTTGTCAATACATAATGTAAATTAATATATTACTTTCAATATACAGGATGTCCCGTGACTCGTGGTTAACCGATTAGGAAGTGATTCTACATGTAAATACGTATCGAAAAGGAAGAATGAAATTTTTTCATTGAAGTTTTCGTTTTCGAGTTTAAAAATTTACCAACTAAAATATTGGAAAATAATATTTGAATTTGGGTAATAGAACAGGCGCGTATAATCGACGCGAGGATATTTTACGCTCGAAAATAAATAAAAAATGTAGAATAAAATGTAGAATAAAATTTTTTCGTTTGAGGCAGAGAAAAGAAAACGAACTTTGAATATGTTTTGTTAACAATTATTTTAAATATACTTGTAATTTTCTATGAAACGTAGAAAAGTTTTATTCTACGTTTTTTATTTATTTTCACAATATATATTTATTATATACAATTATTATATTTTATTAATATTTAATATATATATTACATTACAATATATTTTTCTTTTCATTGACTACTTAAAATTGCATCAACCATTTATAGCGACTCGAGACTGATTTATTGTACAAGTTAGAATGCTTTAGATATTGTAATAAGTTTCGATTCAATTCTTTTAATCTCTTGCGCTGGAATAACATGCCATGTACGTCGAAAATATTTGGCCCAAAATTATAATATTTTCTCAGTTTTAAATATATTATATTATATTACCAGGCGAAACAAATAATAAATTTATTACTTCTCAATAATTTCTAAGTTCAAAAAGAAAGCGACGAATTATTGTATACAATTTAGTCACTCGTTATGGTCCGCAATCAGTTATTAATGCAAGAGATTAAATTGTCAGTCAGAGGAGACAGAAAAATGTTTTCACCCCAGAAACTGCGGAAATTTTAACCACCCAAGGAATAAATAACAGAGAAATGTTATATTACATATTTTTGTTATTTTAAATATAATACAATACGAATACAAATTATTTTAAATATAATACAATATAAATAATTGTTAAATTGCACATCATGTCAATCAATGTCACATTTATGTAAAAAATCGTTCCTCTAAAAATTTTTCTCTTATTTTTTTCCAGATAAAATGTAAACAAAAAAGTTTCCCGTAGATGAAATATAATGTTGGATCCCACGTCCCCTCGTTTCGTGAAAGTTGCACAGGAGCGTACTAGACACCGTTGGTCCCGTGTCCCTTTCGTCGAACCGCCAGAAGCGGGAAGTTGGAGGGAAGAATCGAGAATCCGGTAGGTTATTAGGCAATGCGGTTACTTTGGTATCGATTCAAGAGTCGTGGCTGGAATATCAGTTGTCCCTGTAATTCCGAAGGCAGGAGAGCTGGTACCGAGGCAAGGCGGAAGCGACGAAGAAACGGGAACGAACGATCGGTAGCCGGAATCGATTTGTTTGGATTGACGATGAAGCTACGGCCTCCTCGTGAAGTAACGTTATTTGCACGTCGATTAGAGTTGTCGTGTCTGAGGGTAGATGTTGGTAGAAACAGAAAGAGAGAGAAAGGCAACTCGCGGGAGAGTAAATGTGCTTATTCTGCTTAAAAGAGAGAGCGACACGTGGAAATAAATTTAACGGGGTCGAAGTGACGATAATATCTAGCTTCCCCGAAGGCATCGCTCCATTAATCGATATCGGTGCAGCAGCTCGGTTTCTTTCGCCTTTCAGTGTGAAGTTACGTAGATCGAAACACGAGTTTGCAAAACGGTGAGTTAACCCCTGCCTCGTACACCATGCTTCGTGTCAATTTTTGTACAAATTTTGTTCGAGAATGTTATGCTGTTTCGCGGCACGTACAGCCCCATTCAAAAGTCTTTGGACACTTTCGTGTTTAATAGTCAGTATTTGTCAGATTTATTGGATTATTGTGCACACATATTTTGCAATACAATATATTAATAGAATCTTTATTGTATAAAGTATGTTTTATATTTCTTGTATTTAATTGCATGTACCGTATTTTATTGTAAAGAAATTTATATTGCGTGTTGTATATAATTTATATTTTTACATTGTGTAATTTATATTGCAAATATTGTATTTATTGCAATATTGTATATGTATATAATTTATATTTATTGTACTACTTTTATTATACAAATATAGTATTTGTAAGTGCTATAAAGAAATGTTCTGCGAACATTTATTTTGTAAGACATATGCATAATATTTTTGATAACAAAATATGCCGCCAAAGTTCCGAATAATATTTGTTTTGTTTTCTAAGTTTCTTAAATCTTGAGAATTGCCTTCTGATTTATCTATCATAAGATCTATCGTATAATATATAGTATGATAAATCATATAGAAGGCGAAAAAAGATAGGAACGACATTCTTTCTGTATTCGTGTCTTTGTTTTTCATCCATATAGGTTTAACAATTTTTTGATGTTCGTAATAAATATTTATATTTATATTAATATTTATGTAAATATAAATATTATGGATTATTATATCTATTATATATATATATAATAAATAAATGTAATAAGATTTTATATTTCTTTTTATATTTAAACTTTGAAAAATTATATTTATTGTTTGCTACATATTTCTATTTAAATTTTGAAAAATGGAGTTTTAAATAAACAGATTATCATATTCAAATGGTCAATTACATATTAAAGTAAATTACGTATTAAACTACACGATCAGAGTTATATCTGATTTGTGTTTAATAAAACAGCTAACAATAAGAAAAAAATTGCATGTCAAATTTTAGAAAGTTGTTACAAAAAACGAGCTTTGGTTAATCGTTTTACAATTTTGCTTTCACGAAATTAAAATAGTTCCAAATATTTACAATTTATCATCTTGTAGTAAATTATTTAGAAATGAGTTACTTAAATCTCAAAATAATTAAAATTACTTTTCCTTCCCTTATTATTTTCGAAATAATAATAAATTGATCAAAATAATTTATTATTACATTTAAAATTGTACTAAACTATTATTGTTATTATTATACTATAAATTGTACTTTAAATTAATTCTTCTAAATTCATATAAATTATCATTATACTATTATTATTTCAGATTGTTATTTTTTTATTTTATTCCAAATATCGAAGAATTAACAGAGTTAAGTAAATTTTATTTGAAATAAAGATAAAAATAGAATTTGAAATAACGAATCGTTTCTACTAATTTATTTGCAAAATAACTTAATTTTCGATTCAAATCAAACAAATCATTTGCAAATAATATTTTATTCGAGTTAGTTTATTGAAATAAAGTAACAAACAATTAGAAACTATTTGAAAAATTTTTCGAAGACACAAAATGAAATAAAAAATTGTTTCATTCGATGGCCAAATAATTATATATAATTCAGAGAAAAAAATCATTTACTTGTTCAAATAAACCAACGCAGGATCATTTCAAGATAACATCAAAAATTAAACAAGGTAATATGTTATCTAAATAATTATTTTTCGAATATTTTATTCAAATAATGTCCATGTCTGCTCTATGTAATTTTTGTAATTTTTAGCGATCGATGCATAGGAAATTGCATCGTGATTTTCTTTCTTGATAAACGTGTGTGTACGTACATCGGTGTTGAAAACTGATAACCTTCGGATAAGTAGTTTATTGTTGTCTCGATTAAAGCGAGAGATTGTACAAATATATAGTGAAAAAAATAACTGAACCACACAGGTTTTGAATAAATCCTTCCTCATTGTCAGGTTGCAAATTTTTATGCGAATTCATATTTTTGAAAATATTTAAAAATATAAGTATTTGTACATTTTACACGTTTTCTCTTGCTCATTTTTTGCGCATTCTATGCAATTTTGCGCTTTTAAATTTTCTGTGAATTGTAAAGAACGCAGAGATTAACAAGGTTCACAAAGAACGAACGTAACAGAAACATTTTAGTTAATTAAATTTCTCTAGATAGTTTTAGACTGTATTTAGATTATTTTAGTTAACTCAGTTAAATATTTAATTAATAAATAAAAATATCTAATATTAACAAATCCTATTTTGATTTTTAATTGATTCAAACTTTTTGATAATTCTCGTACTTTTAAATGATATTGTCTTGAAATATCTAGTCACGCTTGTGGTACGAATTATCGTCTTCGTTTAAAAAAAAAAAGAGAAAAAAGAAAATCACAGTGCCACGCTACTCGAACTAGAATTTTACATTTAAATTCTGTAATTTGAAAATTAAAAGATAAAAATCACGTACAATGTTTCAATATCTTACTTATCTAGTGTGATGTTACAATTATAATAATTGTATTTTGAAAACTATGTTAACTAATATATATTTTTGTTATAATAAAATTTAATTCAATTCAGATTTATAAATATTGTATTAAAATATTATAAAATTTAAATTATATTATTATATTATTTTAATATTATATTAAAAAATTTATAAATATTTTAATTACATTAAAATTTATTTCAATTTTTAAGCGTATCATCTTATTTATTATTCGTTATAATTGTAATTGCATTATAAATGTACGTATAATAAATGTGTTAACAAAATGTTTGCAATAAACTGTGCAAGGAAGAAACGAAACCGAGACTTATCTTTATTATAGGTAAATATAATATAATTAATAATACAAATAAATATAATAATAGCGATCACTGCTTGAGTTATATTCATAAAACAATCTAATTCCTACAACATGGAAAATGACTGAATTATCGAATATTGTGTGTTACAGATGAATAAAAAAATATTCACAATTTTAAACAATTATTCAAGTTAATGTCAACTGTGGAAAATATTTTTGCAGTATGATATGTATTTTTACATATTGGCGATGTATTATTTTAATTTTAACTTATAAACTTAAGTATATAAATTATAATACATATTTAGATAAGTATATAATAATATACTTATATACTCATATTAAGTATAATACACTGTAATGTATTACAAGTATAATACTTTATATACTTAAATATATAAGTTGTAAAGTATAATAATATATGAGTGTATTAAGAAATTTGATGTTACTTAATATTAGTATTATACTTTAACATTAGTATTATTTTATCAGCATTATACTAACTATTAGTATTTAGTATTATTATACTTTAATATTAACGATGATGGAGAATGATTTACGCGAAATCCGTAATTACATGCTGTTTATTGCGGGCTATCAGTAAAAATTCACGTAGGTCGATCTAATGAACTCAGTGTATATTTAATGCGATGCCCGAACGGGGTTCGTCACGGCGTTATCTCGATTTGACGTTCTGCGCGATCCGCTGAATTTACGCGAGCAGAAATTGTGTCTCGCGCGAGGCGACCGCCAGCCTCTTGTATCAATAAAATTTGTAAAATTTGGTGAATGCATTTGTGCGTATCCAATCAACGTACGTTGGAATCATGAATCATGTGCGTGTTTATACATGTATATATGCTGCACTATATCGTAATAAAATGAACATGTGTTGACATATATAATATACAGTGAAGATTCGAAACGCAGAAACGCAGAATATTATGTTATAAGCGAGTAGAGGACATGCTTGAATTAAATATCTATATGTGTGTGTATTTTATAATTTCGTGGAATTTCACGGAATTGATAAACTATTAAATTAAAATTGATTCTTAATAGATTCGTTCAATTTCAAAATATTTTATACAACATATGTAATATATTATAAAATGTTTCTATAAATGCTCGAATACTTTTATAAACAACTAAGTATATACTCGTATTACATATCTCTTCTACGTGATATATTTTATAATTTCATAACATTTCAAAAAATTGATAAATTACTGCTTAATTTTAAAAGACTATCTAATCTAATCTCAAAATATTGTATAATACTATATATATAAGAAGATTTTATAAATATTCAAATACTTTCGTGAGCAACTATAGACATATATTTGTATTAAATATTTTCGAAATTTATGTAATTTATAATTTCATGGAATTTCACAAATCTGATTATCAAGTCACTACTTGATTCTCGATAATTTCGAAATATCTACACACATGGCACATAATAAATCAACTCTCTCTTAAGAAGCTTCTATAAATCTTCGAATACTTTACACGCTATTAAATTATTAAATTACTAAGTAAATTATTAAATTATATTGAGTGTACAAATTAATTGATGGCTCTAACAATTAAACTGTTTTAACTTTCGAGTTCGATTCAAATTAATTTTTTGTGCCACTGTTTCAAACGAAATATTTTGTGCATACGCAGTGCTAAATCAGAATAAAATTAATATTAATTTCAGAATTCTATATAACATTAAAAAGAAAAAAAAAAAATACAAAACTAGGAACACAGAATGCTAATATTGCTTGACTTTAAAAATGATCGATTAGAAGAAACAAACTTGCTGTTCCATCTATTGAAAGAAAGTTTGATAGGAACTATTTATTACTTGAAATTTAATGTCATTAAAAATGTCATATATTTTAACAAAGTTCAAAGTGCGATGAAGTTTAAACAAAGTTCATAGAGTTCATCAAAGTTCGATAAATTAACAAAAGAAAATACGTGTCATTATGAACAGTGGCTATTAATATTCGAACACTAAACATTTAATTTAACTATTATAACTTTGTAAAAAGAAATCGTATATAATGATAAACTTGGATTTATTTTAAAGCTCGAAGCCTCTACTTTTCTACAACTGTATCATTCATTTTATTCCAAGATGTTTCTGCACTATGTAGCGGATGACAAAGTGAAGACATTTCTCTTCTTGAAAATGTTATAAATCGTATATTATTTATCATTGTACATTGAAAAAAATTTACGACTTAATCTACAATGGATTTGAAGGTTAAAGCCTCCATTTTATAACATATATTATTTCAAAATTTGCTGTACGATTTTTTTTCCATCATCTTATTGAACTTTAAATATCAAGCGAGAACGAATAGACGAATTTTCATCATCTAAGTCTAATATTCAAGGTTCAAAAAAATCGTGCATCAAGTTTTCGGAGGTTATTATAAAGGACAGGTTTCTATTTTCAAATCCATTGTAGATATAGTCACAAAATGAACAAATTTCCCAATATTTTTTACATTTTACATGCTACAACTTATAGTATTATTTTCGACAAAAAGAGTGTTCTCACTTACGTGATGTAAAAACATTTTATATTAATAAAACAAACGCACGTTGAAAGTGGAAGCTCCAAGCAAAATAAGCCCGAATTTATCATCATGCGATTTTCTTTTTTCTAACAAAATTACAACAGTTTCAATATTTAGGTGTCCGAGTATTAATGCGAGTCACGCGAGAAAGATGAGAATGGCGAGAACGAGACACGAGGATGGGAAACATCGAAGAAACACATCTGGCGTGTTCTCGACACGAAAGAAGACCCGTCGTTCCGTTTTTCCGGGCGAAAAATCGGCCAAAAGTTCATGTATTAAAAGTACCCTACAAGGGCAATAAATTAGAACTGGCGCTCTGCCATTTCAATCTCGCGGATCTTGCACGAGACAAGAACGCTGAAAACTCTTCCAGCAGCCATCATTTTGTCGGCGGCCGACTTGATTAATTGCACCGCGCCAATTGATTGATTTCACCGCTGGGATATTTATGTCAGTCAGCTTTTTCCGAAACACGCAGCCTTCCTGCGTCTTGCTACTTGTTTCTTTGACTACTTATTCAGGCTTGAATATGACAGAAAACGTGCAGCATATTTCGAGTATGGCAACGCCATGGTCTTAAGTTGAATAATGCAATATCATATGTTGAAGCACCAAATAGTACCATTTATATTATATATCATGTATATCTATATCAATCTATATATTATATATATTATTATTAATTTATATATTATTATATTATACATCTATATTACAATTCAAAGAGAAGAACATAAGTTTACATTTTATTTATTTTAATCTGTAAATTCATCACTTAACACATGGACATGAATTTAAATACCATCCTGTATATTATATGTTATAAAGAGTTCTGTGACTTCATATTGAAGGGGATGATACCACATAAATCGAAAATAAAGAACAGATTTTTTTTTTCATTTTCAAGGAAATCAAGTTTGAGAATTTATCAATTGTATTTGAATTTAATTAATTCTGAACCGATCAGAAATAAGTAACGAACAAAAAATTATTCTACCTGTGAAAATAAGTCAAAAGCGTGGAGTGCAATTTTTTTCGCAAGACACTTCGCTTTTAAGACAATCCAATTTAAGACTTTCATAAGTACACGTTTACAAAATCAACATATTCGAACTCTGTCTTCAAGTAAAGTAAGGCCTTGAACAAGAAAATTTTATTCGATATTTTTTATTTATTTTGACAGATAGAATAACCTTCTATTGATTACTCTGTACAGTCCAGAATTGACGAAATTCAAATACATTTGATCAATTTTCAAACTTGATGTTCTCGAAAATGATGAAATAAATGAAAAAATTTTGTTCTTTATTTTTGATATATTTTTTCATATAAGTCATTTCAACCTTCTTGGTTGTACCTTGTATAATGTGAATAGCTTAACAAATATCTGCATAATATGAAGTACACTTATTGAAACAGAATACTATTTTAAAATTTATTTTATTTGATATAATTTATTGATGATTTATTTCAAACACATGAGTGGGAATTATTAATTGAAATAAAAATAGCTTAAAATAATATTTCACGCTTTGAAATATTATCTTGCATCGATTCTTTCAAATATTATTTTTGACGTTTACTGTTTAATGATATTATTAATAATAAATATTGTTTCTAAAAAATAGCTAACTTACTGTTGATGAATCTGCGATGTAGAAACATAACGCATACACAGAATTTCATTCATATGTAAAAATAGACGATGTATTAGAGATTTTACAAATATTTTACCGCACGAATGACGAGAGAAATGTTCATTCCAAATAACTATTTCAAGTTCATTATGAAAACTACATGATTTATACATATTTCCTATATACTTGTATAGATTTCAAATAATATTCAATAATTATTTCAATTAGATCAATGAAACACTGGGTGAAAAATAATCTCTATAAATACACTTCTACAGTCTACTGAATTCATAAAAAAAAAAAAAGAAATGTCTCAAAATTGACAGATAATAATATTTCACCCAGCCCTCTGGACCCGTATACTGTTCTTCCAATTCAAATGGTCACACGAGAAGCTGCGACGCGCGACAGGAAACAACTCGAAAGTGGGAAAATCAATATCCTTTGTAGGGAGCATGGCCGGTCGGGAGGTTAATGCGCGCTCTCTATCCCAAAGAAATATATTTCTGTCTTTTTCCTTTCTCTTTTTCAATTTCTAGTTTAACGGTTTTTTCCAATTTTTGTTATTAAGCTACATTCTCTCTTTTTCTCTTCATTTTATTTCGGATAGTTCCACATGTCCTTCCGATCTTCCGATATCGAGGAGACACGAGATCCAGCATTTCTTTCTATTTATGTTTCATTTAAAAAAAAGAACTGCAAAAAAAACTGGGAAAAGTCGTTAGATTAGAAATTGATCTCTCTCTTTTAACCTAGCTTCGTTTGTCGGACGAATCTCGGTGAGAACGCGAGAAAGGTGAAGAAGCGTCGCGAGTCGACGAGATTGATCTCTGACGACGTACGAAATATTCTACTCAAGAATAGTGGGCGATTCGGGAATTGAAAGAAGAAACGGGCGTACGTAGCTTCGTCCCGGTTTTATTCCAAGCTTCGCGGCCCGCGTTGCCGTGAATTGCGCGCATATAAGTGTGACGTTGTACAACTACCGCTCGGTTGCGTTCCCACTAAAATTACCGCCTCGTGCCTCAACCCTTGTGATACATGTATATACGTGTTCCAGTATGCGAAGAGTGGCCAAGGACGTCGTGGCGAAGCGGCACTTCGGATCAGGTTTGGGCAATTACGAGGACTCCCTTCGTCCATGGTAGCGGAAGGATTAACTTTAATCTTATAAAATCTACGCGCGAAAAACAGAAACAATTTGAGTACAAGAATACTGTCATTCTTTTTCTTCCACATAGATATATTTTATGAAATTTTTAAGTTAAAATCTTCTAAATAGGTTTACAATCTTAAGACTTTTTTATTTTTATTACTCTCCAAACCGAGTCGTTAACGTCCTCAGTAAAATTTCACTCGTGAGTTTTTTAAAGCGAATTTTTATTCCCGAGGAACTTTTTAAAAGTTTGATTTAGAAACTGATTGTATAATATAGCAGAGACCTCGTTAAGCAATCTAAAATTTTTTACACTTTTTGAAAACTGGCGAGAATAAAGAAATTAGTTTTTTCTTCTGTGCTTCAATATTTATTGTAGGTGATGAAATTTTTCAATTCGCAGGAACAAAGAAAATTTGCTTCCCTATTTTTGTTACTTCCAAACTAATAACATTCGAAAATGATATTAGCAAAAAGTTCGATATACACTGTCGCTCAAGAATCTTAGAATACTTTTTGTAATTAATAGATAATAAAATTTTTTAACTGCACTGACAGATTTTTTCTCGTATAAAGTATTATTTAACTTAATAGTTAAGTTAGATAGTACAACTTTCCAATTTTCAGTTCGGCCAATTTTGAAACAAAAGTAGTACTTGCCCCAAAATTTTTCAACATACATAGTTACATACACACATAGTTTAATACTTTTTTTATAAAGAATGAACTGCATCAACGTAAAAAAGACTATGTAATTTCATCTGAAAAAAGTACGCGAAACAAACTGCCTCCTCGAAACAGAAGAAACTGTATTTGAAACATTTTTCGAACAACGAACGGTTACGAAGATAATTACATTTGTTGATTAAAATGGGAGAAAAAAAAATATACAAAATCCTGTATATATTTTTATGATTATATCTTAATCATCGCTCTGGAATGTCGTTAATTTTTTTTGAACGATGTTAATTTTTTCTTAAATGGCTGTTAGTGAAATAACTAAAAGTGTGATTATTTGGACGCGGGATTAATATTTTATTTATAATATTATGATTGCTATCAACGCCAGCACTATGTTGTAGTTGCGTTACTGTTATTCTTACTTTATTTCAGTTTAATTACTTTATTTTTATTTAGTCATTTTCTTGTTTTTTTTATCGTTAGTTTTTATTATATCGTTATAATTATGTTACAGTAGAAGTTTGTCTCGTCGATGAAAAGTAAAATAGAAAATAAAATAAAATGATAGTTCATACACAAAGTTCATGTACGAAATAACAGAGACAAAAGTGTTCAGTTTTATAAAGCAATCAGTATTAAATGAAATAACCAGTTTTTTAATACTAATTCTGCTGCAATTTTTGAATATTTTTATTTCAATTTTAAACTCATTGTCAGTTTAGCAAACAAAGAAAAATGTAATATTGTAATATTTGAAAAATGTATTTAATATAAAATTTAATGAGGAATCATGCATGTTAATAAGAATTTTTTTTATATTTCATTTAAACTTGAGATATTTTTCAATTTTTGGATCGAAAATAATTGCTTATAAACGTATTGTTGATTTATCGTTTAATGAAACATAATAATCTTATTATTTTTCAGTAAAATACTACATCTTGTACTTTAATAAATTCTTTTTTGTAATCAGGACTAATACATATAGAAAAGTTTAATACAAGAAAGACCATCTGTCACTGTCAAATATTTTGTTTGAATAATAGAACGCTCGAATAATAAGTTCGAATATCGAAGGTTCTATTATTAAAAAATATTTTTATATAATATTTTTCATCTTTGAGTAGGTTTTTTTCTTCTTTGAAGAATGATCTGTTTAGTTTGAAGGAACATATATTATAATGCAAATCGTTTTCTTCCTGATCATATTTTTCGAGATTTAGATGTTTCTATTTTTCATTTTTTAATATCTTTTTAAAGTTGAAAGGTAAGAGTCCATCGACATTAATAACAATATTGATCCAATCATTTAATTTCGAAATACATATTATGATTCACAAATTTGGTGGTTGTTTGCTATTCCAAAGAAGGATATGCTTGAAATTGAATAGCAAACAGTAAAATATTGCAGTCGAATATTGCAAGATAAACATGTTTATGTTCATTATGATCGTTACGTGAAAGTCATCATGTGGATATCAAAGTGCCTTTCGGTTTCATTCTTGAGAAATTATCAAGTTGCAAAAATTTAAAGCATCAACAATTTTTTATTAAGTATACAAATACTTTCTACACTAGTAGAATACTTCCTAGTGTATAAAATATACTTCAATTGAGAGTTTTTAACTCCAATTTTTTTTTTTTTTTTTTTTTTTGATTATAGACAATAATTAACAATACAATTAATTACAATAATTAACTACATGTATAGGAATAAAGATACATTAAACAATTTAAATATCTCAGTTATAGATCGCAAAAGGATATCTACTAAACAATATTGATAAAAACAACAGATAATATTGATTAATTCAAGTAATTCTATATTGATACAAACAGAATAAAAATTTCTTCACGATTAGTATTCTACCATGATCTTGAAGATTGAAATTCTTTCTTAATGATCAAAACTTGAAGTTCTATAATTTTTTTTTTTCTTACTGTTTTATCCAATTTTATTCAATTAGAATTTATCGTTTTGACGCATATTTCATTTTCACACAAAAATTCAGAACATTATTTATTTTTTTGGTAAATTTCTAGTTTAGTGATTTTTCCCAATTTTGGCTATTTTGCTAGTTTACAATTTTTTTAATGTAACATTAAAAAAAATATTGTCATGTTATATAAAAAATATACATTTAATATGACAAAAAAGTAACAAGAACTATTGCAATTTCCGCCAATTGATTCTTTGTCTTTGTGATAAGATAAACTTCTTATTAAAGAAAGCGAAAAAGAGAAACCATCGCTAAACTAGAAATTCTTTTTAAATACAAAACTATCATCTACCGAAAATATGGATGTACACATGGATGGGTTTTTACCATTTTAGAAAAAATATGGCGATAACTATCATTTATGTTAATGTATCAAACAAGTTCTAAGGTATCGTTTTAAACAGAAAATTTCAATCTTCAAGACTATTGTGGATTTAGTCGTGAAAAAAATTAAAACGTTTTCGGAGAAAACCTTAAAACAACAAGAGCCTACTGAAGTCGTGAAAAATATTTTTTATTCCAGAGACGTTTGAATTTACACAGTCTTTGAGAAAAAAAAGAGTATCCTCACTATCTCATCCGCTACATGATGTAAAATGATCTTCTAAAAAAAAAACGAACTCACAACTGTTAAAATATTTAAAATGAGACGAAGTGAATTGTTATATGAACTTTTTTTTACGAAATTGTATCACTTTAAATTATGACGAATTAGAGAGATTTTTCATTGTCATTGGCACAGTTATGATGTCAATAACTTTCTTCACTGATGTCAATAACTCACACAGTGACAAGAAAGTTAATTTTTGAGATTTGTGCTGTTTTCGAATTCATGGCTTCATTCTTTTTTCCACCGCTGACGGGCAAATATGCGTTATCCTTCGCTCTGCCTCCGACTTCAGCTTTCAACGAAAACACCCTCTGCTAAATCACCTAGGTCTAGGTGGAATAGCTGTTTCCAAGTAGCTTGCATCTCGCCCTCGGTCGAAGACAAATTGATATTGCATCCAGCCCCGCGAAACTTTACCTCGAACGAAACTTGTAATACGGGGGCGAATCGAACAATGGAATCGATCTCGAGACGATGCTGCACGATGCGTATCGACGTTGGGAAAAACATCGTTCGTGTATCGTCGAAATAGAGGCTGACAATATAGATCGAGGGAAAGGAGGAAAGAGTCGTTGTATTAGAAGTGATCACGCGAACGTCTGTGATGATCCAGCGATTTTTCTCGCCCCGAGGACGCCCTCGATCTCGTAGATTCACTCGCTCGGTATTTCACGATAACAGAAGTACGCAAAGACAGGAATAAATAACACAAGTTTTCGTTTTTTCCATAGTTCGACCCGCCGTAAATTCGCTTCGATCTTTTTAAAAAACTTGTTGGTTAATTATTAATTGAGAATCTGGTATTCATTTTTATCAACTTCGAGTAAGTTAGCGAAAGAATGATTTAATTAATAAATTAGTATAAATTGTTTAATTCTGCAAGATAAACAATTATTGCTTCGACTTAGATGTTAGAGAGAGGAATACGATTGAAATAATTGAAAGATGTATGTATGCAGGGCGTTCGATCTTGTAATAGAGACATTAATAAAAAGAGATAATCGATTTTTTAATATTACGAATATTTTAGTTACATGTTCGATTTTCCTAACAAACAAAATAACAAATATGAACAATTTTTTCTAACTTTAATATAGTTTACTAATAATAATATATTAGTAATATTTTAAATAATAATATATTGGTAAATATATAATAATATATTTATTACTTAAAATAATGATAGTTTACTAATATTTAATTTGTGATCTTGTAGCTTTTTAAGATAATTTTGAACTATTCAACTATTCAAGATGTCACATCAAGAGATTTGTAAGAGTGTTGTATCTTTCGTTTTAATCTGGTATAAAATCACTGAGCCACTGAAGGTCATGACAATTTAGAATTAGATTACTTAATTTTGCAATTTCTAACTTATTTTATTACTAATCGAAACCGTAACATTCTGTTACGAAACGTGTAAAATATAAGATAACGTGAATTATTGTAAATTTCGGTTACGCAATATAAATTATTACAGTCATTTATAATTCCACGATACTGCGTTTAAGATTAAAAATCGCCGTAAATTCTCGATGGAATTAAAATTTGGACCCTTTGTGTGGGTCACATCAGTGTAATAAATTATCGATGTCCTGATTAATTGCACGTTTTGCTGAGAGATTAGGATCCAAATAGTGTTGAAATATAATAGTTTCTTTAAGAAACAACATATTTTTGACTGTATTTAAATGAATTGCTTCGAGCATGCACTGATTCGTTATAATATCCATTCGATGTAATAAACCTAACCTAACCATATTTGTACTAACATGAAACGAAGCTAAATCAAGCAAATAAAGATATTTATAACTTTGAAAAAACGTTAGTTGTATACAAAAATATCTCCCTGGTGTACGCTTTTGTACAGTTTGCAGATCTAACCTAATTCGTACCACTTGCAACAAATAGTTCAGGCAAATGAAAAATATTCGCCATTTTGAAAAGTTATGTAAAAAGAAAAGCTGTGCAAAATATTTCCATGATGTACACTTTAGTACACCGTATAGAACAACTTAACTTCACTTGTATCACTTGCAACGAATTTTTCTTTTACAGGAAACTGTGAATAACACTCTCAATTTTAAAACAATTGCGTAAACTTACGTCAATCGTGCGAAATATTTTCATGGTGTGTACTCTTGTGTGTTATAGGCCAACCTCACTCGTACCACTTGTTTCGTATTAAACGAAAAATGTTCGCTTTGAGAAATCTATTTCTATTGTATCACGCGATTGCTTCATTTATATTCCTCTTTATATACATATTACACATTATAACTAAAACAAAAAAAAAGAAATATCAAAAATATATGTACCTACATCTCTCTCTTGCTACAAGATCCTCAATTGAAAAAATGGATCTCCAGTTCGTTATTTTTACTTTCTTCTTTCTTTTTTTCCCTCTCATTTTCTTTCTCTCTCTCTCTCTTTCTTCCGTTTGATCGTCGCTGGAAATTAATATCGAGATTTCTCTGGGCGTCTTTGTTCAAAACGAAATCTCACGTAATTTCAATTTAATTAGAGAGAAAGCGTGAGTTTATTCTTTCACAGAATCACAGTAAGAGAAAGAGAAAGAGAAAGAGAAGTGGAAACAAATCGCTTTTCGTCGAGAGAGAGAGAGAGAACTGGATCGATTTTCGCGTTTTCGTTGATACGTTTAAATCGGGGTCTCGCGGCACGTAGGTATGCGTGTCAGCGCACTCGTGACCCATCTCGTTCTTCGATGACGTCATTGCTCGCTGGCGTAAACCTGTGACGAATATGGCGGGCTCGAGAAACGGGAGTGGCAGAGATCTTTTAACCGAGCACTCGACAGGGAAACGTCATCGGAGCGAGAAGGGTGGGGTGGAAAAGCGTAGAGTGGGGAGAGGGGGCGAGAGTGAGTCAGAGGTGAAGGGGGAAGGGAGGGGGGAGAGGATGGCGTTCAGGCTCGACGAATTTACATCCTGTCGTCGATCGTTTGATCGGCTCGCGACCAACCCGACGCGGCTAGTTCACCCACGAGAAATTAATTGCGAATTTTACGCTGGCTGCTTTCAAAGGACGTCGCGGAACCGGGGAATTTCACCGGCCAACTATTTTCGAGAAATCCAGCTCTCGTGTCTCTTGCCCCTTCACTCCAGCCCTGTCACCCTCTCGCTTTCCCACCACTCCCACTACTGATTCCAATTAGATTTTTTAAGAAGATTCGGTAATTAACCTCTTGACCGGGGAATATTTTTCTTATCTCTGAAATAGCCACACACACATGTACATATAGACTTCAGTCATTTATGCTTTTTACCAATTTTTATTGATTGTATTAAGTTAAGAGGCTCGTTTGAATTGTATTATATTTTGTATTGAAAAAATTTGGAGCTGTTCAAATGACTTTTAACGACTTATTGTGTCTTGTATCTGATTGTTGAATCATTATCATTATCATTACTATTATATTATATTTTATACTTTATTAATAAAATATATTATATATTGTTATACATTGTTCAATACTGAATGTTTAATGGAATATATTCTTTCTACCAAATGATCTCGAACGTAAGAGGATTAGTTAATGATTGAAACACTCTTCAAAGCCAAAGTCGCAATTCTATAGTTAAATACCTTATCTTATTAGATAAATAGAGTATGGATTTATGTGTTTCTGCATTTATAGGAAATTCCACGCAATATGAAAATTTAGTAGTTTGAAAGAACTTTTAATTCAGATTTCTATATTTCTTGTTGAATACTGAAACGTACGAATTTGTGTAAAATCTGCGGATTTTTATGCATTTGTAAGAAATTTCAAAATTAAAATTTCACAGAATACATTCAATATTTGAAATACATTCATTATTATGAAAATAATATATAAAATATTCGAAATATAATATTTAATGTTCGTAAAGCAATTTCTTATATCCAGTGTACGCAAAACAATTTTCAACTCACAATCAGAGTTTTATTTTTCTCCATTGCTAAATGTTAAAAACATTAGCTTACATACAAATTTAAGTGGATTGTATAAAATAATAAATTTTTCAATTGAAACAAGAGTTATAACTTTTTAATATGTCAATATAAAAAAATATAAAAAATACTTAAAATATAATGCTTTTTAGAATTCCCAGAACATAAAACAATTTCCAGTCGAGCTTCTATTTCTTTTTATATTTATTTACATAAAAAACTATAAATAGTCTACAAATTACTTATGTATTTATCGGAAATCTTCCGCAGCGTAAAAATTCCACAAAATGCGCATAAAAATTCGCAATGAGAAAAAAATATATTCAAAATACAGTACTTTTTATAAAATCCAATACGCGAAACAATTTTCGATCGAGCTTCTGTATTTTTCAATCACATACTGAAACGTGAATTTGCATAAAAACACGTTATAGGTAGTCTGCGAATTATTTATACGTTCGTAGGAAAATTTCCATCGCGAGATTCCGCGGAATGCACATGAAAATTCGCGCGAGGAAGATAGATAAAATAATTGAAAATATAGTGCTCTCTATAAAATCCGGTACGTGAAAATAATTTTCGATCGAGCTTCTATATTTTTCAGTTGCCGTACTGAAACATATGAATTTGCATAAAAATCCGCAGTCTAATTGTACAGCCCGTGGCCTGTATAAAACCGCGAATCTTTCGATTGGGACAGAAGCTGTAAATGTCACGCGTTCCCTATATTTTTCCAGCGGACACAGCCATTCGTCATCGAATCCGCCCATTTTTCGAATTCGCCTGTTCCCTCGAGTTACCTCGTTGTAACGATCCAGCGACAGAACGCTGGACCTATCCCGAAATCTCCGGTGACGTTTCAACGATAACGCGACACACAGATTGGTAATTAATCACGTCGATTAATCGATCGGGATCTTGATTCAGTCTGTACACGCAAATATGTGGATCGTCATATTGTGACATGTTTATGACACTCGGCCCAGTCGGTGATGCAAACTTAATTACACATAATAGCGCGACAGAACGTCGCCTCTGTTAGGGGGCAAAAATTAATCATGCTCGCGGCATTGTGCTATACGAGTGGTTAGTATGCGTCTATTCGATTTGTCTGGCTGTGAGAGAAAAAAAGAAAGGAAGGAAAGTTACGAGTAAGAGAAATGGAAAGTTTGGGGGAAATAGCGGACAGATATTTTGGTAAATTAATGATTATTGAGTTGACTATTATTAATCCTGTTATTCAAATTTTCCTCGAATTTATGACCTAAAATGGACATTATAATTCAGCAAGTATTAGATATTATGATTTTAAACATGTACGCGTTGCATGTGAAACATTTATTAAGAAAGTAAGATTGTTCTTAATCCACGAAGATCATTTTATTTATATTTTCAACCGATTTATATTATCAAATTTTAATCGTTAATATTAGCTGAATATTTTCTTTTATCTAAATTTTACAATTTTATGATAATTTAAAGAAATTATTGTATTTATAGAATTATATCTCTTTCTTTAATGGATTATTATATATATTATATTATATTATATATTTTCGAATATTATAAATAGACGATTTTCAACATGACAGGAATTTTGTTGATTTGACGAAACATTTTTTTCTGCTTTTCTGTACACGATTTTCAAATGTTACGTTCGCATTTTTCAGTTTTCTATTTTATTAAAATCGCAAATCAAATATGTATTGCAATTTTTCCTGACAATTAATGAAGGGGATAATACTGGAAAACGATTAGTTCAGAGAATCTCCGAGGTGTTATAAATGATTTTTAGTGTACAGACATTTAATTTCATGTTTTTCTATCCTTACTGATTTTTAAACTTTTGTTTGCAAAAGAATTTTATTGATATAAATGCGTCTGACGTTTATAAAAAAACCTACCTCAAAATATAGAAAAATTGAAAATTATATTATTTTGCACAATACATTGTCGTAAAGTTGTACAACATAAATTTTGTTTCTAAATTTTTGAAAATTTTTCACCACCATAATATAAGCAATGAAAAACAGCACAACGTTCAGTTTAACTGTTTTTGCTGCTCTTTAAATGTTTCGTATATTATACAAATATATTTATATTTATTTTATTAGTATTTTATTATTTCGTGTATTTATTTACTTATATATGTATATAAATAAAATATAAATATAAATATAAATATATAAGTATATTCATATATGCATTATACCAATTCATGTATATGTTCAAATGTTTATTATACGAATATATTTATAATAATATGAAAAATCAATTTTTCTCTGGAAAGTTATTTTCATCCCAAGAATAGTGTTTCAGGGGGAAAAATGTTCTCTCGTTACCATTGCGTAAATTACATTCTGCAAAATTTCAAATTTTTCTGAATTTTCCAATTGTTAAACTTTCCTTGTTAAGGTGCGTTCACATTTGTTGTCATATCTCACTCCGTTACCCAATGTATCATAGCAAGAAATGTCATGATAAGAAATATAGATAGTATCTTATTACTATCATATATATGAAACGGTTGATATTCAATCAATAAATTATTTTTCATTAAAAGTGACTTGTGTCGAGCAAACATATTTCTTTATCAAAATTTTCACTCCATAGAACAGTTTATATAATATCGTAACAATTACATTACAATAACCAAACTGTTCTGCCGACTGGCAGTTTTAACAACAAAAGGATATTTATGGAGCATAAATTATTTCTAATAAGAGATGACTTATACTGATTCTGAGCCTTCCATGTTATGATCATTATATTTGGCTCGATTGTTTCGATGAATTTTGGAAAAGTGATCTGCTTCAAAAAAAAAATATTTAACATACTATCTGTCTTGAACGAGTATGGACGTCTTCGCGGCGAGCCTTGATTGTCACTCGTTTAACTGGAATGCGAACTAACATTGGACGGTTATATATATGAGTATCAATAAACAGATCTAGAAACGGGTCTTGCATCGAAATGCCTCGTTACCTCTAATTATATAAGCGACACGTTTACAAGTATTAGTATTAAATAGGAACGTATCTTGTACGAGCGTCGAAACGACATGTGCTGCCATACAGTGGGTGAAGAAAGTATTGATGCGTATCTAGCGTATGTTTATGAAAACAAATTACATGTTGGCAAAATCTATTTTCATAAATGGTTCACTATATGCAAGAGTAACGTGCATAATAGCAATTTCCAATAACGAGTCATACAATAATAATACAAGAAATATAAAAAAATTCGAGACTCAAGAAGATATTGAAACGCTTGTAATTCCAGTGCTTAATCTGCGTTTAATAAAAAAATTATAAAAATAAAATATATGCATTCAATTAGAAAAATTATAAAATATTCCTTTGTAAGTACTGGAATGTTATATAGAAAAATATCGCGTCAATATCAGGAAAAAGAGCTCATTTTTAAACTTAAAATATTTTATATCAAACACACGGTAGAGCTGCTAAAAACAACCCCTTGTACAATTTTTCGATTTTTGAATTTTTATATTACTTGTATTATTATTGTGGAACACACAAATTGCTACTGTACATATTACTTTTATATTTATTTATAGTGAACTACACTTATGAAAACAGACTTTGTTAATGTATTATTTGTTTTTACAAAAATATTGCAAAAAGATTAAGTGTGCCAATACTTTCTTGATCCACTATAGATTGCGTATCTTTATGTAATTTTTTGTTTAAAGAAATAAAGTTTAAAAGTTTACTTTCCCTTTATTATTAAATATTATGATATGTACTGTATTGCCAATATATTTTATATGTTTCTATATATTGTGTGTATTTTCCATGTTCTTAAATTTTTTAAAATGCATGAAATTTCTTAAATGTATAAAAATCTATATATAATATAGAAGCCAATCAATATGTCATTTCCCATGAAAAATCAGTTATATCATACAATTTTTTTTGTATTGAAATCTTCAGTAAATAAAACAGTTCAGTTATAATATTCTAATGACTAGACTGTTCCACCAATTCAAAATTTGGATAATGAAAGGATATTTGCATAGCGGAAATTGTTTCTAATGATGAGTGACTTGCATTGGTTGGTTTCTGAGGTCTACAATGGTGCGTTCGAGGCAAACAAACGAATACTCGTTCGTTCATGCTCATTTATTACATTAACACATCAACACTCGTTTAATGAATATTAATGAATACAAGCACGAATTTGGACAAATTTGGTATAAGAGACATTTGTTCGTTCGTTCTAAATGCATCGTTAAAATCTGCACGTTAGAAACGTGTGTCGTTTCTAATATTGCATTGCATCGTGCATTGATTCTTCATCGATTGAGTCATGTTATGACACATAAAACGCTAAATTATATTTTATATCTGATTATATCAGATTACATAAATCATTGTCTTCAGGATTGTATTTGCTGTAACCAGACTTTCACGCATTTTTACACTTTTGAGAACATAAAAAAATGAAACTTGTTTTATCTATCAAATGTTATAGTAAATATTCTACTTTAGATATTCTAAATATATATTTTTATATTATATATATTTATATTTATTATTGTATGTTATTATATATTTATATTACATATTTTATAATATATAATATATATTTTTGTATTATATTTTATGAAATTTATATTATATTATATAAAATGTATATTTTTATATTATACATTTATATGCATTGTTTTCACTGTTTCCTTCGAATTTCCTGTAAATGCACAAAAATTCGTAGTTTAGCTATAACTAACATAAAAGAAACAACGCTTGTCTGCTGTGTTCGTTTCAATAATAAAAATAGTTGGCCATGAAATTAAACATATCGACAATTGAAAAGTATTACTGACTCAAATTATAAAAATTTTGATCTACACCACTATGATTCTCAACGCTGTTATTAAAAAGCTAGGATTAGTTGTTTTTCAAAAACTAAATAGACTCTAGATGACACTAAACTAAATGGACTCTAGAATTCTAAATATGGAAAATCTAGTTTTCTTATGGTAAGAGAAACCAAAAACATTGTGCCAAAAGCCTGATTCAAGCGACTCTTGAACGAAAGAGCCATTAGACAATGTTAAAACTATTAGATGGGTATCGACATTTATGTGTTCAACGGATTTTGATACATAACGGTATTGGTTCGGTATCGAACGAAGAAATCGTTATCGATAATTGATAGCAAATATCTACTTGAAATTTCGATATGAACTTCCTATTGTACTTTAGTATCGGATTGAATCCAGTATCATCGATATAGTATTGGTATCAGTTTCATCATGCCCGTGTCTCACGACGCACGTTGTTTTAACGCTCGCGTGGCTCTAGCCTTAGACCCGGTGCATACGAGAGACGCGATTGCAGTGCAATTCCACGCAGAAGAGGTAAAGACAACGTGAATGTAAAAATATCGCGTCGTCTGTAGAATTGCTAGGTTATCTCATGACGGCAAGAGAAACGAATTGAGGATTTTGCCATAACAGAGTTGTAACTCTATTCTTGACAGTTTTTTTCTTTTTTTTTTTTAGTTACGACATGTAATGTGAGTTAAGTCAAATTAGAAATTAAAATTTGAATCAAATTAGAATTAACATTTAACTGAGAATCAAGTCTGCGTACTGTTGCATATTATGTGAAAGTTATACGTTCTTCAATTCTTTACCATTCTAACAAGTTGAATAATAATTCAATTTATTACAATATAATGATATGATATAATAATTTTGTTTTTAATAATTTTAATGATAATTTTAGTAATAATTTTAATGTAACGTAATTCAAACATCAATTCTGTTCTAATTTACTCGAAGTCCTCAATTGCAACGAGAACTGAACAAAGAAAGGGATATTTTTATGTTTACGTTGATTTTATCTCTCTCGCACCATAATCGCGTCGCTCGTGTGTACTGGGCTTTAGATTATGTATTAACACGTTGATCTACAATGGATACTGATGACCATCGTTTCTATTTCTACAAATACTTCAGAAGAATTAAAATACGACATCATCAACAATGAATTTTAAGACACAAGTAACCAGATAATATTGCAAAACGAAGAATACACTTTCGTACTTTTTGTACTTTATTATAACATAATATTTTTAAATAATTAAGTATTTTAATAATAATAATAATAATATCTTTATAATATAATATTATATAATATTTATATATTGCAATCAATATAATATATTTATACATTATAATTAATGTAATATAACATTAATAATATTTTTAAATAATTAAATATTTCGTTCCATAGACAAAACGTATTAGAATTTCGCGTAACAGTCAACGTGTTAATTAAATTATTGTATGACAAAAATCACTTAATAGACTGACATTTATCAATTGGACGACAATGCGACACATACGACTAGCTATCTTGATCAATATCGTATAAATCAATAACGATTAATTTCAAAGATGCTTTTGACAAGATCAGCTTATTTATTTCCACGACATAGACTGTTTTTCTGTTTCGCAAATTAATAATTCCGCAGAATTATTCTGAAATTACACATCTGTTATAAATACCGATGCAATCCAACAAAGAACAAGCTGGCTTGAATGTCCAACAGTGCGACCGACAAACACGATGTCGTCGCATTTTAAACGTTGTGATTATATGACTATAGAATTTGCTTTGTTATTATCGTTTTGTCGTATGATAATAATTTTATTAACGATATTCAATTGGGAAAAAATCTGAAATGCACATGAATCATTGAAATCAGTTAATTCCGGAAATCGGTTAATTTTCGAAGTTTTGTAAATTTCAGTATCAAAGCACGTTTTATAAAATTAATCTGACATCACGTTTTTAAAATAATTTTTTTTTAATACCAAATGTAATAACGCAATCGATCAAATGATCAATTTAAAAATTTGATTCATCGTTCGTTTAACTTTTGTTAAAAAAAGAAATGAAGATATGTAATTTTTTTTCTTCTTATCTAAAAATTATTTTGTGCATTGTTTTCTGTATTCATTTGGCAATTACCTGTATTCCTCTCGTAAAAGGATTTTATAATTGATCATTTGGATATCAGTTATTTCATAGGAATAGGTGATGTCAAAACTTCGAGTTAGAGATAAATGACAGAAATAAAGATTTTAACAAGTCCGAAAAAAAGGTCATAACGTTAGGCGACACTATATATATATATATATATATATATATATATATATACATATATATATGTTACGGTGAAACACCGAAATCTGGAGAATGTCGACTTTCACCGGTGAATGTCAACATTCACATAGTCGCTTGGTGTATGTCCGAAATATTTGCTAAATACCCTTATTTCTATAATACTGTATGTTCATTTCCCCTGGTTTTAATGGTACAATTAACTTCTCTTCATCATTAGTTTTTAAAACATCAAAACGTTTTAATCGTCTGTAATCCAAAGGTGTGTTGCATTTAATTTTAGCAGAAACCACTTCAGAAAGTATTTTAGAATACTTTTCTTGAGAAAAATAAAAACATATTCGATCTTTCACCGACGTATTTGGTATCTGTTGACATTCACCGGTGAAAGTCGACATTCTCCAGATTTCGGTCATTCACGGTAACATATATATATATATATATATATATATATATATATATATATATCAGGATATGAAATTGACTTATGAGAAATTTGACTATAGAAATTTCATCTATTTATTGTTAATAAAAGATTTTGCAAATTTAATTATTTATTTTTTCAATCGTGAATATTATTTTTTCATCATTACGTCAACCAAGAGACAAATTAAATTGGAAAAATAAGGGACGAGGATTAATATTATACATGCTGTCCCTGGTGAGAGCGTGTAGAGAACCGATAAATTCAAGGAAAAAAGTCTCTTAGAGATTTGTTCTATCTTGGAGAAAATCGTGAGAAAAGAAACGAAAACACTTATTCAGTTTCGATGCCAATCAATGGCAGCTGCAGTGCACCAAACATCACTAGAACAATTAGAATGATCAATATTCGATGTGATACTTGCATTGTTGCAAGTAACCATCCTTTTGAACAGTATTCATTAAATAGATGATAATATGGATGACAAAATAAACGATAACATGAATAAGTGTAGGTAAATAAGTAGATAAACGAAAACCTATATGTTTCTTTTCTCGCGATTTTCTTTAACATGAGGCAAAAACAAGAGGCAAATTTTTGAAGGACATCTTTCGTTAGTTTGTCAGTTCCACAATATTTAAGCTTTTATCCTGGGAAATCATTTTTATATTATCTACCAGTAATCTATTTACGAAATAATAAATGAAGTATAATACTTCAAATAAAATGATACAGCATTGTAAATAATTATCCTGTTCGAGTGATATTTAGCAAGAAATTTTGTTGATTATATATTCCTAACGTGTAACATCGTTATTCAAGCAATCGCCAAGTATATATATGTATATAGAAGTTAATGATACATAATTTCAATCTTCTAAAAAATAATTCAGATTCATCATTTTATAAACTTTCGTAAGAAGCAGCAAGAAGTTTAGCTTGTATGCATTGTTCCAAATTATTTGAATTATTCCAATACGTGTCAATTGACTCGCGACTGTTTCTATCCTGAAGGATTTCTTCTTTGGAAATTTATGGAAAAATATCTATTATTGTAGAATTGTCATACTTAGGGACACTTTCAAACCGCGTTCTCACGAAACGGATATTGCAGAATCTGCATGATAAACGTTCCACGGAGAACTTTCATTATATAGATAAAAGTTACTTTTGAACGTTTAATTGAAGATTCATTTCCATATTCGAGTATTATTTATCGAATGGCGCTCCATCGGTGTTTGCTACAAACATCGTGAACTTTGTTAATATTGATGAACAAAATTATCCGTTCCACCAAACAGGAACATTTCGTAAGTTTCATTCTGTCTGAAACTTTTATTTTTAACAATATTCCCGTTTTGATCGTAACTTGTCTCTTGAAAAAATGTTCCACGATCCATCCGTTTCAGATAGAACCTGTTTGACAGTTTCCTTAACTTTTTCGATTCCTGGTTAACCGACTCGTCCTGATAATCGCGAATTTTCGTCGCTGGACGTGCTATTTATTTATTTACCGAAGCGAGGCGCGAGCGTGTGCAGTTCGCGTGAACGCTCGTCGCGTCCGTGCATCATCCGCATGAGGGAGAGGGAGGGAGGGGGGAGATAGTAGAAATCGATACGCGATAACGGAGCAATAACGTCTGTGCAAAACACATAACATTAACGTGCGGTTTTTACGCATGCAAAGCGCGTAACAACAGGGTAACGCGATCGGCTATGATTATGAGTAATGCAAGTCTCTGGACTCAACGCGGCGGAAATCCACGACGGTTACGTATTGCGACCTGTCCGTTCAAGATACGCTCTATTTCAGAGATCGCGAGATTTCTTGGATTATGGTTGGACCGTTCCCAACCACTTCTCTCCGCTCTTTTGTTTTTATATCTCGGAGGGTACTCGGCTCGAATTCCACCGAAAAAAATGCGAAGTTCGCGGTGGCAAAAAAAAGAAAAAGAAAAAAAAGCTCCTCCACGTGATGGTCTGAATGCTACGTTTGAAATTTTATAATATTCTAAGTTATATCCGTGTGCTCGTATATTTTTATTATTATCGTTATTTATCAGTTGCCATTGCGAAAGTATCGAGTAATTTATTTGTAATATTAGGTTCTCAGGTTTGAACACGTAGCTGGAATTGGACTCAATTAATCTACGTAATCTCAGAGTGATGAAAGAAATTAGTTAAACGCAGTGTGGATTCCGTGACAAAAATTTGCCAATCTATAAAACAAGTTTTATGTGATACGATCGTTAATTGATTAAACCAACAAATGATAAAAAATTAGAATTCCGTAATTTGCAAAAATTTTCCAATATATGGGATAAGGTTTATATAATGCCAATAAATTAAGTTACTAAATTATAAGAAAAATTAGTTAAACGTAATACAGATTCCATAATTTGCAAAAATTTGTGAATTTATGAGACAAGTTTCATATAATGTGACTATTGCACCTACTACTAATTTGTACATTCATTTTAAACTTGGTTTTGATGTTGATGAAACTGAAATTGTAACTGTTGAATTTTTTGAAGAGATCCATAAAAATAATAGAAAGTTTAAAATAGTATTAACTGTATCCTTTGCTATTAAATAAGTCATTAAAAAGCAAATGAGGAATATAACATTCTCTTTATTTCTCGACGGAAATAAAGCTTCAAATTTACTCAATTTTAGATCATTAAGTATTAACTGCTTCTTGCATAACCAATACTAATAATAATATTTTTCATCCATAAATAAACAATTCTGATTATAGAGTATTAATTAAGTCATTGCTTCAACAATAATAATCGATATAACAGACTAAATATTTTAGAAATCACTTGATTTATACCAAAGAAAGAGAGATTAGACATTCTTTTTTTTGAAACCAATAAAAAGCAATTAAGGAATAAGGTGCTACAAATTCATGGTGAGTTTTTGCATAATCACTTGAAGCTAACTATTTTTTACACCAAGTGTAAACCTTTTCGTAAAAGTAAAATGAAATTCTCTTTTTTTTATGAAACATACATAACATGTAACAAAAAATGTGTAAAAAATGTCTTCTTTTCGCTTCAAAATTTGCTTTAATTGTGAAACCATTTACAGATTTGAAATTCGATTTTACGTGGAATATTTTAGTTTTAATTTTAGAATATAAATAATTTAACTAACAAGTGATAATTTAGTTTTCACTAATAATAATAGTTTTCAGTCGTTCATTTGTCAAATATATCTAACAAAGACTAAGAGCAACGTTAAGAAATATTTTCTTTTTTATTTATTTATCGAAGAAAGGGACATTTTTAATTGCTGAACGTTGAAATATTTTAAATAAGTATCACTTCATTTATATATAAAAAGGAGATGAGACATTTTTTCTTCAATTGTGATTTGACTTTATATAAAATATTGTTTTAACTGATTCACTTCTCGAATAATTGAACTTTGGAATATCTACATCGACGTCGTTTCTTTAATTATGAAATCAGTTATAGCGAAAATTAGAACATTTCATTAAAATATGTGGAACGTTATTACAATCTTTAGTTTTCGACGGATATGCTCGGACAACGATGAACGTACTGGTCGTACATTTATCGTTAGATGAAACAAAATGTCACTGTTGAAGGAGTGGACTGATTCATATCTCGAATAATCGACGTAAAAAATATCACTTCATTTACGTCAAAGGAAAAAACAAATTCTCCCCTTTCCTCGACTCTGAAGTAAATCATTACGCGAAATTCGACTTGACGTGCAGCGTTATCAAAAGCCGATAATCTTCCGGGGGGATATTGCCCCCAAAAATTGTTCATTCAAATATTCTCCAAACACTACGTTATCCTATACGTCATGCAAGCGCCCGTTGGAGGAAAATCCTCTCACCGATACGTTTTTCGGAGAAAGAAGAAAACAGAGAAATGAAGACTGAGCGAAAATTCTCATCGGTCTGCAACAGGCAATCGTGCGCGATTGGACGATATATACGCCATGCCAGCCCTGGGGGTAAGCGATTAACGCGTCCCGAGGTGAATTTACGAGGCTGAAGTTGAGAAATGATCGGATAGCCAGAGCGATAGAGACGAAAAGGCGAACGCGTAAGACAAGTACGGGCTGAAATTGGTACTTAATGAGCCACGTATGGAATTACAGGATCGCGTGCCAATGGGCATAAATCAGGCTCGCTGGGAGGAGGAAGGAAAGAAGGAAGGAAAGAAGGAAGGAAGGAAGGAAGGAAGGAAGGAAGGAAGGAAAAGAAGGAAGGAGGAAGGAAGGAAGGAAGGAAGGAAGGAAGGAAGGAAGGAAGGAAGGAAGGAAGGAAGGAAGGAAGGAAGGAAGGAAGGAAGGAAGGAAGAAGGAAGGAAGGAAGGAAGGAAGGAAGGGAAGGAAGGAAGGAAGGAAGGAAGGAAGAAAGGAAGGAGAAGGAAGGAAGGAAGGAAGGAAGAAAGAAAGGAAGGAAGGAAGGAAGGAAGGAAAGGAAGGAAGGAAGGAAGGAAGGAAGGAAGGAAAAAGAAGAATGGGCCCCTGTGGAAATGAGACACGTCAGGGGCGAGATCGTCAATCGAGCATAGACGTGCTCGCACTCTTTCTAAACCCCATTGCGTAAGAAGTTTCCTCCCCCGGGTCTTGGAAGGAAGAGCAACTCGAAGTGTTCTCTTCGATCGTCGAGAAACACGAGAAACAATTAGCGGATAGCGTGTAAAGATGGTAGACGGGATGAACCGGCGGTGGATAGCAAATAGACGAGTCCAGTGTACCCCTTTAATAGGGGATGGGGTAGGGGATGGGGAGAAACAGGGGGTTAGACAAACAGGCAAGAGCAAGCAAAGCAGGCAGGTAGTAGTAAGGTAGGGCAGACAAATAGGCAGGCACAGGCACAGGCGTTACCTCGCTTGGACGTGCTGTCGGCGCTGCTAATAAATCCAGGTACGGCAATCACGAGAACAAAGAGTCCACAGTGTAGCCAAAACATGTTTACGTCTTAACAACATTGTTTAATTCCATTTTACATGACGCTCGTAAAACACTACGATGGCGGTGGTGCTCATGTCGCGCATAATCAGCGATACTACCTGGTCGCCGGTTGGATCATGAGTACACGACTGACTTGACTGGGTTACCGCGGTTCTCGATGGGGGAAAGGAGATAGAGAGAGAGAGAGAGAGAGAAGCGAGCGAGAGAACAGCGAGAAGACAGAGCGCTGCGAGTTCGGTTACATACACGAGGCGGTTACAATCGAAAAAGAAAAAAAAGAGAAAGGGAATGGAAAAGAGAAAAGGAAGATGGGGCTGAAAATGAAGACGAACTATCGCGAAAACCGAAAATCCAATTCTGCGGAGAGAAGCAGAGAGCCGAGATGCGAGATACGACGAAGAGTGAAAAAGAAAAGATAGGAGGATAGACGTGTAGCTAGAGAGTAAAGAAAGAGAGAAAGAGAAAGAGACAGAGAGAGAGAGAGAGAGAGAGAGAGAGAGAGAGAGAGAGAGAGAGAGAGAGAATCCGTAGAGAGAAAGGCGACAGGAGGACAAACCGGCACCGATGACGTTTACGACAAACGAACGAGCTTTTTCTCCTAGAACATCGCGATTCTCCTGGTACACTGGACGACACGCGATAATGCACCACGCTAGCGCACTACTTCCGCGATCTGCTCCGGTCAACGTCGAAGGAATACCCCCTACTTGCGCGCGCGCCCAGAGAGTGAAGGTCCCGGTCTCGAATCACGCCTCGGCTGCCATCTTCTACCTACGCCAGGAGTCTGGAGTATGAAAATATTCTCCGCTGTACTCTTGTCCTCCCGCGCCACCCAACACTCTGCACCCCGCTAACCCCCACTCTGCACCCCGCCAAGCCCGAGAACTTTTCCACAGAGAACTCTCCTCTTCCCTCGCACACTCGCTAGCTCTCTTTCTCTCTCTCTCTCTCGCTCCACGAGCTTTCCCTCACTATTCCCCCCTCCCTTGTTCCTTTCTACACCCGCTTCGCGTTCACCCGCGCCGTACACCCGCGCAGAACCCACCACCAGCTTCGGACAACCTCTTATCGATTCCTGCGCCATTTCCCGTCATTCCTGTCAAATCAATAACGCGGTGGCGGCAGCGCCGGTGGTGCTGCTCTGCCGCTGGTGGTGCTGCCGGTCCTGGTGGTGGCGATCGAGGTGGCAGTGGTGGTGGTGGGTGAATAGCGACGGTGGTGGTGGAAAAGGAGGTGGTGGTGGAAGAGGTGGTGGTGGAAGAGGTGGTGGCGATGGTGGAGGAACCGGTGCCGGTGCCGGTGTCGGTGTCGGTGACGGTGACGGTGACGGTGACGGTGATGGTGATGGTGACGTGGCCGGTGTCGGTGGTTATGTGGCGATAGCTGTCTGGCGGTGGTGGCAGCAGCGACAACTACGGCAACGGTGGCGGCGGCGGTAGTGGCTCCTTCTTCACCATGGATCAGGCACCGACACAGAGACGGCGAAATCTCCAGCCAATCACCATTTTCCACCGCCACGATCACGAACCAGCGAAAGATGAGACATTGGTCCCAATCACCTGCATCCCTGCCGGACCTGATCGCTCCAGATCGGACGTTACCCCGCGACACGGTCACCCTTTCGGCGACGATTCTCCGTGTGAAGAGATTGCGATTAGGTGGGAAAATGGTACGAATAGTGTGATTCGATTTCTTAAGAAGGTGGTGATGATGATGACGACGACGGTAATTGGAACGCGAATTCATGTTTTTGCAAATCAAATTTAGAAAGGGGAATGTAGATTGAAGATTGTTTTCTCTAGTAATTATAGTAATTATTGGAATATTATATATTGTACTTTGGGTGTTTTATATATTTTTATATAGTTTTACCAGAATTTATGTTTTTTGTAAATTTTGAAAAAGGAGAATTCAGAATATTATTTTATCTAGTAATTATTGTATGGAGTATTGTTTGGAATATGATGTATTGGGTGTTCTATATACTTTTACATATTTTTACACGTAAATTTTAAAAAGGGATAAAAAATTATTTTCTCTGGTAATTATTGTATGGAGTATAGTATAGTATATTGGGTTTTTAAAAAATATATTTTTGCATATTACTAGATTGCGGATTTTTGCGAAAATTCTGGTTTTTATAAATCAATTTTTTGGAAAGGAGAACCTGGATAGAAAATTATGTTTACTAATTATTGTATAGAAATAGTAATTATTTATATAGAAATATTACTAATACTTAGAACATATATTCATTTTATAAAATTTTTATGAAATTTCAAATTTTTAAAGTCGTAATTAAAGAAATTTCTTTCCATTATTAAATATTATACCAAGTATTCTGCTTTCGATATTTTACATATTATCAAATATTGTGCGTTTTCTCTGCATTTCTGCGTCTTTAAATTTTCCATAAATGCATAAAAATCTATAGTCTACGCATTACATATACTCTAAGCAATTTCCCATTTCCTAATTTCTCATAAATGCATAAAAATCCGTAGTCTAATAATGATATTTATTATTAAACATACATAGTTCAATAATACAGTAAATGATACAAAAGGATAAAGATAAAAAGAAGAGAAAAATAACCTAGTGCACAATGTACGGTGTTTTGAAAGTACACTGAAGAGCTTCGAGTTACACGTTGTATGCCAGGAGAAAAAATCAATTTTGTCTAATATACAAGTTCACTAATTTAGCGATCCTTATTTTTATTTGGCTTTAGTTTATTGGCTCTTGAGAATCACAACACATCTTCAAAATTGGAGTGAAAAATGTCAATTTTTTATACTCGTAATGGTACATGTATGTGAGTAGAGTATAAACTTATTTGTCTTAGGAAACGTAAGAAGTTGATTTTAAATGATTTTTAAGAACAGGTAGATTAATGCTATCTAGTAGAGAGAATAATTGAAAGCCAATCTCAACCTTAAACCGAGTGAATTTTGTTTGAAAACTTTAATTTAAGCAAACTGTAAACAGCTTTAGTTCTGTTAGGTATATTTTTATTTCTTTTGTTCTTTCACAATGTTCTTCGGTGATTTATTATTTCGCAAATTCATTTTTATTTCAATTCATAATCCATTTAATTTTAATTAAGATATTCCATTCACATTGAATTTTTCAATATTTTCAACAATTTCAAATTGTTATCTCAAATAACTTTTTCTATTCTGAGGGTACTTAAAAGTACCGCTTACATCATTTTAATATGACAATTCCTCATCATTGAACATTTGTGAATCGCTGAAAAAATGTTTATACGTTCTTATTTTATTTTCTCTGATTTACCATCTTGGACGTAATAAAAATATCTCTATTTTTCAAATATCTTATTTTTCAAATATATATAATATTCAAATATTTCGAATATTATATATATAATATTATTAATATCATTATATATGTATTAAAATATTAGTTCGAATGTTGAAATATTCGAAAAAATAGAAGTTCAACTAAGACAGGCTGTAATAAAATTATTAAAAAATTTATTTTTCTTTCCTCTGTGTTCATAATATGTCAGTCACCTAAAGACAAAATTTTACAAAAGTATCATAATTAACTTAATGTTGAATATAAAGTATCAAGTTGTCATAAAAATACAATCAGATGAAATAAGATACTTCATTTTTTGTAAACTTCTTAATTTTTTATATTTTATACGATAAGTTTGCCATTTAGTGCTATTTAACAATATTTATAAAAACTAACAGATTAACAAATTTATTATTAATAAAACAGTGTTACCGTAATGTTCAAAAGTTTTATAACGGAGATAGGTTTTACTCTATTTGAATAAAAAAATGATTATTCAAATAATACATTATTTTATTTAACTGGATGTTATCTTGCGTTAGTTTATTTGAAGAAGCAAATGATTCTTTTTTTAATTATTTCATTACTTGATTATTAATACAATTTTTTAATTTTATTTTTATCTTGTTTGTATTTGTTTCTAGAGATAGTTTTTCAAATAGTTTTTAATTTTTCATCAGAAATACAAAATTGCTTATAGCATCTTACATGCAGAAGCTCAGACGTATTGAAGAGTACAAGAATAAATCTGCGAGATAACTAGTTCGTATTGCCACGAATAATTAGCTGATTGATTACTTTATTTAACATTACATTATAAAAACTCTCGTTTAACAAGCAGCACTTTGTATTGTGACTTTTTATCTTATCTTATCTTATTTCAATAAATTCATTGAAATGAAAGACTATTTGCAAATGATTTTTGAAATGAAAACTAGTGGAAATAATTTATTATTTGAGCCTCATAAGTTGAAAAGTACAGAAAATTGATGATATTATATGCACTATTTTTAGATTTACCTTCATATTTATATCATTGATATAAATATTAAGGTGTTATATAAAAATTCTTAATTTAATTATTGTTATTTTTAGCTATTCTTCAACCTTACAAAAAGTCTCATTCAAAATAGGATTGACTCGTTCGCGGCTTTTCCTTGTAAGTAGAGCGTCTGACTAGTTTTAGTCAATGATTACTGCGACTCGATCGCGTCCAATCTTCAGAGTTTCAAACATGCTGAGTAAAATGGTATTTGAGATAAAAAAATAAGTATAACTTTGTTAAATTGTTACATAATAATAATTTTATTTATAACTACATAATTTGTAACATTGTAATTATGTAAAAATAATGTTCGCGCGCGTATGTAGCGAGACGAGATCGAGTTTAGCAAAGAATGTGGACTGTATATTACGCGTGCTGAGTATTAGGGGCTTGTCCCCTCGTGGTAACTTTGTCGCGAGAGAGTGAACTTTATGCATCGGAAGTCAAAATGATTCTGGTTTGGAAGCCGAAGGAAAGTCCGAACGTCTTCTCGGCTTTGGAAAATCGCGGGTCCAAGGTGAGGCACGAAGAGCCAAATACCCGTTACCGTCATGGGTGATCTCGCTGGCCCGTGTTTCTCACGTGTTCGGGAAAGTTGGTGCCATGCTTCAATCCACGGTTGAGTGTCTTGTCTTCTTAGAAGAAGTCCAGCCATGTGGCCAGTGTTTCGGGCGACACAGCCTGCTAAGGGTACTCAAAAGGTAATAAATTTTCTCGTACGTGCCTGTACCCAGACCGTAAGTATTGTAGCATGGAAACCTCTTTCTATAATATACCGCGGCGTATTCACCCCCATAGTGGAGTACGCAGCCTCCGGATGGGCTGACCTCTGCACGGAGACAGACGCGAGAAGGCTCCGTGCAGTACAGCGACAGGCTCTCCTGACGGTCACCGGGGCGTACAGGACCGCTTCGTGGGAGAGCCTCTGCGTTATCGCGGGCGCGATCCCCATCGACCTTCTTCTCGAGAAACACAGGGCCCTCTTCAACCTTCGAAGAGGAAGGGACGCCGAGGTCGGGGGGAAAATAATACCGGCCGGGAATGAATGCAAGGACCTTAGAGCGCTAGTCACAAGCGAGGTGTGCAACGTGTGGCAAGCCAGGTGGACAACTTCCCACAAGGGCCGCACAGCGCACGCATACTTTAAAGACGTTGCGTCGAGATTGAAATCGAGATGGATCATGCCATCCTATCACTGCACGCAAGCTCTCACAGGACACGGAGTCTTCGGCTCGTACCTTCGCGAACGCCGAATAGCCGCCAACGAGAGCTGCGTGTGCGGTGCAAATGAAGACACTGTGGCACACTTCCTCTTAGAGTGCCCAGTGTATGACCCGCAAAGGGAAGCTCTGCGGGACATCGTCCCGGCTGGGATGTGGACATGGCCAGAGGCAGCGCAATTCTTCGTCGCGTCTCCAGAGTCCTTCCGCATCTTCGCCGACTTCTGTGAGGAAGCCCTGTACCTGAAGGGCTGCGAGCAGGAACATGCGAACGCCCCGTATTAGTTAATCGAACAATAGTAGGACCTCTTCGGGGTTAGCCCACCTGTCCTGAGTCTGACAGGGCAGGCACGGCGCGGTGACACCTGCAACACTTCGCAGGCAGTCAGCGCGTCGGGCGCCCCACGCGCTGCGGCGACAGCTTAGCTCAGACAAAAGACAAACCCAGTCTCCACCAATTCGACCAACTCTCCATGCTCATCGGGAGTTCACCATCGGGAAACTTTATCACCTTCCCGGTGGTCAGAGTGGTGTGCTAGCGTGCACGCGTGAGTCCGCCTCCCCGTGGTTCCCCGTGGATGCGATGCCGAGCCTGCTCGACAGCGTAACCAAAGGACTCATCCACGGCAAACGCTCCGTGGCACTGCTGGATTTTTTCGTGCCCTATCCCAAAGGCAGTGGCGAAACTGGGAGTGGATGGATGGTTATGTCGCGTATGCCCCTCCGGGGCGAGGTCGCACAGCCGTTGTTCCGGTTCGCCGGGCCGGCTTTACATTAGTTGTAGCATGGAAACTCTCCCGAACAAATAAAATGTTGTAATGTAAAAATAAAAGTGTAACATTGTTAAATTATTACATGATAATAATTTAATTTGTAACTACATAATTTGTAATGTTATTTAATTTGAGATCATTTTTTATCTTCATACTGAAATTGAAATATTATTTGAAACATTTACTTGATTTTATCAAGTATGCCATGTATTTCAATTATATATTTTTTAAGGATGAACTCAAAATAATTACTTGAAATATATATTTTTCTTATTATATTTGCAACGAAATATTTCGTAGAATTTTTACGATATTTGAGAGATCACTTTGATAGTGCTGGATAAAATAATATTTGAAATAGAAGATAAAAGTATTTACACAGAGATTGACATATGATGTTACATTAATAATTATACATTTTTATATTGATTGAAATATTATTTGATTTTTCAAGTATTCATTGTATTTTAATTATATATTTCTCAGAATGAACTCGAAATAATTATTTGAAATATGTATTACAGTTATACGTGCAGTGAAATATTTTGAGGAATTTTTACGATATTTGAACTATCAGAATTCGAGCTTTAATAATGCTCAATAAATACGATAATGTGCAGAAACTTTGTAAATTTAATATTCCATTATCAGAGATTCTCTACTACAGTAGAGAAATTATTCAATTTCGCAAGATTAGTTATGAAACCACATCAAAATTATCTGACTTTTTATTTGACGATGTGTATTGAAAACAAATAACTGAAATACGTAAATATTTTTTCTACAGCTATTTTTCTACTTAAATAGTAATCATGGAAAATAATATTTGAAACGATTAATGCATATTTAGTAGCGTGAATATAATTTCAATTAATAATTATCATTTGTACATTTCAAATAAATATTTCCAACATACGGTATCTCATAGAAGTATTCGTACGCACGTTAACGTAATTGGTGAACATATTACGTATTTTATATGAAACATTTTGAAATTAGAACTATCATGAGAGTCAATAATAACTGTTATGATTACATTGTTGAAATTTTCAACAATTTTCATGACGTGTCCAAAAGTTATACATTTGTATGTAATACAATATGTAGTACACCACAATAATGATTATATTTCGCAGAAATTACTCGATGATTCATTATATTTTTATATTCTTATTTATTGTATGTTTAGATATAAAATTTTTTACAAAATTTGTACAATTATTACAAAATGTAGCTTGCAGTAAATTGCAGTTGTATATATTTCCAGTTTGACAATATTTCAAATTGTACAAATTATGGCAGTGATGTATTCTAGAATATCTTATAAAATTCACACAAAATACACACGTAAAAATTTCGTATAAGTGTAGATATAAATACTTTATAAACTACTATACCTGTACACACCACTATAAAAAGTGAACTAATGTTTCAAATACTATTTTTTACTTCAATAAAAATATTTCGATCGGTGCAGTTTTAGCAGCGTGAAATATTATTTCAAGCAGTTATTTTTAATAAATCATTACAATTAATAATTCCCACTCGTGCATTTCAAATGAATATTTTCTATATACCCGAATGCATCACTGTCAACAAAAGTTTAGCGTGAAATATCATTTTAAACAATTATTCCTATATAATTATATAGAGAGTAAAATATAAAATATAATATAAAATATAATAAAATATTATTTATTTCAAACAATCATACTTGTTTTAATTTAATTCTCACTCATGCATATCAGATAGATATTTCCAATATACCTGAATATTATCAATAAGATAACACTATCTCATTTCAATGAAAGCATTCAATTATCATTTCCAATATTTTTTACTTGAAACATACTAATTGAATATTTACGTTCAAATCCACTCAGTATGTTTCGCTGTAAAGATCTCGCTCTTTCCCTCTATTTCTCTTCATCAGCCTTTTTCGTTTTAATGAAACAATCGTCGATTGTCTTGCACCTATTCTCGACTAGTGCAGGTTAGCTTTCATCTGAAACACCTTTGCTCGTGTGTATCGATCTCAAAAGGGTGTCAGAAGGAAAAAAAAAAAGAGAAAGGGACAGAAGAAAACCGAGCACTTTTGCTTGGATAAAAGTCTGAGGACGAGTCGAGATCTCGCGGCGAGAAAGCGGTTTTTGCTACAGCTTGCAAGAGTAGAGCCAGCTTATTCATGCTCTCAATACGTGTACACGTATACACCTGTAGCACGTACACGAACAGCATAGAATATCGAGTGCTTATTCACCTCGTCTCGCTAACGAAATTTCCTTCAGCTTCTTACCTGTTAGTTTCTCACATAGTACCGAGCGGCGCAGAGCAAGCGCAATGTCACATCCCTAAATTTACACGTAGTTGACGAACTGTCGTCCATCCGTTGTACGAGCGACTTTATGAGTTTTCAGTTTTGCGATTTCAAAATGATGACTGCACGCATATGTATATCTCACTATTGCGTCGAAGATTTATATTGTTGTTTCTGGCCAACGTGATTGGCGACAGTTGACAATTATATTGATCTGAAATTTGAAAATCAAATTGGACATTAGGTACTGTGTAAGTGGGAATTTACTGAAGAAACAATTTTCTTGTACAAATATATAAGTAATCGTTGAGGTACAAGAAAAATATACTTGTATAATAATTTATATACTCATGAGGGTCGCCTCGATGACTACCCAAGTATGGCTCAGGATCAAACAATACTGAAGATTTGGAATGCTGGATATTTTATTGATGCGTGCGTGTTGTGTATGTGTGTGAAACTGTTTCTCTAATTCTTGATTCTCTTAGACTCCACTGCTTTAGATAAAAAGAATTGTTCCATTTAAAAAAAGTGGAATTGAAGACATCTTCGAAATCTCTTCACCTACAAAAAAAACAGTTGTTGCTACCATATTATGATCCTTTGCTGAATAATTATTATTAACAAAGTTTATGTCTTTAAAAACAACGGAGTTATTTAGGTGATCTCATTTAAGTATCTTGAATTATTTTTTAATTTTTGTTAATAGATATATATCTCATCCTAGTAATAAGGAGACGATCGTGAGATTATTATAGTCACTTCAGATTGTGTACAAACGGATATATCACAGTGTTGAGGAAAATTTTATCCGCATGACAGATAGGAAGGAATAATGTTTTATTCGTCACTGTTGAATAAATATCTAATTGAATAAGTATTTATTGGAATGAAAATTTATTATTTTTTTTAAATATACTTAAACACATAAATAGTAGGTATTTACTACTACAAATATACTCTAATACATACTAAATAATAATAAAATTATTATTAAGTAATATTTAAATAATACTTGTCTAGTATTTATCTGAATACATTAAGTATTAAGTATTAATAAATGAGAATCTCGTCATTATATTTATTTAATTTACATTTTATTAATTGATTATTTAATTATTATATGATTATTATGTCGCACATAAAGAAAGACGTTTTAAATTATTATAATATTGTTATATGTTTGATTTAATTATTTGGTTATTATACTTACTATGTCATGCATAAAGGAAAATGTTTAATATATGAAGTAATTTTTCACAATTTGTCACGTTTCACTGGGTAATTCTTTTTGCCTTTACAATACATTATTTTTCAAATATTACGCGTATGTAACTGAACATGTGTCAACATGTACAAAATTTAAAATAAAAATAATTATTTATACATCATTATTCGAAAAATACATTCGAATAAAATAATTAAATAAATAAAAATAATAAGCTATTCTTAATAATAATGAATAATTATCGTTCAGACAAAATATTCGAAAAAATAAAATAAAATAAAATAATTATTTTAAATAAACATTTATTCAAAATCATTCGAATTCTAATTTGTCAATTTTTCAAAAGAAATTTCTTGAATTAAATGTGAAGTTTTAAAGCGTCTATTATAATATCCTTTATTGCAGTCTATAAAATTATAACATTATTGTCTACAAAATCTATAATATTATTTTACAATCTGTAAAATCTTTCACGTAGTGAATATTCATATTTGGAAACTATTTGATTTCCAGTTGAATTATAACATGCTCGTAAATTTGGTTCTTTCAAACCGATTATCCGGAAAACCGCTTATCCGAACAGATTTATCTCTCAATTGATTCGGATAATTGACATCCTACTGTAGTTGAATATTCTACGAGCTCCGGGGAAAATAAGTTTATTTAAAAGCGTGGATTTTCTTATCGGATCTTTTGTTGTCGCTGGAAGCCCCTGCGTTTTCGAGGAGGAACGACGATGAGAGGAATTTCAGTGCATTTCACGGGATTGCAATTTCCAATTCCACTCGTTCGTATTTTACCGAGCCATTTATTATACGTTTACGCCTCACTCCAAGATTTCCCGCGTTTGTTTTGTTATGATTTGATAATAAATAGACGTACACATTCGAACATGTTGTTGGAAGGTTTTGCGAATATATTGTTGATATATATATATATATATATATATATATATATATATATATATATATATAGAACATTTTGATATTTCATTGACAGCGTTCTTGATTATATGAATCGAATTTGACTAAATACACATATATGTATTTTTTATATAATAACGCAATATATTGTTATAATATAATAATATAATACAATAGATACTACAATGTAATATAATATATAACGTATATAATATGTATGTAATATAATAAAATAATGATCATATATACATACAATAACAAAACAAAAAATATGTATAAGTACAAATGTATATTTTAAAAAATATATAAAATAATACATATGAAAATAATAAAAATGTATGTGTGTTTTATAATATACATGTACAATATGTATATACAGTTATATGCTCACAAAAGTATTTAAATATTTTCTTTTTATAAATATGTTATATGTGTTATATAAAACATTTAAAAATTTCATTAATGTTATAGTGAGATCCGATTATCATGATTATATTGATCAAGTTTGAAACAAATTTGAAGACATAAAACAACAACGTGTTTAATACAAGTAACATGTTTAATATAAGTATATTTCCAAATATTTATAATATATTACATATATATATTACATACATATATATATAACATGTATGTACATGTTAATATTAATATATATTAATATATAGTCATAATATATGTTAATATAATTATAAACAGATATTTCGAAGATTCTTAATGTAGATTACAATATGTATATTATAAAACATAGACATACATTTTTATTATTTTTATGTATATTATCTTATATATTTTTTTATACATTCATATATTCTATTATTTTATACTATTTATATCATTTATATTATATTGACTATATATATAATTTATATTATATGTAATAATTTTTCTTCTTAATATCTGTCAATCGTATATGTTGTCATAAGATTAAATTAAAGAGATTCATTCAAGTTGCATTTTATACTGGAATAATTTGCTATTGTAACATATACAAATACTTGTACATAATACATCAAAATTCTTCCATTAATGATTGTTTGTATACTTTTGTGAGCCACTGTCTCAGATAAAGATAGCTGTTCGCGCGCGTGATAGCGAGACGAGATCGCGTTTATCTAAGACTTGTGGACTGTATAATTCGCACGCTAAGTATTAGGGGCTTGTCCCCTCGTAGTAACTCTATCGCAGGAGAATATCTTTATTTGTCGGAAATCGAATTGATTCTGCCATGGAAGCCGAAGGAAAGCCCGAACGTCTTCTCGGTTCCCCTTCCTTCGGCTTCGGGAAATCGCGGGTCCAGGGTGGGGCACGAAGGGCCAGATACTCCCTGCCGTTCTGAGTCATCTCGCTGGCCCGTGCCTCTCACGTGTTCGGGAAAGTCGGCGCCATGCCTCAATCCACGGTCGAGGGTCTTGTCTGCTTAGAACAAAGTCCAGTCTTGTGGCCAAGGGTTTCTGGCGACGCAGGCCTGCTAAGGGTACTTAAAAACCAATAAATTTTCCCTGTACGTGCCTGGACCCAGACCGTGGGTATCGTAGCATGACACCTCTCCCGAACAATAGCTATGTCAATTTTGTACCAAGATTGGAACAAATTTTATTCCAAATAAAGATAAAAAACCAACAATTTGAAATAACGAATCATTTTCACTGATTTAGTGTTTTCATTTGAAAAATAACTTAGGAAAAGTTACTTTATCTCAGGTTTTCGAATCAAGTGAATCATAAATAATATGAATAAATAATATGAATAATTCGTTCAAATAAAATAATAAATAATTCCAACAGAAGTTTATACAATAAAATTAGAAATAATTTGAGAAATTATTTGCAATAAGAAGTCAAAAATTGTTGTATTCAACAGCTGAGTAATAAAAGGATTTCGAGAAAAATCGCTTGTTTGTTCAGATAAACCAACTATATGTCCCGCAACTGATCAACCGACTAAAGAATGATTCTATGTGTAAAAAATGTATCAAAAAAAAGAAGAAGAAAATTTTTCATTGAAACGTTTGTTTACGAGAAAATCGAGTTTGAAAATTTATCGAGTACACGTACTTACGAAACATGTTCAAAGTTTATTTTCATAAAAACGACGCTTTAAATGGAAAGATTTTATCCTACATTTTTTACTTATTTTTGTGCGTAGAATATCCTCGTGTCAATTATTCGTGCTTATCTAGTATGGAATTTTAAATTCAAGTATAGTTGATAAATTTTCAAATTCAATTTTCTTGGGCGGGAGCATTTGGTGAAAACAATTTTTTTTTCCTTCCATTTCCATTTTTCACATTTCGACACATTTTTACACGTAAAATCACTGTCAGTTGGTTGACTACGAGTCGCGGAACACACTGTATATAATAATAATTTCAATTATTTCAATAGGATTGATTATTAATAATAATTTATTTATAATAAATTTTTTATTAATAATAATAATTTAATAATAATTTAAATTATATCAATAGAAACCAAATAGGATTATTTCAAAATAATATAGTATATAGGGTAAGATGGTACGTTATTTAAACAAACCTTTTTCAATTATTTTATTCAAATAATGTCCACGTCTGTCGCGTTCGAACAACTCGCGGCAATCTAAATATGTGGAGTTAAGAGTTATGAATGACTCTTTCACGAGTCACGAATGTGATCCATGTGCTTTCGGCGATTCACACCGAGCATGTTTCTCTTTCGTCCGTCTCGTTTCTCAAACACGAAACTTTGTCAGACAAGTATACGCGGTTCTCCTATCGATATGTTTAACCTCTTGCGCTGGCAACTGGTTCGCGGACCGTAACAAGTGACCTAACCATGTACAATAATTCGTCGCTTTCTTTTTCTTTTGAATTCATCGGTATGATATTGGAAATTATTAAGAAATAATAAACTTATCATTTGTTTTGCTTGGGTTACATTTAAATATACTTAAAACTGAGAAAATGTTGCAATTTGGGACAAAAATCCAGCGCAAGAGGTTAATATCGTTCCACGTCCTTGCTCGAGTAACCAATTCCTCGCTCTTTCTACACACGTACACTCAAAAATACATGCACAGATTAGAATCAATAAGTAAATTACACACTTGCAAGGGAACTCGAACTCATCGATTCGAATGAAATTTTATATGCTTTCAGAGTGATCCAAAACGTGAATGACGATTCGTTCTGTTCTATTCGCGCTCAATCGTCCTTTAAATATAGTGAAAACTATCTTCGAAGTATTTTCAGTTTCTCATCTATGATTCTTAAACTAGGAAAGATAGAAAAATAGGTTCTTGTGTTTTTATCGGTCACTTGTTGTAAAATGAATATATATCATTTAATGCATATCGAACTACTTCATATTTTCAATTGCTAAAAAATTTTGAAATTTTTAAAATAAGAGACGGAGAATACTTTTTTTTCGCAAAAAATGTATTTATTAAAATTTTATTAATGCGAGAGCTCCTAGCACAATACTTATTTTACCGCTCAATATTTATTTGGAACATTTTTCTCCATCTTTCCTAGTTTAAGAATCACAAGTGAGGAAATGGGAGTATGATTTTGAAGGCAGTTTTCATATACTTAAAGGGAGATTGGGCACCATTATTTACGTTTTGGATCACTCTGAAATCTCTGATCACTCTACTTCATTTTTTAAAATAAGTATACAGAAAGTAATCTTATAATTTTATAAAAACACAATCCAGTCGATTTTATTTTAAACTGTGAAGCCTCCACTTTGACAATCCTAGATTTTTTTTGACAATTCCTAGATTTAGATTATGCAAAAATATTTCTAGATTATGCAACGAATAAAGAAACTAGGATACTTTCATTCTCGAAAATTTTAAGAATCCAAACGCCTTTCTGTGAACTATAAAAAATTTTATTTATGATTAAATCTACTGCGATCTTGGAGATCGAAATGTCTTTTTCACAACAACCTTTTGAAACTTGTTATACGATCTTTTCTCGCTATTTTGATGAACTTTGAAAATGTTAGGAAATGAAAACTTTGAAAATGTTTTTTGAATTGTTGTCATACAATCAATTACTGAATTGCAATGTAAAGTTTTTTATTTAATTTTCATTTTTCAATAATGCAAACATCGAACGAATTCTTCGAAAATTCGTTGCGATCAAGTACGGTGCTCGTACAAATCTCGTTAGCATGATTCATTTTTTCAAACGATGATGCAATCGAGAGGAGTGTATTAGGCTCCGCATGTATATATTAATGAATAATTAGATATAACAATGCAAACAGTATTATATAATGCTAAGATACACTGGTACTATAATAATGATGAAATGATAATGAAACTATTATCAATTAGAGATTGAAAAACTTAAGAAACTTCTGTTTGAAATATATATCGCAGAACTATTTCAAAGAATGTTCTTACATTACATTACAAGTCTCAAATAGAACAGAACTTATGAAAAATATAAAAGTAAAAATTTTTCCGTCGGTGGAACGGATAATTTGTTCGTTAATATTAAAAAAATTCTCGATATTTGTAGCAAATACTGAATACTATTCGATGAATAATAATAACTCGAAGATAAAAATAAATTTTTAATTAAACGTTCTAAAATAACTTGTCTTCATTGGAATTTTTATTATACAGATTCTCTGAAATATCTGTTCCATGAGGAAGCGTTCCAAAATGTAATACTTCTTTCTATAAAAATTTCATTGATACAGATATTCTTTTACATGAAGTACGCAAGTTCGAACAAAATAATTTTTTAAAAACGAAAAAACTTGTTAATTTCGATCGCTGCCATCAATACGTGCTTCAATGATGCAATCGTTCTGCTCGGTTTGTGCACGGCTCATCGACAGTACAAATAGACTTTTGACTGATGCGACGTTAATCCTCGAAGCAAACGCATCACTACACTATGAAATGTTCCAATTTAATATTTCAAATTAGCAACGTGACATTACAGCCGAAGATTTCGTGTCACATTTTCTGTATTCGAAATAATTGCAGACATAACAATGAAACCCTTTTACAACGATTTTTTACAAATGAGATTCAAGTCCAGTCGTGTAATTACATATACAAATATATCATTAAATATATTGTTAAATTGTGTGTCCAAACTTGTAGCTGGTTCAAATAGTTTTACGAAATCAAAAGAAATCCTACATCGAATAATTATATCCTCATCATGATATGGAATTTCTACTTACATATGTACATAGTATAGTGTATACATTAATTAAATATATTACTGATTATTATATATGTAATAATATAATAATATGATAACATAATAATAATAATATAATATTAAATAATATATAATATACTATATAAATATATTATTGCCAATTATATATATATATATACACACATGTATGCGCATGTTATTAATTATTATTTATACATATAATAATTGATTATTACTATATTATTTATTATTATTTATTATTATTATTATATTATGATATATTATACATATATATAAATATTAATAATTATTCTATATACACAATATATTATATTTACACATTATTTCTTATTTTACATCATTACTCCAAACTCTAATTTAGAAACAACTTATTTTCCACGCGAGGTTCTGAAATTGATCCTTTTTCAGAAAAAAAGTTAATAAACAATATTAAAATTCCACATAGGTACACGAAGTTAATAAATAATAATTAAATCCTGTGTTGAATCATTCTCATGCCCGGGTTGTTTTTCATTTTCCTGAGTATCGTTTCGAATAGCACTCGGTGATCGTAGGTGATACCCATTTCTCCGCTCTGAACCTACGCTTATGTTTATCTTCGCAGGCAACACGAGAAAAGAGAAACGAATAAATCGTTACCGTTCTCGTTTACAAGTTATGTTGTCCACCAGCTACTTTCTGGCTGATTGCAGATTCCACCTGAACGTTGAATGATCGGGAAGAAGAATGTTTTAAGCATCCGCAGTGCGTCGTTGACCGCAAAGATGCTACTCGCGGTTTTGCGAGCTCGCCGCTCGCATGGATGCCCTATCTCATATTTTATAATAACAGACAGCGAATATCTACGTTGCCTATGCGCGTCACCTAATGCAGAGTTTTCAAAATACGGTGAGAATAAAGACAGCCTTAGACTTTCGATCGTAGCCATATTTTTATCCAAGGATCTCCTACGTATGTATAATCAAATTAAAGTTAATAATTTGAGGGCTTAAAATTACACAAAGTCTATTACAAGCTTAATAGTGAGATAATGAGAAGTATATAACAAATTAAGGAGACACTATTTCGTGAATGTTAAGATTCAATAATTTTCATAGATTTTTTTTTAAATTATAGCATAACTACCGTCACAATTTTATAATTGATGTTATTGTAAATAATTCTAAATATAAATAAGTTGTTTATAATATTATTATAAAATAATTATTACATATTATATTGATATTACTTAATAATATATAATAATTATAAAATAATATAAAATTCTAATTAATATTATTCTAATTAATTAATAAAATTTTATAATAATTATAAATAGTTATTATTATAACAATTATATACAAACATTATAATTTAGTTTCTTTCTTGTCATACGTAAGAATTTTCTATATGGTGTTAGTTGATTTTTCCTTGGTTTTATTCATCTCGTTGGTTTTATTTTTCTCAAAACATCGTTTCTTTATTTGGCATAGATAAAATCTCAAGAACTACGTGATCGATGGCTCGGAAATTTTTTCAAGTTATTCCAGTTACCACTTGTTATTAAAAATTACATTTTTACATTGAGTTTGTTATCATTTTTTTAATTCAAAAATTGCCGAGAAAAGGAGCAGTCGAGAAGTAATATAATTAATTATTGTTTATTAGTTAAAGCTAATTATAAAAATGATCTAAGATTTTTAGTAACATGAGAGAAAATCACCGTACTATCTTTACTCAGGTGTACGAAAACAGGTAGAGTTAAAAACGCCCACACAATTATTTGGCACGTGCCAGCAACATTACATTGTAGATTGAATTGATGTGCCAGCGTAGTTGGAAACCAGCAATGTATCAACATCAGCTACACGAAGAACTGAATCATTTCAATGTACTTAGAAGGAATAAAAGTAGTTTCGTAATCTCTTGGATTAATACAATTCCGCGACATTTGCGGAGGATTAAACAAATATCTTTTTATTTAATATATTGCAATATATATTGTACCTTTTGAATCTCTAATTTTATTATTGATTATAGAATTTTGTTTGAAAAATCTCCAAATGAGAATTTCAGATAGTAGTGCAAAACAAAAAATAATAGCTTCATAAACTATACAACAATGATGTAATTACATAATAATAATAATTTAAAACGTATATCTCTGTGTGTCTCTTCTGAATCTCTAATTTTATTATTCATTATTGGTAATAAAATCTTATTTGGAAAATAAATTATCTCCAAGTAATGATGCAAAATGAAAAGTGACATATATATAAATTTTCTAATTATATAATCATAATAATTAAAATTATGCATCTGTATGTATTTTTTTTGAATCTTTAATTTTATTATTGATCACAGAATTTCATTTGAAAAGTAAATTATCTCTATATAAGAATTTCAAATAATAAAAAATCACAGCTTCAGATATATATAAATTATACATTTATATAAATTATAAAGTTATGTAATTATATAATTAATTATTGTTAATAATAATAATTAAAAATATATACCTCTCTTTTGAATTATTTTAAATTCTAATTTTATTAGTGGTTATAGAATTTTATTTAAAAAGTAAATTATGAGAATTTAAAATAATGGTGCGGAATGAAAAAGTATAATAAATATATATATGTAAATCATTAAAAATATGTCTCTCAAAGTATGTCTTTTTCGGACCTCAAATTTTATTGTAGATTATTGACTCTTATTTAAGAAAATGAATTGTCTTTAATTTGAAAAATAAATTATGAGAATTTTAAATAATAGAGTAAAGAATAACAGTTTCATATATATATATATGTATATATAAATTATATAATAATAATAATTATATATAATACAATAATTAAATAATTATATATATAATAATAATTACATAATTACACAATTACATTATAAATCGCATAAGTTAAGAGTAATTAATAATATGTAATAATAATGGTGCAAAATCATTAGTAATCACTCATGTAGTAACACATAATTATATAACTAATTACATAATTATATAACTATGTTACAAATAATGTAATAATAATGATTAATGACATGTACATCTACTCTAGTACTGTCTAAGTATTCAAAGGATTAAATAATATTCCGTTCCACGTGCAAGTAAAACGTACGAAAACCGAAAACAAATTGTCAAAATCAAACCTTCTTTTACCTTCGTTTGTTCGTAATCTTTTGAAAGTCGATAGCCAAATTCTGTCTAAAATCTTCCCTCTGTTCCGTGATTTTCATGCGAGGAGAAAATTCAAGAGGGGCCGAGAGCTGGCAAAGTTAATTTTCTACTTAGTTGATGGATGGCCGAATCGAGGGAACAACTGGCAACCTTCACGTTCGAAAGTAGAGCTGACAGTTTGCGATACATTTATTTAATTATCCCTGCTCTTCAGCTTGCCTTTCCTTCGGGGAGATGCTCGTTAACTTTTGAATTCTTTCTTCTCTCTTTCTCTTTCTCTTTCTTTTTCTTTTCCTCTTCAACACTCTCCTCTTTACGCCAGTCATTGAACATTCACGCAATTCAATTCTGTGCACCACCTTCTGCAAATAACCTGCTATCTCGTTGCTCGCGTTACGAATAACTTGTGTCTACACGCTCGTTATACAGGGTGTCCCAGTTTCATGGCACGATCGGAAACGGGGTGATTCGGACGAAGAAGAATAAGTCGATAACGTACAAAGTGTTTCAGATCTCAATCGTCAAAGATATAAAAGGGAAGAAACTAAGCTAAAAATATAATTGCGTTTCTTTTCCAACAAATTTTACTAATAGATAATAGAATGTATATGTGTATCTTAAAATGTAAACTAACTTCATTTTAAACTGTAAATTCATTGTGTAATATAATATTTGATTGTTCAAGCTTGTTTTAGAAAATGAAAATGCACAAAAATAACAATTGCTTGTTGTTCGGCGTCAATTTCAAAATGGAAAGTTATTGTTATATTTTGTAGTACATTTGCTGTACAAGCTCATAAAAAGTTATCTAAAGTGTATGGTGGACTAAGTCAGAATTGGTTTGCTAAATTTTACTACTATCGAATCGTTCTTCGAACTGTTTTTTGTCCAAAAAGATAAGAACCATTTTGAACACGGAATCATAAAGTTGCCTGAAAGACCACAAAATCGAATGGAATCAATATTAATAAGATTTTTGTTTCTCATGAAAAATTCATTTTTTATTTGCAAAAAAAAGCAATTACATTTTGGCCAACAATCATACATACGTAATCAGATACATTCAAGCTATTTAACCTCGAATGATAACCATTTATTTCAAGCCATTTTTACACTATATGGGTTCAGATTGGTTTACGCGAATTATTCAAAATGATCTTTTGTCTTTATGCATGCAAATAAGTCCACTGAATACATTAGCAAAATCGTTGTTGACAGTAATAATAGTCTCTTTTGCTATTAATTCACCTAAATGCATTTTTGATTTCATGCAATCCCATACAAAAAAATTATAATTCATTTTAATAAATAATCTACAACTATTAGCTGTATTTATATTTCGATCCTTATAATTTTTGGCTCAAAATGACCTCTCAAACATGTCAAAATTTGACGATAGAGATTTAAAATACCCTATATAGTGTTGAGAAAATGGAAGGCCAAACTTTGTTAGTGTATTTTACTGTTCTTATGGAAGAAAAATTAATTTTCGTCAAGACGAATTTCACGATTTGTTGAATTTTCGAATTTTAATGAAATGGTGAAAGAAAAAAGTCGTTCATCAAGTTTTTGGGGATTGTCGTAAAGTGCAGGCTTCGATCTTCAAATTCATTAGAGATTCAATCACAAGACAAATTTTTTTCAATGTTTTTACACATTGTGATAATTTTCTAGAAGAGAAGCGCCTTCATTTTTTCATCCGTTACGTGATGTAGAAACATCTTAGAATGAAATAAACATGTTTTGAAAAGGGGCTTCAAGGTTTAAAATAAGTTCTGGTTTGTTATTATACAATTTTTTTTTTTTTACGAGAGTGTAACAGTTTCAATATTTAGTGTTCGAACATTAACGTGAGCAACTGTGTATATGTATATGTGTACAAATAAAATAAGCGTTACACGTATCTTACATAATTTTAAACTTTATACGAAAGCAGATTTTCAACAAATGGAACAACTTTTACATACATACGACATACAAATTAGAATTGATAGTTTTAATTAGAAATATTTCTAACTAAAGTGAAATATTTCTCGTATTTATATAATGAAGTTGATGTAAAACTCTTGTATTTATGTGATGAAGTTGATGCAAGTCTATAATATTAAAATATTATAAAAAATATTTCTTTATGATGGCTTCATTGACACCTGATCTAAGTTATGTAATGTACTAATTAATGAATTGAATTTTAATTGTAGTCCTCTGATGCTCTTATTGATTCACAAGAAACACGAATCATTTTTTTTTGGAGCATCCTGTATTATTTGTTTAATATGAAAATGTTAACATAATGTTTAAAAGAAATAAACAGTATGAATCGCGTAATTTGATTATCTCAAATATCTTCATTGTTTTTGAATATGTGAGAAAATTATTTAATTAGATCATAATACAAATTTTTTTGTAGAATAATAATAATTTTTCATAATAAGAATTTTTTTGTCTGAAAGAGTTTCGTCACTTTCACTTTTTTAAATGGAACCTTATATTTTTTTATGTCAATGTATTTATGTCAAAAAAAAATCAACGAAATTGATAGTTCAACGAAATTGATAATTCAAAAATATATTTTTTACATGATCGATTTTACAAAATTTAAGGTTAAAATTAATAGTTTTTCGACATACGTAAATTAATACTTTTTTTTATAAAGATTGTCGAGCTGCATCGATTAATTGAGCAAAAAAATATATCATTATTAATACATATCGAAAAATATATCACCGCTTTGAAAAAGTAAAAATAAAATGACCCTGTGTCCCTTCAGCTACAAAAAAACTGTCACTGTCATAATATGTTCTTGTTTGTACTAAACAATTTTCGTTAACAAAGTTTTTTTACATTTTCAAAAACAACGGAGATATTCAACGTGATGCAGTTACGTGGTTCACTCTGTATGCATATATATATGTATATATGTACATCCATCGATGTGTGGCAACGCACGTTACTCGTAGTCGTAATTCACTGGAGCTGTTTCGCCGTTTGCCACTATATATCTGATCGTTATTTCCTTCAGTGTCTATTAATCACCGAGCGTCCGTGACAATGGAACGTGCCAATTCGCGTGATACAACGTTTATGCGAAATTCACTTATTTTTCTTATTTTTCACTCTGGTTGATCTTACCCAGTTTCTCTCTACACACGTTCGAGAAAGTCAATAATCTTGATCAATCGTACACTTCGTACACACGAAAGACATAATCTATACATTCGCATTCTCTTCGCACCTGTTAAACAATGATTTGTCATGATTTTCTGTGTACAAGTGTTGAAGAGAGCGACGAATATTTTATTTACAACTTTTATTAATTAAGATATATATATATAAATTTATTATTATATAAAATAGTTCAAATTTTTTATAAATACAATAAAAATTTCTAAACTAGTAATTAACAAAATTTTTTAAGACAGACCAAATAGAATACCTTTATATTTGCTAAAATTGTTAAAAATAATTGTTTTTACTATTTTATAACTAATAAAAATAAAAATTTTATAACTGTATTGTTTTATATTGCATTTTTTAATAGGCACCTCGTTTTACCCATTTCTATGAGACAAAACTAAATTTTTGCATACCTCCAGAAAATTTTGTTTTCCCGTGAGCCGAACAATTTTTTCAAAAAGTTTGGTCATTTTCTTATTATATAAGGTATAATGAAGAGATTTAGCCTCGTGCAAATTCTTTTTGGTCATCCGATTTTTTGTTATAAAGCTAAATATATTAGGCACCCCATTTTACCTTACTTTCCTCTATGCATTTTTGCATCTCTATATTTTTCATAAATAAATAAAAATCCGCGGTCTATTGATCAATAACGATAGAACAGAAGTATATTTAATGCTCGAGGTATCGTTTTTAAGATGCGAAGGTTGAGATGAAGTTTACGAAACAAGACCATTGAACTTATAATTGTGCCCCTTAGTAGTCGAGCGAATTATGTCTCTTTTCTTATTAATGTTGTGAAAAGTAGACTTTCGTGTAATATTTTATAATGAATTAAGAAGAGAAGGTAGCTTCATTGTAAGTAAATTATGATGACATAGTTTAAAAGAAAGAGTAATAAATTAATAGTAATTTAACGAATAATTAAGTGCCATTTATTTATTACAAAATTGATGTTTATTCCTTTTTTAACATAAGAGAAACTGTACGTAAGTTATGTTTGGTAAATAAAACGAGTATTACTAGTAATTGATTATAATAAACATTTTTCCTAATTTTAGATTTACACCATTTGTTAATTGAAGCGTTCACATTGGATCATTTATCTTGATAGTGCTGTAAGTCCATTTTCTTTTTTGTGAGACGATGAAATGCTTGCGTTTGTATCGATTAATGCAATTCCATTTAACACTGAAGTTTCAATTGATTAAAATATATGAACAATTTAAGATTTATACTATAAATTGTTTATAAATAAAACGTCCACATTAAAGTATATATAAATTTTTTGTTTTCTGAATTTCTTCAAAAAATGGACCCCTTTCTGTGATTAATTCCATAATATAATATACATACACATATACATACAGTAAGATATTTAGCATAGAATTAATAATTAATAAATGAAAATAAATAAGAATAGAAATAATAATAAACAATTGTAATAGTTAAGAATAAATTAATAATATAATAACATGATAAATTAATATGATAATTATAATAATTAATAATAATGATAATGTAATAATATAAAATTAATGCATTATAATGTAATGTATAAATTCTATAGTTAATTATTATAATTAATATATATAATACATACATATACAGAATATAACTTCTTAATTATAAAATTAACAATCAATAAATAATAATACATACTACTATATAATATTAAGGAACTAATATAATATAACTCAAATGTATTTTATGATTAATTAATATGATTCTACAGATTAATTAATACAGATTAATGAGTGCGATTTTAATACAATTTACATATAAAATAAGACTTAATACAGAATTAATAATTAATAAATGAAAATAAATAAAGATAAAGAAAATAATAAAGTAACAGTAAACAATAAATTATAATAATAAGAATAGTATAATTTATAATCATTATGTAATTAATATATTAAAATATGATATATGAATTCTATATATTTTATAGATTCTATACTTAACTCTATAGTATATGTAATATGAGATAATAATATAATATATTTGGAGTAAAACTCTGATTATAGAATTAATAATACATACAACTTCATTATCATTATTATTATAAAATAAATTTTATATTGTATCAGAAATAAAAGTTCAATCTATTGAGTTTCATTTAATTCATATTGATCGATACTTTTTACAAATATTAAATAAAATTTTTATGTACTACAATATGCATTGAAGTAGATTGAACATTTCCTTCAATCATTTATCAAATCGTGTCTCATAAAACATCGAATTATGTGATCATTCAACAATTTTTGAGCGTTGGTTGGATCGATTATTATTCTTCTCTGACTGGAGATTGTTTGACATCTTTGGAAAGCTTATTGTATTCTGCATTCAAAAAAAGTTTTATCATTTCGAATTTTATTTTTTCCTAAATGAGCTTTCTTTAACATGTTCACCACCCTGCGAGTTCGTGCTCTTTTCTTGCGTGAGTTTAAATTAGGTGGTGCGTTTGTTCCCCGGATACTTCAACAGATTTTCATCTTTTCAGAAATCCGGGATTATTCTTGCGTCAAACAGTGTTGAAAGTAATTCAAGCTTTCGAAGAATTCATCGCTTTTGAAAACCAAGGTTTCTTCGAAATTGGCATTATTTCACAGATAGTGTCTGTTAGCGCGCGTGTGTAGGAAGAGAGAGATGGAAGAACGTATGGACTGGGATAGTGAGTGAGAGAAGAGAAGAAAGTGGTTGATGCGTTTCGTCTCGGAGTCACTGTCTAGACTCATCAGTGGGGTTGATGGCAGCGACTCCTTACCCCCGACGCTTGTTATTGTAACTAAACCCGCTAGGCTGGCGCGATCACCTATCCTAGTGGGGTTCCGCACACTCTGCACGCTTAAACGTCGGAGATCGGTAGAACCTCAACGCTAGGCGCGCAGCCACTTGCGGCTTGTGCAAGTCAGTGTTCGAAACTCGTAGTCGAGGAATCATAGGCAGCTACACGTGAATAGCGTGGCGAGGTCTTAGTTGTTGAGTGGACTGTATGTTTATTAGTGGACTGTATGATTTATACGCACGCTGAGATATGGATGGGGCTATGCCCTCGTTAGTAACTTTCGTGTCGCAAAGATCAACCTAATCGCTCGGAACTGATTCTAAAATTCTGGGTCGAGGAGGTAACTTCGGTTCCCCTTCCCTTAGGGAGTCACGTGGCTCAAGATGAGAACAAAGGCTCGCCCGTAGTATCGCACGCGTTCAGGGAAATTGTCCTCACGCCACGAATGTGCTAAGGTGAGTTGGTTTTACGCCACGAGTGTCCTAAGGCGAGTTGTCTTCACGTCGCAACCCCGGTCAAGGGCCCGGGTTCCGGCAAACCAAAACTCTCGCGAACAGCGCCTATTTCGATCAAACTCGAAAATATATAGTTCTCAAAGATATTCAACATGGACTTTTTATAGAAAATTTCAACCATTTTAGACAATTCAAAAAAAAAAAACAACTGGCTTCATATGTTAGCGACAATCCCATTTCTTGATTGTTCGAAGTCAGACAGCTTGTCGTTATTCAGCTTTTCATGGTTTACGATCGAACCGAGTCCCCAATAAACTTCTGGGAAATCCAAACGAAATGTTTAGATTTGCATCCAAAGTTGCTTGCAAGTGACTTACTTTGTCTCCGTAGAAAACATCGTAACAAAAAGAGGATCTGGTTATGTAATGAAGAGAGTTGCAAACCCTCTGATAAAAGAATTACGTTCAGCCGAGTCTGGAAGATCACGAGTTTCTCGGAATCTGTCTTTAAGCCTTTGATTACTGTTAGCACCTAAAGGCGCTTATGATACTATGGGCATCTAAAAGCGCTTAAAAAATATTGCTGTTATAATATTATAAACGCCTGTAGACGATTAACCTACTTTGATCCGTTGACACGAGAGGCGCAAATAGGCGCCCAGAAAATTTTATCGATCACAATTCCAGCAAATCTCATTTGAACCAGACATAATGCTAATTCAACAATTACATATTCTGTCAGTATATTCCGTTCATATATTATATATTTCCGTTCATATATTATTTAAATATGTTTATTTTACAGTTATTTTTTTTTATATCCTTAAAATGAAAAATTGGGATAATAAAATGGTCAGAAAAAGTACATGCAAACATGACACAATAAATGATTCATATTGTGTATATTCATATTTTGTAGATACGATGTAATTTTTTGATAACTTGGTACAATCATCGTACTACAAAGAGAAAGAATAATTGCGTACTTTATTTTTAGAACGTATATTAAATAAGATATATGCAATAAAATATATATTCTTATACAATGTAAATTACAACGAATTAATTTAACTACTTTCTATGCTCAAACACTCTTTTTTAATTACTTGACAACGACTGTGTGTGTTTATCTCCTTAGTGATTGTTATATATATCCCTAACGATTATTTATAAATCTTGATGATTGTTATAAAAAGCTCAATGTTAATGTTCAATGCAAAATACGAATAAATAAATAATATTGGTTTAATGTAATGGAATTCAGTGTTTTGATTATTTTAATATATTTTCTCAGAAAGCATGCCTAACAAAAAATTTCGCCGTTCTCGGTGTAAGTCGCGACTGAATTCTTACCGTGTATGGTAGGGCTGGTACGTCTTAAAGTCTGCCGTAGTCAAAGGCAGCACATATGATATTTTTTATTTATTTCTGGGGCACGCATTTGAGAATCACTCCGTATGCCACAGCTGGAGAATAGAATTGAAGCGGAATACACGGAGAGGGAAGAGCAGCACGCGTTCGAGAAAGTAAATCGTGCTTGTTGGTTATTTCGCGCGTAGGTTGAGTCGAGCTCGGGAGGCGCGTAATTTCGTACATGTAGTAGCTGAATCTTCCGTCTTTTCATCCGTCTTTTCATCCTTTTCATTGCCTGGCTTCCTCCGTTCCTTGCCAGCGAAGATGAAACTCTCGTCCGAATCTTCATGGTGCTCGGTCATCTGTTCCGCGCCATTTCCTTTATTTATTCAGAATTCGCGTAACGGCAAAGATCCACACCAGTGGCAATTTTCGACGATTAACTTTTTTTCGTCCGAATAAATAGAGAGAACGACGGCACGGGGCGCTTCCGCTGGCTCTGCGTATCGATGGCTCACCGGGATACGTCGCGTTAAAGTAAACTGTATTATCAGCCAGCTGCGCCAAAACTACTTGCCCGTTTTACCGAAATTTTTAACGCTCCATTGCGTGCTGGTCTCTATTAGGGCGAGCTGCCCCGAGCTGTCGAATATTTTATTTCTAGGCACGTGTTTCGCCAGTTTTCTCGATCGCGGCTTTGCAAGAAATTCTGTAGTTTCTTCTTTTAATTGATAACAGTTGAATTTTGAATGTGTTTAGACGATATTTTATTATTTTTTTTTTTTAGACGACATTTTACTGAGGTCGTCGCTTCTTATATTCGATTTATGGTGCTCCTAATCATCAGAGTTAATGTTTTTCATCTGACTGATTGATTAATATTCACGATTAATAAATTATACATTATGAAGTTGGGAATTTATTAACATGTAAAGTCAAATCCACGAATTCTAAAAATCCAATGCATTTTTTCGAGAAACATGTTCCTAAGATAAATTAAATTTTTAATTAGAATAGAACTCTTTCAATTAGAATAGGACTCTCTGTGAAACTTGTTGGCAATTGATCGATTAAAATTTTTCTTTTGATCAATTGATTAATACGATTATTAAAATTAATTGTCAAAAAATCGGCGATTGATTTAATTGATTAAATATTTCTTGTCAGTTATTAAATGTTCAATTGTCAATTATAAATTGTTAGTTATTGCGTCGAATTTGATTATAATTTAATATAAATCAAAGTTTAGGGTTAAGATATTTCATTGAAAAGATGAAACATATTTCTAATTTACACCATCGAGAGGTATGGACCAACCAGTGTGACCAGCTGCATGGTCAATTATTTATAATATCATTATTATATACAATAGAGACTCTGAACTAATAGGAAGACAAAAGTGGCTGGATAGTGGAATTTCTGAATAATAGAACAATCACTTTCTTTTGCATTAAACTTCATTTAATCAAGTAGAAATGTACAAAATTGACAGTTTCTTTCAACTTCATCTAAGGGTCCCATATTTTTTTAGCCGCTAAGTCACATAAATTTTTTATTGTAAACAGCTACATAGAATTACATTCCTGTTGTGTTTCAAATCATCGAAGTCCTTTTTCAAATGATTCAAATGCTTCGACATGAGAAGGTACGTCCTCATCGTTACTTTCATCTGCTGCTTCTATTTGTGTAAAATTTATGTTATCTTCATCGCTACTATTGTCTTTATCACACTGAAACCATTGCATTACATCATCGCTATCACAATCACAGTCTGGTATTCTACGCAATGTAGTGACAGCTTCTTCAATATCTGCTTCTACTGTTCTTTCTTGTTCACTAATTTCTTCAATTTCATGCATTAAAAGTTTTCTCAATGCTCTTTTCAATGTTGTATTTTTAATGTTACTCCACGTATTTGCTATCATGTAAAATCAGTCTTTTAAATTCAGGTTTTTATATTGCTCTATCACACCCTCTTCATTCAATTGAAACGTAAACAGAAGTTTTTTAAGCAAATCTTTTCTATATAGTCGTTTGAAGCACTCAATTACTCCTTGATTGGCTTGAATGGCTGTATGAGTGAAGTTACATTAGGTGGCAAAAACATAACTTTTATAAATTCGTCCTTCTGGTTAAGAATGTTACATGTAGAATGCGATCTAGCATTGTCTACCAGCAAAAGAGTTTTTTTTTATGACTATTTTTTAATTGATTTTAATTTTCTTTAATCTTTGGCAAATATTAATATTATAAATTAATATTATAAAAATATTTTCAAACCATTCAACAAAAAAGTTACTGTATATCCAAGCATTTCCCTGATTTTTATAAACAACTGGCATTGCACTCATATTGACATGTTTAAAACAGCGTGGATGTTTACTTTTTCCGATGATTGAAGTTGAATTGGAAGTTGATGGCATCCAGTAGCATTCACACAAAGAAGTGCAGTAATGCGTCCTTTACTAACTTTGCGACCGGGAGCTGATCTTTCACGACGAGAAACTAATGTTTTCTGTGGTAGTGCCTTCCAAATTAAACCTGTTTCATTAGCATTGTATACATTTGCTAATGCATAATATCTGTGATTGTAGATTTCCCAACATCATGTATTTTTGCTAATTTCGTTGCACTTTTACCATTTTCAAAATCTTGAATTATTTTGTATTTCTCTTACTTGTTTTTGTTTTCTTGCCATCGTGATACCGTTCTCTGTTTGCTTCAAACTGAATTGATATGATTACATTTAACCGGCCGAACACAGGAAAGTATTTATATACATCTAAATACATTGTATCATGTATGTAAACATCGCTACGAAACGACGTTGTGCGGATAACAGAACGTCTGGATAATAGAATGTCTGTATATTAGGGTATTTGGATAATGGGGGTACGGAGTCTCTACTGTATTTATTATTAACTCTTAGCATCATGATTTTTTTATTTTTACCGCAAAAATTTCTATCGATGCACTTTTGTTCATATATAGAATTAAATAAAAAATTCCTAGTAATTGTTTATACAAATGAAAAACAGTGAGTGTTGGTTTTGTATGTGTGAGTGTGAGTGTCGTTGGATGAGTGAGAGTCTTTTGTCTATAGTTATAAAGTCTATGGTGTAAATGTGAGATGTGAGTCCTATCTAGTGTAAATGATGTTTTGAAAGATGTCCTGGAGCAATCAGTTGTTACGGTAAAGCCAGAGAGCTAGAACCGATAGGTGAAGGGAGACAGAGAGTGAGAGAATAAGAAGAACTGATTTATTATTTCAATATTATACTTTGTGTTTATTGCGATATTATCTTTTGTATAAATATACTTTGTGTTTTCCGTTGAAAGATAAAGAAATTATTGTCCAGTCCAACAATAAAAACTATGAACGTAACATCAGTGTTTGAATGTTACATAGATTATTATATTCATAAACAAGTTTTATTATATTTACAATACAAGGAAGACAGAAAATATTAATTGCAGTTGAAATAAAACTCGTTTTCATTAGAAATTAAATCTCAATTGAAATAGAATGAAAAATTTTACGAATTTTACATTTGATAAAACTAGAAAATATATATTAGTTGTAATTTCGTCGTAAAGATTTCAATTATATGTACATTAGTGTTACACTATGATATTAAGGCTTAGTAAAAAATATTTGCAAAAATTTAGCTATTTATCTTCTCATCGTAGATATTAATCTTTCATCATTGCATTATTATTTTGACACTGATTCATTGTGAAACAATCTTTTCGCAATTCCATTTACAATGACATAAATTTTTTCAATTCTTTCATTCTTTTGTTGAATTGTATTTCAAACAACGATAGTTGTTTAATTGATTAAGTATAAATTAAACTTAATATAATAATATTGAACGATATTAAATATAGATTAAATAATTGATATTAGTCGTCATTGTTTAGTATTAAAATCATTAATTCAATGAAAAATAGTTAAAAAAATAAAAAAATTAATGAAAATCAGCAGACACATAACTCAAATATTTATTAATCTACATATATTGTTCTACCCTGTTCTGTCCTATTGTTTGTAAAAGTAACAAAAATTGAGAAATAGAAACTGCGTGATTTGTATCCCAGTACGATTCGTCTCACTGAAAGGCCCAGAAGCAACTGTTCTGACTAGGAAATGAAGACGACATTTTTACCATAAAATTTTATTGATATGCAAACATTTGAATCAATACAAAACAAATTACAGGCGCGATCGCTCAGTACCAGACAACGCCACTCCTACTCGAAGTTTACCCCACGCCCCCTCACGAATCAACACAAATCAACCAATCGCTAATTTCCGTTGCATTAGCGTTGCATTTGAAGAGACCCGATTTTTTGGATTACCCCCGTACTTTCAGTGATTGTATCAGCGCGATGGTGAATCGTGAAGACTGTTGCCCGCTTCTCTGAGGTTCTCTCGTTTGGCCTTTTACAGCCGTCGGAGAGATATTACGAATGCCGGTTGTAGGTTTTTAAGACGTATATTAGGTGAAAGTTATACAATTGTTACGTGCGTCTGTGATGTGTAAGACGTGTCTCGGACGAACTGACTGAACGGATTGACTCTAGCAGACTGTCTGTCGCGTGTTAGGAGACGGAACTTTTATGTGGAACGAATGTGTCTACGTGATTTCTTGGCGCTAGCCACGACGCCCTTTGTGACTTCTTACCCTTTAAGAGACTTTCTTGGAATACTCTAACTCTGCCTCTCAGGGTAAGACAAAGGTCCCATAGATAGGCGCGTGCCATGGCATCTGGACTTTCTCTGCAGCTTAGAGTATTCCAAGAACCTAGCCTGAGTATCTTGTTCTGCTCCAGAACAGTGATAATATACAAACCTTGACACATCTCATCTACTGGTTGTGAGCCGGTTAACTTCTTGCGCTGGAATGACGTGTTACGCACGTCGAGAATTTTTTGTCTCAAATTGCAATATTTTCTCAGTTTTAAGTATATTTAAATGTAACCCAAAACAGATGATGTAAGGCAAAACAAATGATAAGTTTACTACTTCTTAATAATTTCTACTCAGTGATATCATACCGACAAGTTCAAAAGAAAAAGAAAGCGAAGAATTATACGGTTCGGTCACTCGTTATGGTCCGCGCAAACCAATTACCACCGCAAGGATTTAAACTCGTGGTGGCATGGGGCAGTGATGGTATTCGGCAAAAATCAGATTTTGAAAAAAGAGTATTATTAGTACATTAATCGTGTATTAACGGCGCAGTCATTGTGATCATTCAGTGATTGGATCCCATTATCACATCGATAATCATTCATTGATATTCCGACGGTGCATTCTTTCCATTAGTTATTGGAGAGTGGATTCGTTTCAGCGGAAAGTTAGTGAGCTCAGCATTCTGAGTATAAACCATAGAGGTAGTTATTCATAGTGAAAAAAAAAAAAAAAAAAAAAGTAAGTGATAGAAAGTACGGTGTTAACGACCGTAACTTTCAAAAATACCAAACTGTTGCTTTGAGCAGCGCCCAGAGGCAAAATTCCAACGATATCTCGGTTCCAAATCAACGATCAAGCAAACACCTGGAAACATCATTCCGAGAAAACCATCCAGCTCAGGGAAACCTGAACACGAATGAAGCAGCCATAAATCTGGCCAGCTCAGCAGCGGATAAATCCATTTCATGGATACTACCAGGAAAGAGGAAATTAAAGAAAGAAAAAAATCAAGATTATAGCTACTCGTAAAAGGTCAACGTTGTTATCTGACTCCTCCCCGGTCACCAAGATCAACAAAATAGAAGGTATGGAAAAAAATAAACCCAGATATCTCTACAAAAAATAGATTCAGCATATTTGCTGAATGTCTAATAAAAGAACCAGGCAACCAAAAAACAAACATGAAACCTACTACCGGTAATAACACAGCACATAGCAAAGCTACATCAAACTTAAATTCAATTAACATCGAGCCCATAAACACAAAACCCCCACCTATATATATTCATGGAAACATTGATCACATCAAGCTATTGGATGCCCTAAAAAATAAATTCAAAAACGCGTTTCAAGTTAAATTCGTACAAAATAAATTGAAGGTAACGTTTGCAAACGTAAACGATTTCAACGAGTTCAAATTTATATGCAAAAAAGAAAATATTAAATACTACACCTATACTGTAAGCACGGAAAAAACGCTAACAGTAGTTTTAAAAAGACTGTTTAAACTCCCAGTGGATAGAATATGTAAAAATATAGAAACTCAAGGCCTAAAACCTGTCTCTTGTCTAGAGCTACCGACACACACCAGGTACCCAATATACAGAATTACATTCGCGCCCGGGACATCCCTAGCCCAGATAAATCATATTAGATTTATTGAGCATGTTCAAATATACTGGGAAAAGTATGAATCGCTAAAACCTACAGTACAATGTTTCCGATGCCAAGCACATGGTCACACATCCACAAACTGTAATAAGAAAGCCATTTGCGTCAAGTGCGCTGGAACTCATGACACAAGAAACTGCACTAAAACTCGCGAAACATCAGCGACATACGCAAACTGCAGAGGGGACCATCTTGCAAATTTTTCCAAATGTCCTGCTTTCCTGGCTTTTCTAAACAAAAGAAATTTACATAAAACCAGACTCCAGCAATCCGTCTCAACAATCATCTCCTATTGCCCTCTAAACACACCACTTCCTCATTCTTACCTCCACCAAAAATCCATATATTTCCCCTACTACAGAACTAACTCAAGAAATTAAACCTGAATTTACATACGCCAGAGCTCTATCATCCCAAAATCTACCAAATAATCTCCCAATACAAGTACAATGTCAAATGTATGACCTCACGGGTAAAATAGAACAAATCAAATCAGTTGATTTAGATCTATTCTTGAAAATCATCTCCTTAATACAAAAACACTACACAAATTGTATAAACAACATTGACAGAATTAAAGCTACAATTCAAATATTGAAAGAACTAGAAGATGGCCCATAAAAAATTCATAAAAATTATTTTATGGAACGCAACTAGTGTCAAAAACAAGAGCACGGAATTCCAAAATTTTTTAAATAATCAAAACACAGATATCGCCATTGTAACCGAAATCTGGTTAGCACAAACAGACAAAATCAAACTCAATAACTTTGATATCTTCAGAAAAGACGAAACTCCTCCTACGCCAAATAAATCAAAAGGAAGAGTATTGATAGCCCACAAAGATATTCCAGTTAAAGATACACCACAACCAAACTCCCCAAACATAGACTTCATAAAAATTAATCTTAAAACTATACCCGCACTTACGGTTGGCGTTGCGTATGCTCCACCCAGAACAAAGATAAACACTGTAGATTTAGATTAGATCATCCCTCAGCAAAAAACAGATCACGTCATTATTGGGGGTAATCTTAATGCCAAACACACCATATGGAATAATATAAATAGAAATGCAAATGGTATAACTATTAAAAGTCACTCTGACCTCAGAGATTACCAAATCATACATAGCCCGACGTACACACACAAATAACCAAACTGTGCACCAACCAACATAGACATATTCCTCTCAAACATACCATATGTATACAACTGTCAAATCATCGATGACTTACCTTCCAACCATCTACCAGTAGAGCTAACAATTCAATTATACAGAACACATAGGAAACCAAAAATAACAAAGCACACAGACTAGGTAGAGTACGCCAAACTCTATAATAAAATAAACATTAACCCTAATTTAACGAAACGCAAATAGATCTAGAAATCAAAACCCTCACACAACACAAACCTACTCAAATACAACACATATAGAAAAGCTACTGAAACAGTCTCGACACGCAACGCAAACTTTATCACAGATCCACTCCTCCTTAATACAATAAAAATCAGAAATAAAATGCGAAGAAAATTTCAAAAAACAGGAAGCCCAATCTACAAGTTACATAGAAATATCCTCACAAACCAAATCCGAAAAATACTAATATAATACATATAAAAAATAATGCATGGCAACACAAATTATCCGAAATCAAGTATACAGACCACACGCCATAGCGCACCTATAAAATCACTGGCGGTTCCGAAAATACCAGTACTACAAGATATCACACACAATTCCCTACTTTACACTGATGAAGATAAGGCGGAAGGCTTGGCGCACAATTTTGAAGAAATAGATATGACGGCTTTCAACCAGTACTCACCAATAGAAAATGACATTGAATAATACAAACTTAAAACCATGTACAATCAACCTTCACCTCCTGATTCTAAATCGCTCTGCTCTCCCAAAATATAGTCAGAAACATAATCAATCATCTGCCAAACAATAAAGCACCAGGACCTGATAATATAATAACCACCAAACTTAAAAACCTTCCAAAAAAACATAGTCCAACTTTACTATATTTACAAAGCTTGCCTCCAAATAGCGTACTTTCCTACAGTTTGGAAAATAACCAAAGTAGTCCCTATCCTCAAACTAGGGAAACCTTCTCAAAACAAAATATCAAGTTATAAACCGATTAGCTTACTAGATATCCTCGGCAAAATCCTCGAAAAAATCATCCAGTATCAACTTCAAGTGCATACCAAAAAACTAAACTTAATATTGGGTTGGCAACTAAGTCATTGCCGATTTCAAATAAGAAGGAAAATTCAGAATTTTTGTTTCTTGACATAACCAAGGGTTTTTAATTTTTTTTCAATGCATGTATGCAATACATTGAGCTTCTCTGCAATGTCTCGTGTTGTGCTGTGACGATCTGAATCGATAATGGCCTTGATATGGGTTTCATCCACTTCGACTGGGCGGCCAGATCATTTTTCAGTGAAAAATCACCAGAACGAAATCTTTCAAACCAATTTCGACACTGCCTTTCTTTTAAGGCTTCATCTCCATATACGGCACATAACTTCTTTTGTACTTGCGATGCGTTCTTGCCTTTTCGGAAGTAATACAATAAAATGTGTCGGAAGTGCACGTCCTGTTTTTCCATTTTTAAATTGGGATAAAAACAAAACTAAAGAACTAATCGATATAATTTTTTTACTAATTAAAAGTAGAAGTCCACACAGTAAGAAAAAAATATAGGTTAGATGCTCTGACCACGTTAACAAAACAAAAGAAAGTGTAGAGTGAATCTATCGACAAAAGCGGCAATGACTTAGTTGCCAACCCAATAGTTCCACAGCAATTTGGATTTCGACAGAACCACTTGTAGCGGCCCTACAATTCCTCGACTACGAGTTTCGAACACTCGACTAGCACAAGCCGCAAGTGGCTGCGCGCCTAGCGTCGATGTCCTACCGATCTTCGATGTTAAGCAAACAGCATGCGGAACCCCGCTAGGATGGTGAACCGGGCCAGCCTAGCGGGGGGTAGTTACAACAACCAGGCGTCTGGGGTAAGGAGTCGCTGCCATCAGCTCCACTGATGAGTCTAGGCAGTGACTCCGAGACGGAACGCAATCGCCTAAATTCTCGCTTTCTCTCTCCCACTCCCCTTACCTAAAATACCAAGCGTCCTCCCACAACCTACTTTACCGACTTCTTCGCAGTTCCTTTACACTCTTCCATACAGCAGCTGCAGCGAGTCACGGAACACATTATAATGGAAAAAAAAAATAAAAACCGTATAACACAACTCATCCTCTTCGAGGATGAAGCTTAAATAAAGCCTTCGACTCAGTTTGGCACAAAGCCCTAATCTTAAAACTCCATAATTCAAAATTTCCCATACAACTAATTAATATCATAAACAACTACCTGAACAATAGAAAATTCTTTGTTACCATAACAAAATCCTCATACAAGAAAGTCGTAGCAGGGGTACCTCAAGGATCCATCCTTGGCCCCCTTCTACTCACACTTTATATAAACGACCAAATAATTCGAAAACACACACAGCCATATTTGCCAACGATACAGCAGTATACGCTTTATCCTGGAGTCCCAAGCCTCAATTTATATCCAAAATCACCTAGACACACTACAAACATACTTCATAGACTGGAAACTAAAAATAAACTCTACAAAAATACAAACTATTTCCTTCACTACTAAAAGGAACCTTACTCTTAGAACTATCCGAATCGCAGGACAAAATATTCCCTGGTCCCCCATGGTCAAGTACCTCGGAGTTATCCTCGATTCAAATATTACATGGACAGCTGCCATAAACAACCGCACCAATCAACCCTATCCCGTTTTGCAGATTTTTTGCCTCTTATCTCAAAATAGCAGATTAAATACAAAGTCAAACTCAGCTTGTACAAAATATGCATTGGACCAATCATTACGTATGGTTGCCAAATTTGGGCAACTGCCGCAAGTACACACATAAACAAAATGGATACAAAACAAATTCTTGCGCATTATCTATAAGAAACCATACAATACCCCCATCAAAACTCTACACTCTACGGCAAAAAGACTAACAATCAAAGAATATATAAGAAATTCACTTATCACGGCTTACAACCCAAACCACCCAAACCCACTTATCAGGAGCATAGGAAACTAACCGGATACATACCACTCAAAATCAGGACTAAACTTCGAACGCATGGAAGTTGAAGACAAAGAAACTGCAAATAACACCTTACACCAGGATCGCACACATGCACAGCAGGTTTTTTGAAAATTTTTTCCTGCAACTAACATACACATGCTTCATGTAAAAACAAATCAAGCAACTTATAAATCATCTCAAAATTTTTCACTGTAAATGCAGGTTACAGGGACACACCACCGCAGGAATTGCGGAAATAAATAACCACTTAAGGAAAGGAAAAAAAAGAACTCGTGGCATGTGGAATTAGCATCAGGCAAACGCGTCAATTCTCACAGGCCGGGTAATACGTAATAAATATTTATAAGGGTTCGAATTCTGAGTGTCACCTCGCTCTGTTGTAAACTTGATTCATAAGCGGTGGGCCTTACGTGGAAGCGGAAAGGGACGGCAGAAGTCATTGAGCCTTATCCAGCCACTTTCTCACTGAACGATAATGGGCTCGTTTCGCTGGGTAAAATCTTAGGGTGCAATCAATTTACTTGAAACTGGTCTACGTGCGCGATTCACCGGAGATAACCGAAGCGGCTTCTAAGTCGGCTGAGTGTAGATAGAGGGGACACCTTCGAGGCTAAGTTTTCTGAAAATGACTGACGGCGGATTATCAGATCGTCTGAAGTTTCCCTCGTAAATTATTAAGACTTCTCGACGTTGGTGTGCAAAGTCTGCGCGTACCATGTTGTATTTGAATCTGTCTATGTATGTATGTATGCATATATGTATGTGTGTATGTACGTATATATGTACATCGAGTTCATCGAATTCATTTATATTGTATATATAATTCATTGTCGAACGAGGCAGAAGATTTGTAGAGTATCATCCGTAAACATTCGACGAATGTTCATCAAATTAACATCGTTTATTGTAATATATTTTTAAGTCGTGACCGAGTTGTTTAATATTGCAATTTCATTTTTGACATACAGTGGCTCACAAAAGTATTTAAATATGTCTATGGAAGAATTTCTGTATGTATGTATATAATTTATTTATATATGTTCGTATTTTATATATGTATGTACATATCCACGTGTGTATGTATGTATGTATGTATGTAATTTTTCATATATATAATTATGTAATATATGTATGTGTGTGTGTATGTATGTATGTACGTATTTCATATATATTATAAAAATATATTATGTAATGTATGTATACAATGTATAATATAATACAATATGTAATAAACTTTTATAATGTATAATACATAATACACTAGTATATATATATAATATATAATATATGTATAATATATTTATATGTATATAATAATATATGTGTATGCGTAACGTGTAATATGGGCATATTATAAAAATACATAAATCCAAGTGATTTTGAATATTGTTTTCGAATTTTCCCATTATATTACATATAGAAAGTAATTACAAGTGTATAATGTCTCATTAAATATGCATATTTAAATACACAAATATAAAATGTTTCATATTTATTGAATAGAAAATAAATATGGAAGGAAGATTACATTTATAATTTCAGTTCGTGTCAAATTATACAGTGGCCTGCTCTGTGTTAAATTTTCATTCACAAACATTTTTCAAATTTTCAAAAACAATGGAGAAATTTAGGGTAATGTGGTCGCGTGGTTCACTCTATATATTAATGTATGTTACATAATAATTATATATATAATGTAATAATATAATTTATATTATATATGTAGTATTACTCAATTAATATATTAATATTACATATATATATATAAATCAATTAACATAAAAATATAATATAATTAATATATAATTTATATTGTTATGATATTGTGTATAGAATAATGTATATAATATGAATATCAAATTATGATATATTAAATTACATATATGTTAATACAATGTATGTATTATACAATATGTATTTTACAACGTATGTCGATTATTACTTTAATTTTCCACCATTTTTTTTGGTACGGCGACATCTTCGCGCGTTTGCATGGAAATCCACAGTCTAGTAATCATTAGTAGCGAGAAGGGTAGAAAACGAAGGAGCTGTAATACAATTCCCCGCGCGGTTCTTTCCTTCCTTTTTTTCAGCATAGGCAATCGTCGGGCATAATGACTCGTTCATACAATACAATTAAGATTGACCAGGCGCATTACCGACTCTTTTCCTGTAACCCGATACACAAACTCGGCGCGAAATTGAGACAAAGTTTACCGAAACCGAAATCCACAGTTTACTAACGACGAATTCGTATTTATTATTTACCGATACCGATGCCAGCCGAGTTTAGTTAAAGGGCGAAATTAAGGTGTGTACGCGCGTGTGGGTATGCGTGCGTGTACGTAATAAGACGATTGGCAGGAACTCTCGAGCGTGAGGGAATTGTAAAAACAGCCGACAGCCAAGACGTGCGATCAGAAAGGAAAGATTTCTCGGGGGCCGAGTTCAAGGCCAACTGAATTTCCGACACCGGTCGATAAATTGTTAATACGCTTTAATCGTTGCCCTGTAAGTAACGAGTGAACCGCGCCGAAAGCGTGCGACGGCGTGAAATAAAAATGTACAGGGAATCACGGAACTTGCGTGATTTACGCGTCTGATGAGAAATTACTAACTGTAAGTAAAAAAGGCATTGTGAAAGGTATGGTATTGTTTTCCTATTTATATTTTTATATTATATTATATTGTATTATATTATTACATCATTATATTATATTATATTATTACATTATATAATATTATATTTATATTATTATATTATTATATTATATTATGTTATTAGTATTGCTATACTTACTTTTGTACTATATTGAATTTTCTGCATTATTTGTATTATGTGTATATTTATATTGTATTTATATTGTTTGTACTGTGTATTTATTTTTGTATTATATTGTATTATTGTGTTATGTCATGTTTTGTATTTTTATATTTTATTCTTATTGTTACTTTTTTATTATACTATTTATATTTTTAAATCTATATTTGCATTAAATATGAGAATTACTTGAGCGTATGTTACTTCAACTACCCTGTATAGCGCCTCGCGACTCATGAAAAATCGACTATGAGATGATTCTACATGTAAAAATGAGCCGGGAAGAAAGAACATCTTTTTCATTAACTCCTTAACTCCTATCTAATAGAATTATGAATTTCGATTAAAAATACTGTACAATTTTTTTATCTTCCATACATGATGAAAAATGTGAAAAAATAAGTTCCTTTTTAATAATTGCGGATTTGGATTTGATCATGAAAATAATTTTTGAATGCATTTGAATTCTTACAATTTTCAAAAACAAAAGTATCTCCACATTACTCTCTACCACATGATATAAAGACATTTTTGAAAAAAACGAACTTGAAAGTTAATGTACAGTTTTAAGAGAGTAAACACCACACTATGATTAAATATGACTAATTGAATTGTTGTACGACCTTTTAACATTGAAACATAAATATCAGTATCAAATATCAGTATCAAAATATTCTATAAATTATTACTAAATTGCAGATTTTTATGCATTTATAGGAAAATTTTAAAGTGTGAAGTTGCACTTTGTATGAAAGAATATATAAAATATTCAAAGTACAATGCTCTTTAATATCTAGCACGTAAAAAGTTTTCTCTCAAGATTCTATTTCTTTCATTATATCCTTAAAAATGCAAACTTGCATAAAAATCCGCAGTTTAACTATTACAATTTAAACGATAATAATTAAAATGAATGAATTCATACAATTATGTTTTTGTCATATTAATTCTGTCATATTAAATCAATATTAATTCTGACAAGAATATCCGTATCGTTTTCAGTAATCTGAAATCCAACAATTTTTTGAAATCAGAGATCGAAGTTAACAGGTTTTTTTCGTTTCTGAAACTACTCGAACTTGTATATGTCATAATATTTACGAAATTTACGAATTATAATTTCGTTATGTTTTTGTTGAATTTTTGTAAAAATTTTTATGTTACATTTAGAAATATTTTAAAATAGTTTCCTCATTTAAGAACAGATATTTTAAGAATCAGTATAATAAAAGTTCCATGAAACAAGTTATTTTAGAACATTTAATTATAAATCGATTTTTATATTCGAGTGCTATTCATCAAACTTTTTTAATATTGACGAACAAATTATCTGTTTCATTGATAGAAAATTTTTTACCTTTATATTTCATAAGTTTTGTCTGTAACTCTTATTTTTAAGAATGTTTATTTATCTGTTTTCATCTAGACTCGTAATGTAAAAACATTTTTGTGAAAAAATTTCGCGATCCATGTTTCAAACAGAACTTATTTAAAAGTTCCTGAACTTTTCCAATTTCTGGTGCAAATACTTTCGTTCGTCTTTGTATCTTGTCTCTTTTCTAATTTTTATTCTATTAATTCGTATTAGACAGCACATTGTCTAGTCCATCTAGTTCTTTTCATTATATTATCAATTTGTATTCATTTTATAAACAATAATTCAGAGTCTTTCAAGTGGTTAAAACCTAAAGTTTTCGAGAAAATTTTTGAATATTTCTCCAGCCTCTGCAAACCATCTAAATGACTAATTCTTTCACTGTTTTTGACTTCTCAAAAATCTGAAGAAAAATTCTGAGATATTTATCGAAGTCTTTACTTTAATATATAATCAGTCCTCGAATCAAATATTTGAAAGACCAGCAAAAATAAAAATTTATTTTGGAAGAAATTCAAGAGTGAAATTTGACACCAAATATAAGTATATTCGAATTGAATTAATTTCCTGAAAAGATGAACATGTGGTATAAAAAATAAAGTTTTTGTACTCATTGACTCCTTGTAAAAAATATAACGTATCTTATAATTTTATTGTAATTAATAGATGGTGCTTCCTTAAATAATCATTATTTTGTAATTATTATTATTATATTATTATTTTGTAAATATAATTATTCCTTTTTTTGTAACTGCCAAAATTTCAAACAGATAGAGATAAGAAACATTTTCGTGTGATTTTATATATCTTAGTGTCATATAGTTTTGTTGCAGAATGTATATACTATTGGTTTTGTTGTACTATACTTTTTTCAAAAAAGTATAATTCATCAAGTTTTTCTAAAACATTTCCGATTTTCAAACATTTTTATCGATTTCCATCAAACACATTATTCAAGATCATTCGATTTTTGTTAAAATATCTTTTCTCAAATTAAATATTTAAGCACTAAATATTTAATACTTAAATTGTTATATAATTAATTACAATATACATAATTTATATTACATAATTTATTCCATTTATTCAAATTTGTTTACTTTGTTTCCAAAATTAATATGGGTTTAGCTACCAATACTCTAATAAAATCATTGTACCGTGAAGAATTAATTATTGGAAATTCGCAGATTTATGTAAACCTTCGGGCCTGTAAATATTTTGTACAAACATATTCATTCGTTCAATTCGTAATTATGTAGGTTGCTTGCGAAATGAATTATTCGATATTTTATAGTGTCTTTATTTGTTGTTATTTTGATGGAATTGATTAATTTATGAAAATTAATTTCTAATATTAAGAATCATGTATAACTTTAATTAGCAAACGAACCAATAAATCAGTATTTGTAAATGTACGTATTAATATCTATAAAATGAAGTAAAATCTTTCTTTTTTCTTAAACTATTTTCAAAATTAACAGGAATTTATGACGGTAATAGATTATTTAGAAAAAATTTTTAGAAAAAATTAAATGCTTAATTACAATGTAATTGGGTTTTATTCAAATTTATTCGTTTTATTTTTCAAATTATTTAACATGGATTTATGATAGTAATAGTTTTTAAGTAAGATTTAACACGAATATTAGTTAAATGAATATAAATCGATCTGTTCAAATTTCTTTATCTCATTTTTAAAATTTTTGTTTAGGTAGATTGCAATGTTATTAGATTGCAATGTTATTGCGTTTTGTTACATTTATTCATTTTCCTTTCAAAATTACAATGTGGATTTATGGGTATATGTGGATGAATGATCTAATTTGAATATTAATTAAATTAACATGGGTCCATTTGTTTTGTTTATAAATTTTGTTACAAATTTGCTTCATTTTTTAAATTAACTTTAAAATATTCTAGTAAATTAATTATTAAAAATTGGCAGACTTTTGTAAACCTTCATGACTGATTATATTATTATTATTTGACCGTGAATTTTTATAGAAATTCATATTTTTGAGAATAAAAAACCTAAAAAATTAGAAAATTGCGGAAAACTGTTTTACACACGAGATTACAGAAAGCACTACACTTTGAATTGAATATTCAATTATATTTTCTCATAATACGTGCATCCTGTGCAATTTTGCATTTTTGTATATTTAATTTCCAGCGTTTAAATCTTTTATTTCATGCAAGTAATTTTAACTTTATTAGATATGAAATAGCATTATGTTTCAAGCAATATTATAAATACATGTAAAATACATATTATAAATACATATAAATATAATATTAATTATTATTTCATGTATAAAAGTTTAAGAAGGATATTATTTGAAATTTAATATATATCCTTTTTAAACTTTTTTAATTAATCATTACAACAGATCTCATAACAATAAATTTTATCTTCTTGTAATCAATAATTCCTAATAAAAGTTTATACAAAAATAAAGCTATAAATTATTTTTTGTTATTAATATTACTTAGACTGAAACTTTTTTATATCTTTAAATGTAACATTAGAATTACACTCTAGAAGTTTAAAGATGACTACAATAATAAAATGTAATAATTATGTTCGGGAGAGTTTCCATGCTACAATACTCACGGTCTGGGTGCAGGCACGTCCAGGAAAATTTATTGGTTTTTAAGTGCCCTTAGCAGGCCTGTGTCGTCAGAAAACTCTGGCCACATGGCTGGACTTTGTTCTAAGCAGACAAGGCCCTCGACTGTGGATTGAAGCATGGCACTAACTTTCCCGAACACGTGAGAAACACGGGCCAGCGAGATCACCCAAGACGGCAACGGGTATCCGGACCTTCATGCCCCACTCTAGACCCGCGATTTTCCGAAGCCGAAGGAAGGGGAACCGAGAAAGCGTTCGTGCTTTCCTTCAGCTTGCAATTCAGAATCACTTCGACTTTCGAGTAATAAAGTTCACTCTCTCGCGACACAAAACTACCACGAGGGGACAACCCCCTGATTTTCAGCGCGCGAACATTGATACAGTCCACTTTTTACTAAACACGATCTCGTCTCACTACACACGCGCGCGAACAATTAAATGAACTGAATTGAACTGATTCACTTAAATTTTATTTATTTATCGTTGTTGAAATTTATAAGTAAAAATTTAAATTACACAAAAATTATTGTGTATAATAGTAATAATAATAATTTAAATAATATACATAATAATATATTATAACACTAAATTGTATATATCATTTGTACATTATAATATATAATAATAATATACATAATAATAATACAATATATTGTATATATAGTATAATGTAACGTTTACATTGTATTGTAATATTATTGTATTACTTGATGCAATGAAAAGTTTTATAATAAAAAAGTTTATTTTTAATATAAGTAATAATTGATCACCAAGTGAGTGACGCGTCTGGCAAGTTTCGGTCAATAACTACTGCTCCCCGATCGCGTCCCAATTCTTCACAGAATATGGTGCTCATGAAATACGTGAAATTCGATTCCGTTGCGAAAGAGAGCGTACGGCTCTACTAAGAAAGACGGAAAAAGTTGGCTGATCGAGGGCCGTCCGACAAAGGAAAGAAACTCTGCCCACCTATATACGATCGCAGAATCAAAGGGAAGAAAGTTAAGCGCGATATATATATACATGTATACATATATATATATATATCGGGTCAAAGAGTTTTTGCCAGAGGCGATGCCAATCAAACCGAACCTTTAGTCTCTCGATCGAAACCCCACGTTGCTCTCCACGTTGCCGCATTATAATTACCATGGCGGTAATAAGTAGCAATCAGTCGAAGGAGGACGTGTGAATGCTATTTTACGCTTGAATTACAATTTTCGATTATCGACTTGGCTACTTGTATCCGCCAGGCATATTAGTATTATATATTTATACATATTATATATTAATACATATTGAATTGAGTAATAAGTTCTCTGTTTAATATGCAAATTTAGCCTAACTCGTCCGTCAATTCGATACATTTTTCTTATACAGTGACTGGCGTTAATATTGAAATTTTAGACGAAATTCTTCTTTAATTCTCTCATTCAGGTATATTAATAATTTGCAGAGAACGTGTAAAATTTGAATAATATCAAAGATAATTATACAAAAATTACACGCTGTCATCTTGAAACATGATCAAACAGGTAATACACAGAATTTCAAAACTCTTGATCCGTGAAATGTCCCAGTTTTCATAGTGCAACCGAGAAGAATTTGGATTTGATTGAATTAGAACTAGTCTTGCAAGTTTTTAATAAAATTGAAAAGCCTTAACACAATTTAATAACCAACATTATTAATTTTTTATATTAAAGTTAAAGTTCATACGTATACAATATGTAAATTTAAAGTACGCAGTATTTACACGTAATTATTAATAATTTCTATTTCTTCCTTTTGCTCTCATTGAAGCAAATATCCTATTGCACGTTTTCAATTGTTAATTTTTCCTTTTATGATACAAGGTTTTTCATATATTTAAAGATCCAAATAGGTTATTTTTGTAATCACGTGACTTTTGTAATTACTCGTCACGTGCAATAAAATCTGACTATTATAACTTAATAAAAAGTACTAACTAAAATAAAAGTAGAAATTATTATAATTTAGCAAAAATAATGAACTTGAGTTTGTTTTAAAGCTCCTCTTTCAAAGGGCGTCGTTCATTTCGTTCCATAATGTTTCTACACTGTGAAGACACTTTTCTTCTCGAAAGTACTGCAAATTGTCATAGTACGTAGATACATTAAAAATTTTTTCTCTCGTGACTGAATCTACGATGGATTGAAGCCTGCACCATTGCAACGACTCCTCGAAACTTATTGCACGATTTTTTCTCGCCATTTCATTAAACTTCGAACGTTGTTGAAACGATAGAATTTCTCGAATTTCTGTCATTTGTCGCTAACGTTTAAAACTCAATAAAATGGTGAAAAAAAATCGTACAGTAAGTTTCAAGGAAATTTATTCAAGACCATTTGGCAGAGTCTAGTATATCTAGATCTAGTAAATATGGTAGATTTAGTAGCTTCAGGTGCAATCGGGAGCGGCGAAAGAAAAGAGAAAGAATAAAGAAAGAAAAGAAGATAGGAAAAAATATTAAAAAATCGTTCGTACTTGTTTCGTCTGTTGTGTAACATAGAAAATAGTAGTGATTAGGCTTTATTTTCCACACAAAATACTACCGATCGGATAATTTTATAATTTTAAACTTCAACGTGCCTTATTTGCAACAACATTTTTTCTTATTACGAGTAAATAAAAATACAGGTACGCAAAATAACGCAAATTTATTGCTGCGTTTTTTTGTTTCTTCGCTTAACCTCTTGCGTTAGTAACAGATCATTCACAGATCATAACGAGTGACCAAACCGTATAATTCGTCTTCTTTTTGAATTCATCGGTATATTACTGGATAGAAATTACTAGAAGTAATAAATTTATCATTTGTTTTGCCTGGGTTATATTTCAATATACTTAAAATTGAAAAAATATTGCAATTTTCGCCCAAATATTCTCGACGTGTGTCGCACGTCATTTCAGCGCAAGAAGTTAAGCAACGTAGATTTTCAAGGGGATGGGAGAAAGAAGAACTGATTAAATTTTTATTCGAAAAAAGAAGCGGTAGGTTAAATAAATTTAGAAATCTCCGGATGAAAATCAGATTAAGTAATTTTTCATCGAGCGTTCATCGTAGTATTGACGCTTCATTCCATGGATTTGCAAGGGTGAAAGTAAGTGACAGACTGACAGATCTCCGAATTGCTCCGGTAGGAGCAACGACCTCGTAGCTTGACGATTTTCTTCGGATGTGTCGAATAATCGATGTTGCTGTTATGCATCGGTGACGTCAGACACGTGGAATTCGCTCGCATTGCGCTCGTACTCCACCAAATCACTCCGTAATTAAAATACATTTTGCCGATTCAAGCGCGCACACCGCATTCCCGGGATACCGTGTCCGTGTCAGAGGACAGTTATTTATTCGCAGAAAAATGTATCCAAACCGACCGATGTAACGATTGCACCACGGTTTTCTCCGCGCTTTTACACACTATAGAGAGTGAAACCGCGTAACTCGAGTATTCCCGTTATTTTCGACGAGATAAACGAAACTTTGTTGATGAAAATTGTCTAGTGCAGTAACAGTTCTTTCGTAGCTCGGGAGATACAAAGTTATCTCAGGTCACATTCACTTTTTTAAGTGGAACAATGTATTATATCTTCTGTTCCATTAATCGATGCAGCTCGATGTTTTTTTTTTTTTTTATAAAAAAGTATTAATTTATGTATGTCGAAAGGCTATTTAGTTTAGGAAATGTTTTAATTTCAATTTTGTAGAATTTATTGCATGAAAGGCAAGGAGAGATTCTTGTGTTCTTGTTTCTCATTGCATAGATTTTATAAAATTAAAATTAAAATATTCCCTAAATTATTAATTTTTCGATATAAATAGAACTTCTTTCTTGGTGTATAAAAAAAATATAAAATTGTATTTTAAAAGTGAGGATGATCATAAAATCTCCGAAACTGCTACCAAAAATTAGATAAATTTCTAGTTTTCTGACTTTTCCTAATTTTAGCTATTTCGCCACTGTTTCTTCAATAAGTGGTTCATTTTATCACTAAAACAAAAAATCAAGGTTGAAAAAGTTGTAAATGTTCACAAGCTGACGATCATGCACAGCTATTTGGTGTATGCAACGAGTGTTTGTGTGAAACGCTAGTAAGCAAATATGATTTCAATATTTTATATGATTTCAATTTTTATTTGATTTAATTAATTCTTTGATTTGATTCAATTTCATCTGATAAATTATCACGGATATAATGATATATTTAAAGTACGTGATATCTTCACGACATGAAAAAAAAGATTTTTAATATAACGTTTTCTTTAAAATGGAACACGACAACTATATAATTTTTTCAATTTTTCCCAGTTGATTTCTCATTTTAAAAACGAAATGAAACTTATCGAAACAAAATTTGCAACGAAATAGCTAAAATCCTCTATATCCTAAGTAAAATTTCTTTCTAAGAAATTTTAACGTAAAAATTGGTTCTATAATACAGTAAAAGTTTCATTGAATAATTCTAAAATATTTTTACATTCTTCGAAAGCCTGGAACAATAAAAAAGTTAAACGTGAACGTGAATAACTCAGTTTTACTATGGACAATATGACAGGAATCGAAAAAGTTATAAAAGTTTTTGATAAATTTTATTTCAAACATGAACCGTGGAACTTTTTTTGAAAAAACGTTCATATGAGAGAAATAGGCACAGAAAAATTCTTGGAAATAAAAGTTCCAGTTCAAATGAAACCTATAAAACATTAAAATTAAAAGTTTTCTACAATAAGAGCAAGTAATTTGTTCATCAATATTAAAAAAGAAATTCTCAATCAACAAATATTGAACGTCACTCGATGAATAAGTGTTATAACAATATTAAGTATTGCAGTTGTAAATTTGTATTCTGAGTATGTTATTTATTTACGTGAATAATTCACAGTTCAAAGCTTTTGAATGAAAAAGAAATTCCAAAGAATTAGAATGAGAGTTTCTCTAGAAAACTAATTGTATGTTACTGAATGCAAATATGATATTTATAAAGTGGCGTTATATATATAATATCTATGTTTCAACAATCGTTGTTAATTAGTTGCTCTGTTATTTAGTCAGAACTTTTAATATTATATATTATATAATTAAATAAAACGCTGTACTATATCATTAAATATCATCAAATATATATTTTTGAACTTTTTATAAAACTGTTTTGGAGAAGGATAGTGATTGACGAGACGATGTACGTTGTTGAATATCTTTTATTCGTCGTACACGCTAAGATGGACGCTGAGCGAGTTGCTTGATGCGCGAGCGGGTTACTAACTTGTGACTATACTATACTCTTTACTGTACTCTTTATACTCTATTACTATTTGTTGCTCCCGCTTGCGTCGTCTTTTAAAGGAACCTAGGTTACTGGCTTGAGCTTCTAATTGGCTAAGCTCTCTAGAGTGGGGTTGATGGCAGCGACCCCTTACCCCAGACGCTTGTTGTTATAACTACCCGCTAGGCTGGCCCGGTCACCCTCCTGGCGGGGTTCTGCACGCTGCTTGTTTAACATCGGTAGGACCTCGACGCTAGGCGCGCAGCCACTTGCGGCTTGTGCTAGTCGAGTGTTCGAAACTCGTAGTCGAGGAATCATCGTCCGCTACACTGTATTATAATAGTTTATTACCTTCATTTGTTTTATGGAAATCTTTTTAACAAATTTTCTAAAATAACTTATGTACATTAAATTTCCAACGTTTCGAAAAATTGGCAATATTTAAACTATTATAATTTCGTAACGAGAAATTATAGAGCAATGAATCTAGGCTCATTCTAAAGCGTGAAGCTTCTATTTTCACAATTTTGGCTTCATTTTTCTTCAAAATATTTTCATATTATAGCAGGCATGAATAAGTGAAGAAGATACTATTTTTGTCGTAAAATGCTGTAAACTCAAACGTTTTTCGAAACATTGAAAATTTCTTTTTCAACTCAATCTATGATGGATTTGAAGATTAAGCTTATTCTTTGGAATGACTCTCTAAATCCTGCTGTGCAATTTCTCTTCGCCAAGTTATTGAACTTTGGATATACCAGAAAACGGCGAAAGTTCAATGAAATCAGAATTTCTTCAATTTCCGTTTAGACTTATTGTTCGAAAGTTAATAAATTGGCGAAGAAAAATCATAAGAAAAATAAAAAATATTAAAGAATTATTGTAAAGAAGAATCTTCAGTTCTCAAATTTGTGATAGATTCAATTATGAAACAAAATTTTCAATGTTTTAAGAGACGTTTGAACTTGTAGTTTCTTCAGTATCTTTACTTTTCTACTTGCTGCATGATATGAAAACATTTTTGTGAAAAATGAATTCAGGATATTGTGGAAGTAGAATTGTTTGAATATTATAACAGTTTGAATATTTTCAATTTTTTATAACATTGGTAATCTATTGTACGTATTGGCCGTCATTGTAGATCATAAAAAATTAATATAATAAGTTTTCTAATATTAATAAGTTTTCTAAGAATAATGTTCTTTTCCATAAAAATTCTACAGAAACAGATATTTTCTTAAATGAAACATACAGAATTTCTTTAGAAACAAAAGATTTGAAAGCAAAAATTGCTTTCAATTCAAGCTTAATCAATTATTTTAGATATTTCATTGTTTAGAATTATTAGAATTATTTGAAATAATTCTATAAGTTTCTTATAGTATATAAATAATTATAATTATATATAAATTTTATAAATATATTAATTATATACATAATTTATAAATTTCTTTAGAAACATTATTATAGGATGAACCTAAGATTTAAATATTTTTATATTATTTAATGATAAGAGTCTTTTTTTTAATACTATGTATTTCCTATGATAACATCACTCGACTAATGATAAGAAACAATTTGACTATATATCGTTGATACGCATCTGAATTTGTTTAGTTAGATGAATAAGGACAAAAGTATAATAAACAATATAATACAATAAAATATAATAAACAAAAAATAATATAAAAATACAACGAACAATGTGAAATATAAAAATACAACACAGTGACAAATTTTGATTCGTAAATGCAAATTACTGGTAATAAAACAGGTTTCACAAAATTAAAATTGAAATACCTACCAAACTACTATTAAAGTTAGTTATTAAATTAGTATAAATAATTTAACACAGTTTTACAGGAATTAACAAACTATAGTAGATAAAAAATACAATAATTTTATATAATTTTACAATTGTAATTAAAATTATATAGTTCCATCAAAAATTATACAATCACAATTAGAAAACGTATTTTCATGTGATCTTCACTTGTTTATCTATAGAAAAATTAATTAAATTAGGTAATGACTTCTAGAAATTATACATTTCTTATCTGAACAGTTTTTTTTATATAAAACCAACAATTTGGATATAAATTAAAACGAGTCTATAAATCTCACTCTGAATATGCTAATTAATTACATTATGTTAATAAATATATTAAGCTTTGAACGTTTTAGTATTCTAGTTTTTGAATATCTTAGTATCAGAATGTTATATTATTGGAATAGAATATCTGCTATTAGAAGATGATCCTCCAGTTGCTAGCATACATATTCTGAAAATATAACGTTCGAATATTGAGATATTCGAATAATACAGATTTGGATAAGGAAAGTTCTATCTTTCGTATAACTACAAAAATTTGAATGAAATGTAGAACCTAATAAGGAAATCTAATAAGATTCATTGCAAAGAAAAAGAGATGTGTAAATATTTATCACTGTATATATATGTATATATGTATCAAAACTACAAAAGGCAGTATTTTTTCAAATTTTTATATTACTTAGAATTATTCTTAATAAACAATTCATTATTCTTTGTAACCCTTGATATTACGATTCTTTTTATTTCATTTACAGAAATTTCGATGCATTTTTGTACTTCATTTAAAAAAAAATAAGCAAAAAGTTTATACAAATGAAAAAATATAACTGTAATATTAATGTTCTTAATGTTACACGTGTAGTATTACGTAGGTTATTATATTCACAATGTAAAGGCGAGAGGAAAAGTTAATTACAAAATGAAACTTCTTTTCTTCGAAATTAATCTCTAGATAGGAGACTTTTTAACTGAAATGAAATGAAAAATTTCGCGAATTTCGCACTGGGGAGAACTAGGAAAAAAACATCAGTTACATCATTAACAGCCCAGAATAATTTTCAAAACGTAGACCAGCAGCTTTTGCATTTTTACGAATATTATACAAAAGGAAGTAAAATTTTTTTCGAAACGATAGCAAGAGATAAAGTTCTTCGAAGTTTTTTAAATTGGAATAAAATATGGCAATGTACCTGAGAAAAAGTGAAATACAAACAGTTTTTAAATATTTAGCTTTAGTATAATATAATTTCATTAATTTATGCATATTCTATAATTGAACTTAACTTAATATAACGCAAAATGGATGTCAAATGATATTTCAATAGATTATATAGGTTGTCCCAAAAATTTCTTTCGTTTTATAAGGAAATTATATATGCACAAAATTTTTGGTTTTAAATCATTTTATTGAATTATGTATGATCCATTTTGTTCTATTACCTTTCTCCATCTCTCCAGAAGCCGCATAATGCCATCTTTCCAGAACTTCTGGAATTTGCAAGCAAAATATCGTTCTAAGTGTATTTTTATGTCATTTATTGTATTGAATATCTTACCGCGAAGAGAATTTTTTAATGAAAGAAATAAAAAATAATCACACGGGTCAATATCCGGAGAGTATGGAGGATGAGGTAGAACATCCCAATCAAATGACAACAATTTGTTCCTGACGGTTAAAAACACATGGGGCCTGGCATTATTGTGCTGGAAAACGACGCCTCGTCTGTTGGTTAATTCTGGTCGTTTTGTGGCGATTGTTTCCTTTAATTTGTTCAGTTGGGAACAGCATTTCGCTGAATTGATTATTTCATCTTGTGGAAGCAGTTCATAATAAATTACACCTTTCCAGTCCCACCAGATGGACTTTCTTCGGGTGAAGACCAGACTTTGCTACTGTTAAAGGCTTCTTATCCCTTGACCAAGATCGTTTATAATATTCTCGTAAAAAATCCACGTCTCATCCCCAGTAATAAATCTCTTCAAAAATGGGTCTTTTTTATCTCGCTGAAGAAGCAGATCGCACGTCAAAATACGGTTAAGCAGGTTGCTCTTTGTTAACTGATGCGGAACCCATACTTCAGAGCGATTAACGTAGTCAATCTTTGAAAGATTATTATGCACCGTTATTTGCGGTATTTTTAAAAATCCGCCAATTCACGAACAGTATATCACGGATTTTTATCAACCATGGTTTTGATTATTTCCATATCCGTAGTGTATATACGCTGCAAATTTCAGTTGCGGTATCTTTAGAACTGATGCCTTTTCTAAAATGCAGCATTACATGTCGGAAATGCATTTTTTGATTTTCCATAATTAAAGGCGTATGAAAAAGCGTATAAATGACTTCAATGCACAAGAAACGTATACTATGACAGCTAGAAGACGACTGAAGATAAAGACCACAACATTTGACCGATTAGAGTTTATGTTTATATAAATATTGCCAAATAAAGCAGCTGCGTGCAGATAGAAAAAGACACTTATGGGACAACCTATGGGACAACACTTATATAGACAATTTTTAAATATTTATTGCATGTTCTGTGATATTTATAAATAAAGAAAAAAGATGTCTGAAGAGACATAAACCTAATTTAAAATGAATATTATATTTCGATAGATATTACTAAAATATACACTGTTCTTAAGTATTTAATTTCAATCAGTTCTGGGCAAAATTTTATTTGGATAATGAATTTTTAATAAGTAATATGAATTAAAGTTTCATTCGCCTCTATTGAATAAATATCCAATCGAATATGTATTTATTTGTATAGAGTATTCAGATAAAGATTTATTCGAATATGAATCTTTTTATTATATCATGACACACGTAAAGAAAGATGTTTAATACACGAACGTAAAGTAATTTCTCCTATTTGAATGTGCAAGAGTTAGAATGAACATTTTTTCAAACGTTACTCGTATACGTGACCGAAGGTACGAAAACATATAAATACACAAAGTTGAAAACAAAAATAATAATTATTTACGTTATCATTCGGATAGTCGTCCGAATAAAGTATTCGAATAAACAAAGAGAATTTTATAAATGACAAATAATTATTATTATCGGATGAAAAATATTAAAGAGAATTATTCATTCGAAAATTAGATAAATATTGCACAAGATGGAGTCACTTAAGGATTTGAAATTTCAAGGTCATCTCTACTTTTTTAAATTTAATGATATATTTTTTTATCTAATCTTGACATTCTCTATAAAACAATATTATGTATGTTAAGAAACGATTAGTTTAGGAGATATTTCAACTTTAATTCTGTAAAATTTATGCATGAACGAGGACACTATAAACATAAGAATGTTATCTCTGTCTTTTCCTCTTTCCTAGATTTTACAGAATTAAGATTGAAATATCTCGTAAATTTCGACATACATACTTTCTTTTTTTTTTATAGAGAACGTTAATCTACATCGATTAGTGAATAATAAAATATCTTATTCCATCTAAAAAAGTGATCTTGAAATCTTCGAAATTCCCCTCTACAAAAAAATCATTACTGTCATATTACGCTCTTCTTAGTATTGAACTTTTATTAATAAAATTTATCCGTGTCGCTAAAAACAACGGAGTTATTTATATGATCCTATATACTTGCTCTTATCACGAGTGAAAATTAGCTGACAATGAAAGAGAAAGGAAGATTCTTCGCCAAGACGAGAGATGACGTCCTGGAGGAATCGACGTTACCAACAATGAAAGACACCGATGACGGGATTAATACTCTGGTTCTCTGTCTCTAGATCGTACCTTTATATATTTACAGCTACTAAGGAAACTTTTTTTTGTGACTACTCGCGGTTGCTTGTACAGAGAGATAGAGATAGACAAGCACGCGGGCTTTTTTACTAATAACTTTACATCATAAACCATCGTTCGCCAACAGCACGTAGCATGCGGGACCGTCTTAATCCCTTCCTCGCCCATCGCGATTAAAAGCCGGTGGAGAACCTTTCCCTCGAGCGAAGATAAGAACGGACGATGCAAACCGAATATCAATCATCGAGCAGCACGGACAGGTCGTATGTAGGTCCGCTGATATCGGACTCCCGCGGCTTTCACTTTAATGAAAACACATTTCAATCGCGGCGTGGATAGAACGATGTTAGAGGTACGGTTTCGTTCGCGGTGCGTTTCGATCGTGTACAGCCATCGATGTTACGCGAGAGAACGCAGGAAATTATTATTATTAGAGAACCGCGCGCGTTTCGACGTAACAGGTTGCTCGCAATCGAACTGCAAAATCGGACAACGTGACGTTGAGCGTAGCGAAGAGTAGAATCACTGACCATAGACTCCGTACAAATTTGTTCTAACATTGATATCGAGCTCTCCGTTTATGCGAACATTTGTTTAAAGCAAATTTTAATTAATGGTTGATTGAATGAACTGAACGGCTAAATTTGCTTAATGAAAAAAGATTGAAGTCTGATAATTTGTATGTATTGTA